>CM053026.1:418546524-418939024 GCA_028564925.1 Lithobates sylvaticus | reverse complement strand
CTCCCCGCGCTTCCTACTCTGCCTGTCATTGATCGGCTGTTCCCTGTCATCGGGAAAGCCGATCAATGACGTCAGACGTACAGCCACGCCCCCCTACTGTAAAAAAAACACAACACGTCACACTGACTCCTCCCCGCCCCCTAGTGGTTAACTCATTCACTGCCACTGTCATTTACATAGGAATCAGTGCTATTTAAATAGCACTGATTTCTATATAAATGACAAATGTCCCAAAAATGTGTCAAATATGTCCGATGTGTCCGCCATAATGTCCCGGTCACAATAAAAATCGCTGATCGCTGCCATTACTAGTAAAAAAAAAAATATTAATAAAAATGCTATAAAACTATCCCCTATTTTGTAAACGCTATAACTTTTGCGCAAACCAATCAATAATCGCTAATTGCGATTTTTTTTACCAAAAATATGTCGAAGAATACGTATCGACCTAAACTGAGAAAAAAAAAATGTTTTATATATTTTTGGGGGATATTTCTTATAGCAAAAAGTAAAAAATATTGCATTTTTTTCAAAATTGTCGCTCTATTTTTGTTTATAGCGCAAAAAATAAAAACCGCAGGGGCGATCAAATACCACCAAAAGAAAGCTCTATTTGTGGGAAAAAAGGACGCCAATTTTGTTTTGGAGCCATGTCGCACGACCGCGCAATTGTCAGTTAAATCGACGCAGTGCCGAATCGCAAAAAGGGGCCTGGTCCTTTGGCTGCCAATTGGTCCGGGGCTGAAGTGGTTAATTACCACCTTAATCAGCCACAGAACCTGTGTAATTAGTATGTGTTCAGGTTTAAAGGGATGAGGTGGCAACTCTACTTTCCCCTTTCCTCTTATCCTTTTTCTCTTTCTTCCCCTCCCCCCTCGCAATGCTGTTGTGGCTGTATTGTGCGGTTTTCTTTCCTCCCACTTTTAGGAGCCCTTTTGACTTGTTTTTTGTTGGGGGTATCTGCAGGGTACTCCTTACAGGCACACTCTGAACGTGGGAATTGTGGCTTGTTTTGTTGATGTGTTGGCAGGTTGTCACTGTGGCATGCATGCACGAAGGCTAGACATGGGAACTGCCAAAAAATTCGTTTCGTTTCGTTTCGTCCCGTTTCGTATATAAAAAAATTCGTAATTCGTAATTCGTGTACGAAATTCCGTTCGAATTCGTACGAAATACGAAATTCGGACGAATCGTAATTTTTTTACGAATCGTTAGTAAAGTTACGAATCGTTACGAATCGTTACGAATCGTTAACGCGGCTAATGAATTGTTGGTTCTCATAACACAGAGAACAATTCGAATCCAACTACAAATATCGAATTTCAATTTCAAGTTACGAATCGTTATGAATAGTTACGAATCGTTACGAATCGTTATGAATAGTTACGAATCGTTAGTAAATCCAACTACCAATATCGAATTTCAACTAATTTGAACGAAATTATTATAGCAGATATAACGAATGAATTCGAATGACAAAGTGTCATTTTTGCAGAAAAAAAAAAAGCGTAGGGGTCCCCCCAAATTCAATAACCAGGCCCTTCAGGTCTGGTATGGATATTAAGGGGGACCCCAGCCAAAAAAAAAAAAAAAAAAAAAAAATGCGTGGGGTCCCCCCCAAATATCCATACCAGACCCTTCAGGTCTGGGATGGATTTTAAGGGGAACCCCGGCCAAAAAAAAAAAAAAATGGCGTGGGGTCCCCCTCAAAATCCATACCAGACCCTTATCCGAGCACGCAACCTGGCAGGCCGCAGGAAAAGAGGGGGGGACGAGAGCGGCCCCCCCTCTCGCCTGAACCGTACCAGGCCACATGCCCTCAACATTGGGAGGGTGCTTTGGGGTCCCCCCCAAAGCACCTTGTCCCCATGTTGATGAGGACAAGGGCCTCTTCCCCACAACCCTGGCCGGTGGTTGTGGGGGTCTGCAGGCGGGGGGCTTATCGGAATCTGGAAGCCCCCTTTAACAAGGGGACCCCCAGATCCCGGCCCCCCCCCCCTGTGTGAAATGGTAAGGGGGTACAAAAGTACTCCTACCATTTCACCAAAAAAGTGGCAAAAATGGTAAAAATTACAGGAGACGGTCTTTGACAATTCCTTTATTAAAATCTTCTTTCTTCTTTCTTCTGGTCTTCCTTTCTTCATCTTCTCCTTCCGTCATCTTCTTCCATCTTCTTCCATCTTCTTCTTCCTTCGATTCGCTTCTTCTTCCTCCGGTCTTCTCGTCCTTCTCGTCCGGCGTCGTCCTTCTCGTCCGGCATCGGCGTCTCTTCTCGCAGGCCGCTCCTCGCAATGGGAGGCTCCCGCTCTGTGAGGCTCCGCTCCGGGTGACAGGTCTTTTATAACGAAGGCACCTGGTGACCCCGCCCCCTCTGACGCACGGGGACGTCATGTGGAATTCCCTATGGCTTTCCCCATGACGTCAGAGGGGGGGCGGGGTCACCAGGTGCCTTCGTTATACAAGACCTGTCACCCGGAGCGGAGCCTCACAGAGCGGGAGCCTCCCATTGCGAGGAGCGGCCTGCGAGAAGAGACGACGATGCCGGACGAGAAGGACGACGCCGGACGAGAAGGACGAGAAGACCGGAGGAAGAAGAAGCGAATCGAAGGAAGAAGAAGATGGAAGAAGATGCCGGAAGGAGAAGATGAAGAAAGGAAGACCAGAAGAAAGAAGATTTTAATAAAGGAATTGTCAAAGACCGTCTCCTGTCATTTTTACAATTTTTGACACTTTTTTGGTGAAATGGTAGGGGTACTTTTGTACCCCCTTACCATTTCACACAGGGGGGAGGCCGGGATCTGGGGGTCCCCTTGTTAAAGGGGGCTTCCAGATTCCGATAAGCCCCCTGCCCGCAGACCCCCACAACCACCGGCCAGGGTTGTGGGGATGAGGCCCTTGTCCTCATCAACATGGGGACAAGGTGCTTTGGGGTGGACCCCAAAGCATCCTCCCAATGTTGAGGGCATGTGGCCTGGTATGGTTCAGGCGGGAGGGGGGGCCGCTCTCGTCCCCCCCTCCTTTCCTGCGGCCTGCCAGGTTGCGTGCTCGGATAAGGGTCTGGTATGGATTTTATGGGGGACCCCACGCCATTTTTTTTGGCTAGGGTTCCCCTTAAAATCCATCCCAGACCTCAAGGGTCTGGTATGGATTTTGAGGGGGACCCTACGCCATTTTTTTTTTTTTTTTGGCTTGGGGTCCCCCTTAATATCCATCCCAGACCTGAAGGGCCTGGTTATTGAATTTGGGGGGACCCCTACACATTTTTTTATCAATGACTTCAATGAATGACAGTTCTCTGTATTACGGATCCGACAATTCATTTGCCGGCAATAGCTGCGACTCGATTTTAAATAGTTTTTTTTTCCTGCAAAAATGACACTGCAGGAACAGTTCTCTATATTAGATATACTGAATCTCGAATCATTCGAAGCATTCGTTATATCCGCTATTATAATTTCTTTCATATTAGTTGAAATTACATATTTGTTAGTTGTTGCATTCGAATTGTTCTCTGTATTACGGGAATCGGCAATTAGCCGCGAGTGATTTTAAATGTATTTTTTTCCTGCAAAAATGACACATTGTACAGAGAGAGTTCTAAACACGGGAAACATGACCCCCTTCATAGACATACTATAGAGTATATAGTATATAGAAGGGGGTCATGTTTCCCGTGTTTAGAACTCTCTCTGTACAATGTGTCATTTTTGCAGGAAAAAAAAGACATTTAAAATCACTCGCGGCTAATTGCCGATTCCCGTAATACAGAGAACAATTCGAATGTTGTATTGTAACTAACAAATATCTAATTTCAACTAACATGAAAGAAATTATAATAGCGGATATAACGAATGCTTCGAATGATTCGAGATTCAGTATATCTAATATAGAGAACTGTCTCTGTACAATGTGTCATTTTTGCAGGAAAAAAAAAGCTATTTAAAATCACGAGTCGCAGCTAATGCCGGCAAATGAATTGTTGGATCCGTAATACAGAGAACTGTCATTCATTGAAGTCATTGATAAAAAAATGTGTAGGGGTCCCCCCAAATTCAATAACCAGGCCCTTCAGGTCTGGGATGGATATTAAGGGGGACCCCAGCCAAAAAAAAAAAAAAAAAATGGCGTAGGGTCCCCCTCAAAATCCATACCAGACCCTTGAGGTCTGGGATGGATTTTAAGGGGAACCCTAGCCCAAAAAAATGGCGTGGGGTCCCCCATAAAATCCATACCAGACCCTTTATCCGAGCACGCAACCTGGCAGGCCGCAGGAAAGGAGGGGGGACGAGAGCGGCCCCCCCTCCCGCCTGAACCGTACCAGGCCACATGCCCTCAACATTGGGAGGGTGCTTTGGGGTCCCCCCCAAAGCACCTTGTCCCCATGTTGATGAGGACAAGGGCCTCATCCCCACAACCGTGCCCGGTGGTTGTGGGGGTCTGCGGGCGGGGGGCTTATCGGAATCTGGAAGCCCCCTTTAACAAGGGGACCCCCAGATCCCGGCCCCCCCCCTGTGTGAAATGGTAAGGGGGTACAAAAGTACCCCTACCATTTCACCAAAAAAGTGGCAAAAATGGTAAAAATGACAGGAGACGGTCTTTGACAATTCCTTTATTAAAATCTTCTTTCTTCTTTCTTCTGGTCTTCCTTCTTCATCTTCTCCTTCCGGCATCTTCTTCCATCTTCTTCTTCCTTCGATTCGCTTCTTCTTCCTCCGGTCTTCTCGTCCTTCTCGTCCGGCGTCGTCCTTCTCGTCCGGCGTCGTCCTTCTCGTCCGGCATCGTCGTCTCTTCTCGCAGGCCGCTCCTCGCAATGGGAGGCTCCCGCTCTGTGAGGCTCCGCTCCGGGTGACAGGTCTTGTATAACGAAGGCACCTGGTGACCCCGCCCCCCCTCTGACGTCATGGGAAAGCCATAGGGAATTCCACATGACGTCCCCGTATCGAAGGAAGAAGAAGATGGAAGAAGATGCCGGAAGGAGAAGATGAAGAAAGGAAGACCAGAAGAAAGAAGAAAGAAGATTTTAATAAAGGAATTGTCAAAGACCGTCTCCTGTCATTTTTACCATTTTTGCCACTTTTTTGGTGAAATGGTAGGGGTACTTTTGTACCCCCTTACCATTTCACACAGGGGGGGGGCCCGGGATCTGGGGGTCCCCTTGTTAAAGGGGGCTTCCAGATTCCGATAAGCCCCCAGCCCGCAGACCCCCACAACCACCGGCCAGGGTTGTGGGGATGAGGCCCTTGTCCTCATCAACATGGGGACAAGGTGCTTTGGGGGGGACCCCAAAGCACCCTCCCAATGTTGAGGGCATGTGGCCTGGTACGGTTCAGGCGGGAGGGGGGGGCGCTCTCGTCCCCCCCTCCTTTCCTGCGGCCTGCCAGGTTGCGTGCTCGGATAAAGGGTCTGGTATGGATTTTGAGGGGGACCCCCACGCCATTTTTTATTTTTTTTTTTTTTGGCCGGGGTTCCCCTTAAAATCCATCCCAGACCTGAAGGGTCTGGTATGGATATTTGGGGGGGACCCTACGCCATTTTTTTTTTTTTTTTTTGGATGGGGTCCCCCTTAATATCCATACCAGACCTGAAGGGCCTGGTTATTGAATTTGGGGGGACCCCTACGCTTTTTTTTTTTTTTTATATCAATGAATGACTGTTTTTTAAATAGCTTTTTTTTCTGCAAAAATGACACTTTGGCATTCGAATGAATTCGAATGACAAAATCAATGAATTTATATCAATGAATGACTGTTTTTTAAATAGCTTTTTTTTCTGCAAAAATGACACTTTGTCATTCGAATTCATTCGAATGCATTCGAATTCATTCGAATGCATTCGAATTCATTCGTTATATCTGCTATAATAATTTCGTTTGAATTAGTTGAAATTTGATATTGGTAGTTGGATTCGAATAATTTGGAGCTGAAATTCGTAAACGGAATTTTTCCTGCAAAAATGACACTTTGTCATTCGAATTCATTCGAATTCATTCGAATTCATTCGAATCATTCGAATTCATTCGAATCATTCGGCAACGAAATTCGTAAACGGAATTTCGTATTCCGTACGGAATTCGTAAAAAAAAAAATTCGTACTACAGATTCGTAAATTCGTACGAATTTCGAAAAATTCGTACGAATTACGAATTCGTACGAAACTAATCGCACATGTCTAACGAAGGCTGGGCCCACTTGTTTCCATCGTTGGTACTGTGCACTGTGCATGCTCTGGAGCTTGGCTGCTTGTCAGTGCTCAGCTTTGCCCATCACCAAGCATGCACCGGATCTTGGCCTGGCCGCTTGTTAGAGGTCAGCTAACTGTCCCTACACATGTGGGGTAGAGGGGGAGGGTCTTTGACATCACAGCCCCGCCCAGCCAGTGCATGCTGCAGCAGGGGCTATTTATGGCCAGTACAAACATTTGGCCCCTGTGGACACAACTGGAGGATTCCGGGATTATAACTTCATTCATAAACGATGCATAACCTATGGTATTCAACAACATGAGAGTAATCCATGAAACATAAAAAAAGTCTCTATGAGCCCTACATCTGGTGCTCTTTAATTGCTTCAGCCACGGACGATTTTACCCCCTTCCTTACCAGAGCACTTTTTGCGATTCGGCACTGCGTCGCTTTAACTGACAATTGCACGGTTGTGCGACGTTGCACCCAAACAAAATTGACTCAGTCAAATTATTTTTTACCACAAATAGAGCTTTCTTTTGGTGGTATTTGATCACCTCTGCCTTTTTTTTTTTTTTTTTGCGCTATAAACAAAAGAAGGGGAACAAGAGAAATCTGGATAGCCGCACTTCAGCAAAAACTTCTTTATTAGGAAAAAGATAAAATCCAAAGTAGTGACATCTCATGCGATACAGCAAAACAGCGACAGTCGCTTACGCGTTTCACGCCTCAAAGGCGCTAAGTCATAGCTAAAGATAGAATGCAAAAACCAAAATATATATAGCCAAAGTCAGGTGACCGACATTGACTGAAAAGCCAATCAGGGCACTACAGCTTAATCATTCTGGTGATTGCATTCAAAAGATCTCACCTGGCTGAAGCAGCCCACACCCAAATCCCAAAAGAAAAAAACATTGGAATGAGGGTATGGGTCAGAACAGCAAGGGTAAAGACCAACAACAAATTACATGCCAATAAAATGTATATAAATGTATGGTTAATACAAAAATACAGAAAAAATACATACATACAAAGAAAGTAAGCATGTGTACAAAAACATAGGTGTCAACATTGTGGTCCATTGAATAAAGACTGCAAAAACAAGGGTATCTGTACAATTCAAAAAAGAAGAACATAATAAAATCTGAAGAATATGTACGTAACATCCAAAATAGGAATGAGTAAAAGATGATGCAAAAGAGACCAACACAAACTTCCAATATGAAAAAAAAGGAAAAATGCATACAATGAAGAACAACCCACATAGATGTTTGAAGTAAAACCAAAAAAAGCAAAGTTCCAAAATGCATCACAACACAAAATCGCATTAGTAGTGTAAAAAGGGAATCCACAACTGTCACCGCAATAGGATATAGAACGGCGGTAGAAGAGGATCTATATAAACATTCAGGCTGTGCTGTGGCATATGGAACATAGCATGTAAAAAGTAAAAAATATATGTAAGAATATATACACACATGGAATATATATATATATATATATAAACATACATATGTATAGGTACCCTGAAGGAGTCTAAATGTTTTTTTGAATAATTGAATATAATTCAAAATAAGATGGTAAACCTACTTAAATTGAAACCCCAAATAAACCTGTGTAATAGAACCTGCGAGTCTATATGGATGAACTGTGTATATGACACAAAATGCAAAAAGTGCAATAAAAAGAACGGAACATACATACAGCGATTCAATGTGAATCGCAAAACGATATGCGATCAAAAAAATATATATGTGTATATGATCAGGTAATATATGTATGTATGAAGTTCCTGTGTTAGAGACGCATGAGTGTAAAAAATGCAAAAAATGCAAAAAAAATGCAAAAAATGTAAAAAATGCAAAGAAATGCAAAAAAATTTGCAAAAAAATGCAGAAAATCTAAGCAAATGGAAACCCCGTATTTATGGCGCTGGAATGAAACCTAAAGAGAGAAAGTCCGATGTAAAACATACTGTGTAATAAGGTATATAATATATAGAAGTCTACAAAGTAGACTTTCATCTATAATATAAAATAGGTAAAGCCCAATAATAAATGAAGAAAATAGATGTCAAAGCTGGACTATAGAACAGCAGTAGAGCCTTATAAATACTATAAATTTAGAAAAGATCACAAGATCGTAGTCCATAGATGTAGCTCGTATAACTGAACATTTATATATTAATCTCTCTCTTCGGTGGGAAACATAAACGCATGGCGAACCGTTGAAGTACCTATTGAATCAACGGAAAAGCCGTCATGCGACATGCAACATGCGGCTAAAGGAAGGAATTTTACTAAAAGGATGTTTATGACAAGTGTTAATTGCGAAGAATGTCATTGTGATTGTCAGTGCCAACAAGGAGAGAAAAAAAAAAGGGAGAATAGTAGTGGAAGGGAAAGAAAAAAAAAAAAAAAACGGGAAATAAACAATGAATGAAGGAAATGCAGAGATAGGAAGCAAGGAAAGGTGTTACATAAAAAGATGTAGAGAAGGACCCCAAAAGAATTGGCACTATTCATAAAAGTGGGAAACATCCCACTCAAAGTTCATTCCTGCAGGCTGTCTAGTGTTTAAATTAAAGATCCATTTAACCTCTTGCTTACACAAAAGCCCAAATTTGTCCCCTCCTCTAGGTGGTTGTATGATTTTTTCCATGCCCTGAATGCGTAAACTAGATGTGTCACCTGAATGAAACTCATTCCAATGTCGGGCTATATTAGTACCGTGTTCTTTGTCAATGTCATAAAGAAGGATCATATAAGCGGTCCTTTAATCTACGGATGGTTCTGCCGACATATTGAGTTGAACATATGAGACAGGTAATCACATAAATAAGATAACGTGTGTTGCAATTAATAAAGGATCCAATTTTAAAGGTTTTACCTGTAGAGGAGGAGGTAACGGTGTCGCCACCTTTGATGAAGGGACAGTATACACACGTATTGCCTCTACCTTTTTCTTGAAATTCCAAACTATATTGGGTAGAAAAAGTAGGGATGGATTGAGATTTATCCTTACTGTTACGTGAAACCGGTTTGTCAGCCAAAAAACGGTTTCACGTAACAGTAAGGATAAATCTCAATCCATCCCTACTTTTTCTACCCTATATAGTTTGGAATTTCAAAAAATAGGTAGAATTGTAACTAAATACCTTCCAATTTTGTCCAATGACCCAATTTATTCTAAAATCCTCACTAAAGGCATACATACGGTCTCTAGGAGAGCACCGTCCTTAGGCAGTCTTTTGTCCCCCAGCTACTTTTGCAGCAAAAATCCTCCTTCCCATTGGATGCATTTTAAGGGTACCTTTAGATGTGGAGGCAATACGTGTGTATACTGTCCCTTCATCAAGGGTGGCGACACCGTTACCTCCTCCTCTACAGGTAAAACCTTTAAAATTGGATCCTTTATTAATTGCAACACACGTTATCTTATTTATGTGATTACCTGTCTCATATGTTCAACTCAATATGTCGGCAGAACCATCCGTAGATTAAAGGACCGCTTATATGATCCTTCTTTATGACATTGACAAAGAACACGGTACTAATATAGCCCGACATTGGAATGAGTTTCATTCAGGTGACACATCTAGTTTACGCATTCAGGGCGTGGAAAAAATCATACAACCACCTAGAGGAGGGGACAAATTTGGGCTTTTGTGTAAGCAAGAGGTTAAATGGATCTTTAATTTAAACACTAGACAGCCTGCAGGAATAAACTTTGAGTGGGATGTTTCCCACTTTTATGAATAGTGCCAATTCTTTTGGGGTCCTTCTCTACATCTTTTTATGTAACACCTTTCCTTGCTTCCTATCTCTGCATTTCCTTCATTCATTGTTTATTTCCCGTTTTTTTTTTTTTTTTCTTTCCCTTCCACTACTATTCTCCCTTTTTTTTTTTTTCTCTCCTTGTTGGCACTGACAATCACAATGACATTCTTCGCAATTAACACTTGTCATAAACATCCTTTTAGTAAAACTCCTTCCTTTAGCCGCATGTTGCATGTCGCATGACGGCTTTTCCGTTGATTCAATAGGTACTTCAACGGTTCGCCATGCGTTTATGTATCCCACCGAAGAGAGAGATTAATATATAAATGTTCAGTTATACGAGCTACATCTATGGACTACGATCCTGTGATCTTTTCTAAATTTATAGTATTTATAAGGCTCTACTGCTGTTCTATAGTCCAGCTTTGACATCTATTTTCTTCATTTATTATTGGGCTTTACCTATTTTATATTATAGATGAAAGTCTACTTTGTAGACTTCTATATATTATATACCTTATTACACAGTATGTTTTACATCGGACTTTCTCTCTTTAGGTTTCATTCCAGCGCCATAAATACGGGGTTTCCATTTGCTTAGATTTTCTGCATTTTTTTGCAAATTTTTTTGCATTTTTTGAATTTTTTTGCATTTTTTTACATTTTTTGAATTTTTTGAATTTTTTTGCATTTTTTACACTCATGTGTCTCTAACAACACAGGAACTTCATACATACATATATTACCTGATCATATACACATATATATTTTTTTGATCGCATATCGTTTTGCGATTCACATTGAATCGCTGTATGTATGTCCCATGTCCCATTCTTTTTATTGCACTTTTTGCATTTTGTGTCATATACACAGTTCATCCATATAGACTCGCAGGTTCTATTACACAGGTTTATTTGGGGTTTCAATTTAAGTAGGTTTACCATCTTATTTTGAATTATATTCAATTATTCAAAAAAACATTTAGACTCCTTCAGGGTACCTATACATATGTATGTTTATATATATATATATATATATATATATATATATATATATATATATATTCCATGTGTGTATATATTCTTACATATATTTTTTACTTTTTACATGCTATGTTCCATATGCCACAGCACAGCCTGAATGTTTATATAGATCCTTTTCTACCGACGTTCTATATCCTATTGCGGTGACAGTTGTGGATTCCTTTTTTACACTACTAATGCGATTTTGTGTTGTGTGGCATTTTGGAACTTTGCTTTTTTTAGTTTTACTTCAAACATCTACGTGGGTTGTTCTTCATTGTATGCATTTTTCCTTTTTTTCATATTGGAAGTTTGTGTTGGTCTCTTTTGCATCATCTTTTACTCATTCCTATTTTGGATGTTACGTACATATTCTTCAGATTTTATTATGTTCTTCTTTTTTGAATTGTACAGATACCCTTGTTTTTGCAGTCTTTATTCAATGGACCACAATGTTGACACCTATGTTTTTGTACACATGCTTACTTTCTTTGTATGTATGTATTTTTTCTGTATTTTTGTATTAACCATACATTTATATACATTTTATTGCCATGTAATTTGTTGTTGGTCTTTACCCTGGCTGTTCTGACCCATACCCTCATTCCAATGGTTTTTTCTTTTGGGATTTGGGTGTGGGCTGCTTCAGCCAGGTGAGATCTTTTGAATGCAATCACCAGAACGATTAAGCTGTAGTGCCCTGATTGGCTTTTCAGTCAATGTCGGTCACCTGACTTTGGCTATATATATTTTGTTTTTTGCATTCTATCTTTAGCTATGACTAAGCGCCTTTGAGGCGTGAAACACGTAAGCTACTGTCGCTGTTTTGCTGTATCGCATGAGATGTCACTACTTTGGATTTTATCTTTTTCCTAATAAAGACGTTTTTGCTGAAGTGCGGCCATCCAGATTTCTCTTGTTCCTCTCTGTTGTGAGCAGTGCCTGCACCAGCTGTACCGAATCAGGGTGGACATCACTTTGCCTCCAGACTCAGAGCGGTATTCATATTCTTATAAACAAAAGAAGAGCGACAATTTTGAAAAAAACATAATATTTTTTACTTTTTGCTAAAATAAATATTTAATAAAAAAAAAAAAACTCAGTTTAGGCCGATAAGCAGGCAATAAGCGTATATTGATTGGTTTGCGCAAAAGTTATAGCGTCTACAAAATAGGGCATAGATTTATTGCATTTTTTTTTTTTTACTAGTAATGGCGGCGATCTGCAATTTTTTTCGTGACTGGGACATTGTGGCGGACACTTCGGACACTTTTGACACATTTTTGGGACCATTCACATTTACACAGCGATTGTTGCTATAAAATTGCACTGATTACTGTGTAAATGTGACTGGCAGGGAAGGGGTTAACACTAGGGGGCGCTGCAGGGGTTAATATGTTCCCTATGGTAGTGATTCTAACTGTGGGGGGAGGGAACTCACAAGGGGAGGAGACCGATCGGTGTTCCTCTGTACTGAGAACACACCATCGGTCTCCTCTCCACTGACAGGACGTGGATCTGTGTGTTTATACACACAGATCCACGGTCCTGCTGTGTTCCCGGGCAATCGCGGGTGCCCGGCTGATATCGCGGCCGCCGGTCACGCGCACCGGGTCCCGAGTGACGCCGCGGGCGCGCACGCGCCCCCTAGGCGGCCGGGAATGGGAGGACGTCATATGACGTCCACCCAGGATGGTAGATCCACCTTGTGGACATCATATGACAGTCCGCGGTATTGAAGTGGTTAAAGGGTAACTCCACTTTCATGGGGAAAAAATAGCAAATAAAAAAAAATACTATAGTATATACAATTGCGACGCAAGTCATACTGTAATTGAATGTTATTAAAAATGACCTTTCCTTTTCAATCTGCCACCCCTGTAATTTTCTGTAAAATGTAATGCAGTATGGCTATCTGAAGGTGTTCTGTACACAGAATCTACTTGTGTAATTGGCTCAATGATTTTCCACGTCCAGAGGCGACTCTCTAATTGGGCAAATTAGGCAGTCGCCTAAGGCCTTGCATCCTTGCCACCTAATTTGCCTGTGATCAATTACTGATGTCACAGCCTCATACCGGAGCGCCCTGGTCCAGTGGAAGCAGGTGTGGGAAAAGGGGACAGTAGAGGCCTCCAGGTGCCATCTCTACAAGACATGCGGGCGACATGTCCATGTGGGACTGAGATGCTCCTTTAGCCTGCGCCACTCACCTGACCTCTGCGCACCTGCCTCCTTTTCGGTTCAGCAGTCGGGGCTGAAATTATCCAGCTGAGCTGCCCCATGACTGTGAAGAGTCATAAGAATGTCCTTATGCTACCTGGCCGACTGGAGAGAAGGTGAGTGCCCATGCAGCCTCCCTGTGTGCCTGGATAGGAGGAGCGGTGGGGAGACTGCACATAGTGGAATCGATTTTTCCATATTCCTCCTGCAGCCGCTGAATGTCTGCAAGAGGGAGAGGAGAAATGATAATTCAGTGGCTGCATGGAGGAATATGGAAAAATCAGTTCCACTATGTGCAGTCTCCCCACCGCTCCTCATAAATTCTTCTGCATCGCCGTGCTCTCCGGCCCCTTCTTGTGCTCCCTGGCTTCGCCCCTCCTGCTCTCCAGCCCCTCCTTGTGCTCCCTGGCTCCGCCACATTTCCCCAGCACCCTGTGCTCTACGGCCCCTCCTTGTGCTCCCTGGCTCCTCCCCCAGTGCTTTCCAGTACCCCCCTGTACTCCACTCCAATTCTTTCTGCCCCCCCCCCTGCTCTCAAGCTCCCCCCAGCATTCCCAGCCCCCACCCCTCCTGTTCTCTCCACATTTCCCAGTGCTCTCTGCCACCCAGCACTCTCCGGCCCCAACCCCCCCCCCCCCCCCCCCAGCACTCTCCAGCTCCTCCCTGCTCTTTGCCCTCCCAGTGCTCTCACAGACTGGGACATGGGGCACAGGAGGGGCTGCAGACAGGGACAGGGCTAGGGATCTCTCTCACTCCCCTTTCCCTCACCTCCCCCTCTCTCTCTCCCCCTTCTCTCTCTTACCCCCTGTCACCCCTCTATCTCCCCCCTCACTCCCTCTCCCCCTTCCTCTCTCTCCCCCCTCATTCCCTATATCCCCCTTCCTCTCTCCACCTCCCCCTCTATCTCTCTCTCCCCCTCTCTCTCCCTCTCTCCTCTCTCCCCCTCACTCCCCCCTTCCTCTCTCCACCTCCCCCCCTCTCTCTCTCCCTCCCACCCTCTCTTTCTCCTTATCTATCCTTCCCTCCTCTTTCTCCCCTCCCTCTGTCACCCTCCTTTCTCTCACCCCCGTCTCTCTTTCTCACCCCCCTCTCTCCCACAACCCTTCTCCCTCTCCCTCATCCCCCTCTCTTTGTCACCTCCCTCTTTCTCACTCCCCTCCCCCTCTGTCACCCCCGTATCTTTCTCTCTCTCTCTCTCACCACACTCCTCTCTCTTACCCCTTCCCACCACTCCCTCTCCTCCCTCTCCACCACTCCCTATCCTCTCCTCTCTCTCTCTCTCTCCCCCCTCTCCTCACCTCTCCCTCTCCTCTCCTCTCCACCCCTCTCTCTATACCCCTCTCTTTTTCACCGACTCTTCCTCTAACTCACAATCTCTTGCTTCCCCATTTCTCTCTCCCCCTCTCTCTCCCACCCCTCCCTCTCTCCCTCCACCCCCCCTCTCTCGCTCCCCCTCTCTCTCTCCTCTCTCTCCCCCTCTCTCTCCCTCCACCCCCTTCTTTTTCCTCCCCCATCCTGCCTGCGCTGTGCTGGGATTCCACCACTCTACTTCCTCTGTGGATGTGGAATGACTCAGTGACATCCCCTCCCCATTCTCCCAAGACACAGGTGAGGAGGGTTCCCTGGAAGTGGTGCTGATGAACTGTTTGCTAGATCCGTGCATATTTTTGCAGCAATTTTTATTGGTTGAATTTTTTTTCCCATTATAGGCATGATTGGGGCCTCACAAAGCCTAGAGCCGCCTCTGATCACGTCTAAAGGGATGCAGACAGAGCAGTTTTCCTCATTAGAGCCCTACAGCTGCAGCAGCTGATTGATAATTATGAAACCCCTCCCATCAGGCTCACTCATCACAGGGGCACAGAGGAACAAAGGAAAGAATCTGCAACAAAGTTTGTTAAAATCTCTGCAATATACAGAGATCACCCAGAGGGAAACGTTTTTTTCTCAACAAAAGTTACGCTTTAACAAGTGCATTAAAGCTGTATCCCTGCTATGTGAAGGTGCTTCCACTCGCGCTCCCCCTCCAGGACCATACTCACCAGAATGTATGACTCCACAAGGGGTTTAAAGCACACACACAGGTTGGACTTGATAGACTTTGTCTTTTTTTCATCCTCACCAACTATACCAGGGATATGCAATTAGCAGACCTCCAGCTGTTGCAGAACTACAGGTCCCATGAGGCATAGACAGCCACAAGCATGACACCCAGAGGCAGAGACATGATGGTGTAGTTTTGCAACAGCTGGAGGCCCGCTAATTGCATATCCCTGAACTATACTATATGTGGGTTTAAATCAGAGACGGTTCTTTAATTAGGCAAATTAGGCCGTCGACTAAGGCCTTGTGCTCACAGGGGCCTCGTAGCTGATTAATTTGCCTAACACACTGCCTCTTGAGCCCCTAGTATTCATGGAGAGTTCGGTAGCAGCGGGAGTTTGGCAGCAAACAACGGCGAGGCTGCGGGAATTCGGGGAAGATGGACAGCGAGGAGGGCAACTAGACCTGTGAGAGCCCGGGAGAGAGAAGAACTCCACTACCCCCTAACCACGGAAGAGACGAGCAGGAGCTGGTGCAGCCTCCCCGGCACCTCCCAAAACCTGGACTCCTCCAGCGTCATCTCCGTTCCAAGATCAACAGTGAGGCCCGAAGGACAGGCTGACTGGGGGCCTGGAGAATGAGAACAGCGGGACGCTGACAGGGAGCCGCTGGAAGGAGCAGAGCAGTGAGAGCACCTCCAGGTCAAGAAGGAGATTGGACGCCTCCAGCTGCTGGCCATCAGGTACCAGGCATCATACATGGTCGCTCTCTCATCTCCCCCCTCACCCCCCTCTCTCTCACCTTTCCTCTCTCAGCCCCCTCTCTCTCACCCCCTTTCCCCCTCATCTCCCCCCTCACCCCCTCTCACCTTCCCTCTCTCAGCCCCCTCTCTCTCACCCCCCTTTCCCCCTCTCTCACGCCTCCCCCTCACACGCCCCCCACTTCCCCCCTTTCCCTCTCTATCCCCCTCTCTCACTCTCCCCTCCCCCTCTCTCAGCCCCCCTCCCTCACTCCTTCCCTCTCTCTCACCAACTCCCTTTTCCTCTCTCTATCACTCTTCCCTCCCTCTCACTCTCAGCCCCATCACCCCTCTCAATCACCCCCTCTCTCTCACCCCACCTGTCTCCCTCGCTCTCTCACCCGCCCTTTTCTCTCTCACCCGCCCTCTCTTTCCTGTGAACTGGACTGGTTAACTCCTGGAGGGGGTGAATGGGTTAATTCATTAACAATGTTGTTAGTCAGTAAAGTGCAGCAAAGAGTGGTTAATGTTCTGCCACTGGTCACTGGTGCATTAATGACCGGTGAGAGTTATTTAACGCCTTTGTGCTGCATTAGTGGAACCAATTAATTTACCCCTTTATGAAGGGGTAAAAACACTACCAGTGGCCACTAACGCAGCACAAAGGGTTTAATTAACTCTGCCAATGCCCACCAATAGGATTGGATTAAAGTAGAATTTTCAGTTTAGACCTAACAAGCCTTAAAAATTCTCCCATCCTCCCTCCTAATGCCTATGCTGGCTAACCTGTGTAGAAAAGATGTATACGGGGGAGTGGCTTAGCGATGGAAGCGTGAGGATGTACCTTCTGGAGCTGCGCTGGAGAGAGCCAAGAATCGCCCACTGGATTGTGCAGCGAGCCGCTCTTACATGCCCGGGGACCGTAAACACCCACTGGCCACAGGGGAGCAGAGAGGACCCGAAATCACCCACTACTTGAGGCAGCACGCCGTTTCTTCCCCCACTGTCCAGACCACGATGACGCCGCCATGAGACAAAGCGGCGAGCACCGCCGCCACAAGTAAGAAGGGCATACAGGCGGGAGCTGCTGCGGAGGAGGACTTGCCTCCACTCACAAACAGACTGCTCTCCCCTATACAGTCCCCTGTCATCCCGCACTCGGACTCACAAGGGGGACAGGCGGCCACACAGAGGGCTCCCTCCGGAACATAGTAGCGGGTCTGCCCACCAAGCAAGACCTACATGCCATTGCAGCCTCAATTGTGAAAGCTCTCACATGGGAGTTACATGACCTACGCCAGCGTGTGCATACGGTAGAGGAGAGGGTGACTGTCCTGGAATCCTCCACCACTGCCACCGATGCACGCATCACCACTCTGGAGACAGAGCACTGGGCCTTCCGCTGCCATCTTGTTGAAGTCCAACTGCGGCTAAACGATGGGGAAAATAGGAGCAGGTGGAATAATCTGCGCCTCCGAGGAATCCCTGAGGCCACCATGGGTTCAGATCGCCGCACTACCGTGGTAGCTATCTTGAACCAAGTCCTGGGCAAACGCCCTACCTCTGAGCTAGAGCTGGACAGGGTTCACCATGTACCGGCCCCCAGGGCACCATCCTCATCATTACAGTGCCCTGCTACCACGGATCTGCCGCAAGATGTTCTATGCAGGGTGCACTTTTTCACCATAAAGAAGGAGATCCTACACCTGGCCTGGGTGAAAGGCCCAATTGATTTTGATGGAGCCCCTATACGGATCTACCCTGATATCTCCAGGCAAACACGGGCCATGCAAGGACTTATGCGACCTCTCCTCGTGGGGATACGAGAAGCTGAAGCTAATTACTGTTGGGGCCATCCTTTCCACTTGATTGTGAGGAAGCAGGGATCTGAGTTCTATCTCCACTCACCAGACCAACTCCCAGACCTGTTCAGCTTCTTTGCCAAATCGGCTGTAAGTGTCCCCAACTGGTTTGATTATCTACTTTCCCAGGAGGCGCTCGGCCCACCTTTGCCTAGACGACCCGCTCTCGCGCCCCTAGTCGCAAGGCTGCCAGATCCCATCCAATGTCCTCTGAGGCCAGACTCCTTCCTCTAAATCAGTGACTGGTAAGACATTACAGTAACTATTCCTGTGGACCTTCCCTGAGCAAACCTGGCAGCTCTTTGGGTTCCTGTTACCTCTGGGTTACGTTTACATCGACTCTATGGGCCACTCCCCTTGGTGTCCCAGTCTGCCTCTAATGGTTCCATTACACAATATCTCCTGCAGACCGTTGCACATGGGGGGGTTTCCTTTGCTGTAACAGGGAATTTTTCTTCACTGCTTATGGCACTAGGCTACAGCTAGAGTTGTATTGCACTGTTGTGTATGCCACTCTCCCCTGTTCGCATTCCCTATGGTCTGCGGCAGGGGAGATGGATACAAGAGACGGGGGTCTGCGGACAGGCTCCAAGCTCCAGCACCTCTGGCCCTTCCCAGCAATAAATGGCCATTACTACACTGGCCCTGTACGGCTCTGCCCCATGGGGACCTTGTTTCCCGTACAATCCTTGTGTTCACTTAACCCTCCCCCCACCCCCCCCAGCATGCCCTGGTTGCTGCTCTTTGATCATTGAAGGGGTATTGGGGCCTGCCCAGCAGATGTGTCTCTCTCTAGTTGATGTGGTAATATTAAAAGTTGCTGGACCTGCCTGTGTATTTCTAATCGTATCTCTATTTGTTAATGCAGGTTATATACATGTATGCATATTGATCCTCAGTCCTGGTGCTCTGGGGCATAGTGCAGAGACACTGCACATGCACTACCCTTTAGTACCTGTTGCCTGCTTAGAGTCCAATCAATCTGTATGCCTGGAAAAGAAAAAACTGTGCCAGGTAAAACAATTAATCTAAACAATAAATAAAATGAAAACCAGTACACATAGATGATCTGTGTGTCCAAATTTTAGTACTTGGGGTACTAATGACACAAAGAATATAGTCTGCACACAAATTAACATGGGCATAGGCAAAAAATATTATTATATTCTCAGGTCAAAGCAACATGCATAGCAAGATGTTCACCAAAAAATGTCCAAACAATGGAACTGTGGGCTATGGTAGATAATTCACAAAGTGCTTGTAATGAATAATCCTCAAAGCAATAAATGAATCTCCATGTGCATAGTAATTTCCACCACACCAATGTGCTCCACTTCTATAGGAGTGCCACCACCAGTAAGTGTGGCTCCTTACCAGATGTACAGGTAAAAACAGCACTCAGAATTGAGCCTTGAGCCAGGATTCCGAACACCAGATAAAGTTACCCCTCAACACATATCCTCCAGGGGTCCGCTGCTTTAGACTGGCACTCCAAGGGGGGGGGGGGGGACGTTGCAATATGTGGATGGATGGATTCAACACTCAGCGGTGCGTCCAGGGATTACCATGTAAATGATAGAGGGCAGACCATCGCGTGATATTGTAAAAAATATGTTAACTTTATTAAAGATAAGATGTTACTCGCATTCTTGTTGAAAAAGGTAAGTAATAAAATCGAAAGATTGTTAGGAGAAGTGCCGGCCAGCATCCAATAAAAAACCCTTCCTCCTTCTTACACGAACGTGGTGATGTCACTGCGCGTCCTCCCAGACGCGTTTCGTCATCAATAGACATTTTCAATGGGGATAGGGTGCGCAGTGAGTCACCGTTATTTGTACTACCAAGCCTCATTGCGGGAGGCAAGGAAATGGCCATTCAGCCATCTTAACTATGGGAAAAAATGCCCACACAGATGGTAAAATGGAAGGAAATAAGGAAAAAAGGTCAAAATTGCTTATAACCTGTTTTTCAAAACTTAAAACAAATAATTGGGTATGTTAATAAAAATAAACCACAATTAGAACTCAATTATAAGTGCATATAGCGCCTACAAGAGAGAATGTTGCGTTTACATGTGAGAGTGAAAAATAATGAATAAAAAAGGAATAATTGTGAATGAAATAAAAAAGGTGGATATGCATAACCTATTGAGGTCGAGTGTTCATGTATGTGAACTGTGATAATACTTGCTTTTCAAGAAGATGAAAAAGTCTCCTTAATATTAAATAAGTGAATGAAAAAAATATATATATATATGGATTACTCCAGTACACCCGGGATTGGTGTTGTGACACGTGACAATGTGAATCATGCATTAATCATGAATGCTTATGTCGTTATGAGTGAGAAAAAAGGGGGGGGGGGAGTGGGAGAAGCAACCACGTTGTATGTTTATCACCAAGGAGAGCTCTCTCTCCTATTTATGTGAAGTGAGCACATAATACGTGAGAATGTTGGATGAAATGTGAAATATATAATGATTGAATATGAAAACTAAAAGAAATAATAAATGTAAAATGTGAAGATACAACTAAAAATAAAATAAGGATAAAATAAAATAAATTGATATAATTAATATGAAATAATAATGATAAAGAAAATAGATAGAGATAAGAATAAAAATAAAAATAAATATAAATAAATAAAGGGAAAATCCAAATAAAGATAGAAGTAGAAATAAAACTAAAAATAAAAATAAATAATAATAAAAATAAAAATAAAAATAAAATAATAATATAATAATGATAAAGAATAAAAAAAAATAATAAATAAAATATAAAAAAAAAGTGAAAAATAAAAATAAAAAGAGAAGTGAAAAAAATGAAAATAAATATGCAGATGTATTCAAAAAAAGAAGAAAAAAAAAAAGGGGGAATCAAAAATCAAAAAACAACCCATGTGATAAAGGTGCAAAAAAAATGTGCATATGAAAATATTGAGTGAAATTCAGAATGTTTAATGAAAAAAAAAAAATAATTTTTTTTTTTTTTTCTATTCCAATAAAATAATATAAAAAACAAAAAAGTGCAAAATGATAAACTGAAGGAGCCATACTTACTGGTGGTGGCACTCCTATAGAAGTGGAGCACATTGGTGTGGTGGAAATTACTATGCACATGGAGATTAATTTATTGCTTTGAGGATTATTAATTACAAGCACTTTGTGAATTATCTACCATAGCCCACAGTTCCATTGTTTGGACATTTTTTGGTGAACATCTTGCTATGCATGTTGCTTTGACCTGAGAATATATTAATATTTTTTGCCTATGCCTATGTTAATTTGTGTGCAGACTATATTCTTTGTGTCATTAGTACCCCAAGTACTAAAAATTGGACACACAGATCATCTATGTGTACTGGTTTTCTTTTTATTTATTGTTTAGATTAATTGTTTTACCTGGCGCAGTTTTTTCTTTTCCATATTACATGTGTGTTTATCCCACCATTCTGCAGCCGGTCTAGGTTTTATTCCTTACTCATATTGTGTGACTGTGTGTGCATGTTAGGGTTAGCGCGTTTTTTTACCCTCATTTGTTCTAATCTGTATGCCTCCCCCAGCGCGCCATCACTATACGCTCCCAGATGTTGGTACTCAGTTTTTTCAGCTCAGGTCTCTGTTGTTTTTATCGTTCATTTTGTTGGCTCTTACGTTACTTATAATATAGTTCTTGCTGCTCTCACCCTGTGCATCTCCAAACATATTGTTTTTTCTTTTTCTCTGTTGACCTACTACTGCTCGCTATTGAGCAACCCGTAACGCTCCGACCACCCCCAATTACAGTCCAGCAGGAGATAGAGATGGACAATTGTTATCAGGCTCTACAATGGCACGCAGAGCAGGAATATTTAGGGGAGACAACAGAATGCTCTCCGGAGGGATATGACTTTGGTGGCCCTGGATTGCTGTTGGAGAGCCTTACAGATGGTTTTGTGTTTGGCGATGAAGGAGAACCTACCCTTGAGGACCTGTGAGATTATAGAGAGGATATGCTCAGTCTTGCAAGGGTCTCTGGACCTGGAATATTTGCTAAGGAAAAGAAAAAAGGCCTGGTGCACAAGACACGGCTGGTACCCCTGGGGAAGTTTAAGTAGATAGACCAGACGATGTTGCACGATAATAATATTTATTAGAAAAACATGTCAAAACATTGTATAAAAAATAATTATTTTGTACAAAATTGCAGAAACATCAGGTATATACAATGTTAGCAAATATGCAGATATGGTGTACATATGTATATAGGGAGAGACTTATCACATGCGATGAATCTAGGAGAACGCCGACATGTTTCGGACTTTTGAATCCTTTTTCATAGGCGAATTATAGTCCTTTCCAAACACATCTAATGTAAATAGATAAATTAAATATTAATTTATTAATAATGTGTAAATATGAATTAAACTAATGTGTAAATAGATAAATGTCATCGTGAGTAGAAGCAATATGTAATGTTAAGGCACGGTATTTGAAAAGCCATTTACATTGATAGAAGATAAATTTGTTTAGATATACTCACATGTATGACAAACCCCCTCGAATAGACACCAGAACCATTAAAAAATGCTGGACAGCATATAAAAAAGTCAGCTGTGGTGAGAGCAGGTATGTCATGTGCAGTTAGCACAGAGCTGGCAGCAGGCTAGTGGGCTCTATATGTGCTGCAAGATCTCCAATGAACAGGTGTAGCGCATGTATCAATAGTCCACCGGCTGGGTAAATCAAGCATCTAAAGGACATTAGAATAGAAAAGAGGGGTGGAGAGTAGTAAGTAGAGTGAATGCATACTGCTGCTGGTAGATCCCAAATGTGGTATGTCAGATGAGTATTTACCTGATGTGGTGAGTATGCAGAGGGTACCTGCACGGCCTGGAACCAACAGCATACTGAATGCTGCTGGTCCAGGCTCTAAATAGCAGTGCAGGTAAGTGAAATCAGCTGTGAGTAGGCGCCACAGGCAGCCTTCACAGCTGATTGAATTAGCCAGAGTGACAGACCGCTGCGCCATTGGCTGCAGACGGTCCATCTGAGGAGATCCCTGATGCCACGACGCTGGGCGGGGCCCGGCACAGTATGGGCGGCACCGCGTCCAGCACCACCGCATCACCGGCGAGCGTCATGGGCCCTTCGGGCCCGTGCTCCACACTGGAGCGCAAACAGGAAGCGGGCACAGAACGAACTGAGCCCAGGGGGAGAGTACACGCAGGCGTGAAATGTAAGAGAAGGCTTCATGTATCTCCCACACGCCGGGCAGCACACAGGATCCACAGGCTGCCTACAAATGTTGTTATTAAGTCGTGGTGCTAAATTAGAACACTCCTGTTTAGGAGTTATAACCAAATAAATACCAATGGTTGTAATTTATTTCCTGGTGTTGGGCCGAGAGGGGTCATCATAAATGCTTTACAATGACAACATCTATGGAGACAAAAAATATATATTGGGTGAACACAGAGGGAATAGCATTGAACATACGACATATATATTAGAAAACTGATAATGTATGCATAGTTCCATAGTTAAGCATGCAAATTGTATGTTGAATGTTACCAGGTTGAAATATATTAAAAATACAACTTTCTATCACAGGTAATAAGATGGTAGGTTGTAATAGACCAAATGATCAAAGATAAAGTACACGGTATGATAAACATTATGTCAATGAGCAAAAATGTGGGGTTTATAAATCAAGTTCACAGACACCCGATTGGAAGCCTTCAAGGCAAGGTTTGAAATTGAATGCCTCGTTGAGGCCTGGAGGTGAGGTGGCATTAAGGTGGAAAATCCACTTTAGTTCGCTTTGTAGTAATGCCTTATTGTAGTCTCCTCCTCTATCACTTGGAGGGATGTGGTCAAGGGCCCCAAACAGCACTCTGGGAGTATGGTCAGGATGTACAGTATCGCAATGACGTCCAATGGGTAAGTCTGGATCTTTTTTATTAATGCTTAGTATGTGGCGATAAATTCGCTGCCAAAATGGCAGCTTAGTCTTCCCCACATAAAAGCAGCCACACTCGCATTGTAGAAGATATACAATGCCGACCGAGCGGCAATTAACATAATGTTGTGGGCGAAAATATTGTCCATTGGGTAATGTAGCCTTCTTAGCTTTGTTCATATACCTACAATACCCACAGTTACCACATGGAAAAGTACCCAACAGTTTAGCAGTATGTGATGTAACAGCCGTATACTCGCTCCTAATTAATTTCTTGCTAAGGGACGGTGCCCTTCTGTAGGTAAGTAAGGGTTGTGGAGGTACGAATAAGGAAAGGGAGTGGTCTGTCGTGAGTATGTGCCAATAATGGGAAAGTATGTCTGTAATCTGTTGGTGTTGTTGACAGTATGTGGTTATGATTCTCAATGGGGGACGTGAGTCCTTCTTTTCCCTTGAGAACAACAAGGCCTGTTTAGGTTTAGATTTGGCTTTTTTATATGCATCTTTCAACACCCTATTGGTATAGCCATGGGCTCGAAGTCTATCTCGCAATGTGAGGGCCTCTTGTTCAAAAGAGGTATCGGTAGAGCCATTTCGACGTGCTCTAAGATATTGAGCAAATGGAATAGAGTTAAGTAAAGGTTTGGGGTGGAAGCTGGATGCAGCTAGGATGGTATTGCCAGCTGTGGGTTTTCTATATAGTTGGCTTTGTAGCTGTCCTTGATTGTCTTTGGTAATGGTTAAGTCCAAGAAGGAAATTGTGGTAGTGCTGAATGTCATGGTGAATTTCAAATTAAGTTTGTTCGTGAGATTAATGTAGTCAAGAAATTGATTCAATGTGTCTACAGAACCATTCCATAAAAGCAGAATATCGTCTATATAACGGCACCATGACGCTATATGACGAGTATAACTGTCAGGGTTCCGCTCGCACTGTGCGGGTGAAATCGACACGCGCGCATGCGCCGCTGGGATGCCCAGGCATCAGCACGGGTGTGCGCGCCGGCATGTCCCTCAGGCGCGCGCGCGCGGCGAGCGCGGGCACGAGCATCGCGGGCGCACACGTGCGCGCGCTAGCGCTGTTTGGCGCCAGTGGGCCTTTTTAAGAAATGGCAGTTGCACCCGGCCGGTGGTGTTTGTCTTCAGCTGTACCCCGTAAAATCTGCTATTCTGCCTGTGTACTCCTGAAACTCTGACCCAGCTTACGTTGACTCTGCTGCTTCTCCAACCCTGACCCCGGCTTGATTTGACCCTGCTTTGGACTGATACTTAACGCTGATCTCTGCCTGCCTTGACTCTGCCACTGCCTGTACCTACTTTCCTGCTTTGCCTAGTGTATCCAGACCCGGCCTGCCTGACGATCCTTCTGCCTGATCCCCTCACATGCTGTGTGTTTCCAGAGCCGCTGTCACCACCTTGGGGCCATCCTGTATCCGGTCACTGGTCTTCCACCTACCAGTCCCTGCTGTTCCTGCCTACTACCAGCACCTGCCGCAGTTTCCAGTCCAGGCACTCCTACCCCGCTGCGCTCACGGGACCACTGTCTCCACTCCAGTGGGCCCTGAACCAGAGCTGTAAGAGAGGCCTTCTCCCAGCGAAGTCAGGCTCTCCATCCAGGTACCTAACAGTACGAACAGCCATGACTGAGCCTGCGGGAGAAGCTTCTGCCATGAAGGAGATCTGCTCACACCTTGCAGCCCTTACCCAGGTGGTGAAATCCCTCCAAGAAGGGTATACAAGACTGGAAGGACAAGTGCAGCAACTTTCTGGTCCCAGCATCGCGTCTTCTGCACCTCCTCAGCCCCCAGCACCTGCAGTGGTGATGCTCCCACCTGAACCAAGGGTGCCTGTGCTGGATAGGTTCTCAGGGGACCGTTCCAAGTTCCGTGTTTTTTGCAACGCCTGCCAGCTGTACTTTGCCTTGCAGCCAAGAACCTTCTCCCTTAAAGCCACTAAGGTGGGGTTTGTGATCTCGCTACTACAGGGCGAGCCTCAAATCTGGGCACACCGTCTTCTGGAAGGGAACAGTATGCTGACACAGTCCCTCTCGTCCTTCTTTGAGGCTATGGCACAACTTTATGAGGACCCCCAGTTGACCACCACAGCCGAATCTGCTTTGTCTGCGCTCCAGCAAGGTCGCAGAGCGGCCGAGGACTATGTAACGGACTTCAGACGCTGGAGCGCAGACACCCAATGGAATGACTCTGCTCTGAGACACCAATTTCGTATGGGTCTCTCAGATGGCCTAAAGGATGAGCTTGCCTGTGTTGGCACCCCGGACACTCTGGAGGGCCTAATAACCCTGAGTATCCAGATTGACCGCCGGCTTCGGGAGGGCAGATTTGAGAGGTCTGCCCAAGTTCACCACCCAGCCTGGATGACCGCAGGAGCCCCACTGCCCGCTACCTACCCGCTCAACCAGTGGGCCCTACCAATCCTCCTCCTGATGCTGGCGAGCCAATGCAGCTTGGTCTTATGCGGCCTACTCTTTCCCCGGAGGAACGTGCTCGACGTCGACAATTGAACTTGTGCCTGTACTGCGGTGGGTCTGGGCACTTCGTGAGCAAGTGTCCTGTTAAGACACGTAAGTGCCTTTCTTCTGTATCAACCAGTCCTATACCTTTGCCAGTCAACGCCACCCACATCGCTCTCTCTGTGTCGTTTCAGTTCCTGGGAAAGACGGTCATCTTTGCCATCTTTGCCAGCCTTCACGACATCCCCCTCCAAAAGAAGGCCCACGGACTATCTGTTTTCCTGGCTGACGATTCCCGCATTAGATCAGGCCAAGTTATTCAGGAGACTCAGCCCTTGTTAGCTGTCTCCTCTCTTCACCACAAGGAACTACTGACCTTGGATGTAATTTCTTCCCCCCTGTTTCCTGTGATCCTGGGCATTCCCTGGCTGCAGGCCCACGATCCTACCATCAATTGGTCCACGGGGAGGTCAAGTTCCAGTCCCCCTACTGTTTGGAACACTGCTTGCAGGAGATTCCGGCACAACCTGTTACGCTCCTCTGCCTGGACTCTGACCTGAACCTTGACCAAGTGGTGCCGGAACTTTACCACGAGTTCCTGGGCGTTTTTAGCAAGCGAGGGGCGGATTCTCTGCCTCCACACCGCCCCTACGATTGACCCATTGAACTTTTGCCAGGGGCCGAGATCCCATTCGGGCGTATTTTCCCTCTTTCTGAGAAGGAACAGGAGGCCCTGAAGGCCTACATCTCAGAAAATTTAAAGAAGGGATTCATCCGTCACTCCACGTCACCAGCAGGCGCCGGTATATTCTTTGTAACCAAGAAAGACCAGTCACTCCGGCCTTGTGTGGACTACCGGGAATTAAATAAAATTACGGTTAAAAAGCGTTATCCTCTACCCCTGATACCGGAATTGTTCCAAAAGCTAAGAGCTGCTACCATATTTTCTAAATTGGACTTAAGGGGGGCTTATAACCTGGTCCGCATCCGACCAGGCGATGAGTGGAAGACTGCTTTCCGAACTCGCTTTGGGCATTACGAATACCTGGTCATGCCCTTCGGCCTTTGTAATGCTCCAGCCACTTTTCAGCACCTCATAAATGAGGTATTCAGAGACTTTCTGGACATTTTTGTCATCGTCTACTTGGATGACATCCTGATCTTCTCCAGGTCCCTTAAGCAGCACCGAGGGCATGTGGGCAGAGTTCTACTCCGTCTCCGCCAACACTGATTGTACGCTAAGGCTGAGAAGTGCACCTTCGAGCGGCAGGATATCCAATTCTTGGGACTTGAGATCTCTCCAGCAGGCATTAAGATGGACCCACAAAAAGTGGCTGCCGTATTGGACTGGCCGGCACCTTCTGACAAAAAGGGGGTGCAGCGTTTCGTGGGCTTTGCAAACTTTTACAGAAAATTCATCAAGGGGTTCTCTGCCATAATTTCACCAATCACTCAGCTAACAAGACAGACCGTACGGTTCCATTGGGGTCCAGAGGCCCAGGAAGCTTTCGAGAGGCTCAAGGCACGATTCACCTCCGCTCCCATTCTCAGTCACCCTGACCCGTCTCTACCATACATCTTGGAGGTGTATGCTTTGGAGGTAGCGGTGGGAGCCGTGGTGTCCCAGCGCCAAGGCAGCAATGACCTAATGCACCCAGTAGGCTTCTTTTCCTGGAAACTCTCCCCCGTGGAAAGGAATTATGATGTTGGTGACTGGGAATTGCTAGCCATTAAGTCAGCATTGGAAGACTGGAGGTACTTGCTGGAGGGCACGGTCCATCCCGTGCTAATATACACTGACCACAAGAACCTTGAATATTTGAGGCAAACGGGCAAACGCCTAAAACCCAGACAAGCCCGCTGGGCCCTGTTCTTCTCGCGGTTTAGCTTCCACATCACTTATCGTCCTGGATCAAAAAATGTGAAGCCAGATGCGCTCTCACGCATGTATGACTGTTCTAGAGACCCCACGCCTCCGGATACCCAATGTCAGGGTTCCGCTCGCACTGTGCGGGTGAATCGGCACGCGTGTGCGCGCTAGCGCTGTTTGGCGCCAGTGGGCCTTTTTAAGAAATGGCAGTTGCACCCGGCCGGTGCTGTTCGTCTTCAGCTGTACCCCGTAAAATCTGCTATTCTGCCTGTGTACTCCTGAAACTCTGACCCGGCTTACGTTGACTCTGCTGCTTCTCCAACCCTAAACCCGGCTTGATTTGACCCTGCTTTGGACTGATACTTAACGCTGATCTCTGCCTGCCTTGACTCTGCCACTGCCTGTACCTACTTACCTGCTTTGCCTAGTGTATCCAGACCCGGCCTGCCTGACGATCCTCCTGCCTGATCCCCTCACATGCTGTGTGTTTCCAGAGCCGCTGTCACCACCTTGGGGCCATCCTGTATCCGGTCACTGGTCTTCCACCTACCAGTCCCCGCTGTTCCTGCCATCAGGAGGTTCCTGCCTACTACCAGCACCTGCCGCAGTTTCCAGTCCAGGCACTCCTACCCCGCTGCGCTCACGGGACCACTGTCTCCACTCCAGTGGGCCCTGAACCAGAGCTGTAAGAGAGGCCTTCTCCCAGCGAAGTCAGGCTCTCCATCCAGGTACCTAACAATAACACCTAGCAGAGTAATCCAAAAATAATAAACGTTCCCACTCCACCAGGTACAGGTTTGCGTATGCCGGGGCACAACAGGTGCCCATGGCAACGCCCTGTACCTGGAGGTAGTGGGAACCGTTAAATGAAAAAAGTTATGGGTGAGAATAAATTGAAGAGCATCAACAATAAAGTTGGATAGTTGTGGGGGGTAGGGCTGTGCGGTTGATAAAATGTGTCGGATGGTCAAAAGTCCCAAGGAGTGTGGGATGGAGCTGTAGAGGGCCTCCACGTCAATGGCGACTAGAATAGTGTCGCCACTGACGTGGAGGCCTGCCAAGATCTGCAATAAGTGGGTGGTGTCGCGGATATACGAGGGAAGCGAGGTAATTAATGGTTGCAGTAATTTGTCTATATATTTGCTGAGATTGTCAGTAAGGCTTCCTAGGCCGGAGACGATAGGTCTTCCAGGAGGTTTAGTGGTGCTCTTGTGCACCTTAGGCAGTGCATAGAATGTAGCTTAGGCAGTCCTGACAAAGTCTAAAGTAGGCTTATCTACAATACCCTGGTTGAACGCATGATCTACTAATGCATACAATTGTTGAGTAAAGCTGTTCACTAACGAACCTGGAATTGGTTGATACCATTCCTGGTTGTTTAGGATGTCTTGACACATTGTTTCATAATCTAGTCTATTCTGAATCACTATGTTACCCCCCTTGTCCGCTGGTTTAATGATTATAGAAGGGTTGGTTTTTAAACTTTGTAAGGCACGATGTTCGTTATATGTAAAGTTCTTTGGAGAGCCATGACAGGTAGATTTTAAATTACGCAATTCACGGGTCACTAATTGAAGAAAGAGTGCCGCTTTAGGATTAGTACTGGGGGGTGGATAGAAACTAGATTTTTTCTTCATGGATATCTTGGGCTGTGTCGAAATGGGAGGACAGGGCAGGTCATCATCTACTTCAGCCAGAATCTTTTCTAGATCTATATTGTCAATGAGGTCAGTACATATGTTTTTTAGAGCCCGTGGCTATACCAATAGGGTGTTGAAAGATGCATAAAAAATAAAAAAGCCAAATCTAAACCTAGACAGGCCTTGTTGTTCTCAAGGGAAAAGAAGGACTCACGTCCGCCATTGAGAATCATAACCACATACTGTCAACAACACCAACAGATTACAGACATACTTTCCTGTTATTGGCACATACTCACGACAGACCACTCCCTTTCCTTATTCGTACCTCCTCAACCCTTACTTACCTACAGAAGGGCACCGTCCCTTTGCGACAAATAAATTAGGAGCGAGTACACGGCTGTTACATCACATACTGCTAAACTGTTGGGTACTTTTCCATGTGGTAACTGTGGGTACTGTAGGTATATGAACAAAGCTAAGAAGGCTACATTACCCAATGGACAATATTTTTGCCCACAACATTATGTTAATTGCCGCTCAGTCAGTCGGCATTGTATATCTTCTACAATGCGAGTGCGGCTGCTTTTATGTGGGGAAGACTAAGCTGCCATTTTGGCAGCGCATTTATCGCCACATACTAAGCATTAATAAAAAAGATCCAGACTTACCCATTGGACGTCATTGCGATACTGTACATCCTGACCATACTCCCAGAGTGCTGTTTAGGGCCCTTGACCACATCCCTCCAAGTGATAGAGGAGGAGACTACAATAAGGCATTACTACAAAGTGAACTAAGGTGGATTTTCCACCTTAATGCCACCTCACCTCCAGGCCTCAACGAGGCATTCAATTTCAAACCTTGCCTCGAAGGCTTCCAATCGGGTGTCTGTGAACTTGATTTATAAACCCCACATTTTCGCTCATTGACATAATGTTTATCATACCGTGTACTTTATCTTTGATCATTTGGTCTATTACAACCTACCATCTTATTACCTGTGATAGAAAGTTGTATTTTTAATATATTTCAACCTGGTAACATTCAACATACAATTTGCATGCTTAACTATGGAACTATGCATACATTATCAGTTTTCTAATATATATGTCGTATGTTCAATGCTATTCCCTCTGTGTTCACCCAATATATATTTTTTGTCTCCATAGATGTTGTCATTGTAAAGCATTTATGATGACCCCTCTCAGCCCAACACCAGGAAATAAATTACAACCATTGGTATTTATTTGGTTACAACTCTTAAAACTCCTAAACAGGAGTGTTCTAATTTAGCACCACAACTTAATTACAGCATTTGTAGGCAGCCTGTGGATCCTGTGTGCTGCCCGACACGCAGGAGATACATGCAGTCGTCTCTTACATCTCACGCCTGCGTGTACTCTGCCCCTGGGCTCAGTTCGTTCTGTGCCCGCTTCCTGTTTGCGCTCCAGTGTGGAGCGCGGACGCGAAGGGCCCATGACGCGTGCCAGTAACGCGTTGGCGCTGGACGCGGTCCCGCCCAGCATCGTGGCGTCAGGGATCTCCTCAGATGGACCGTCTGCAGTCAATGGCGCAGCGGTCTGTCACACCGGCTAATTCAATCAGTTGTGAAGGCTGCCTGTGGCGCCTACTCAAAGCTGATTTCACTTACCTGCACTGCGATTTAGAGCCTGGACCAGCGGCATTCAGTATGCTGTTGGCTCCAGGCCGTGCAGGTACCCTCTGCATACTCACCACATCAGGTAAATACTCATCTGACATACCACATTTGGGATCTACCAGCAGCAGTATGAATTCACTCTACTTACTACTCTCCACCTCTCTTTTCTATTCTAATGTCCTTTAGATGCTTGATTTACCCAGCCGATGGAAAATTGATACAGGCGCTACACCTGGTCATTGGAGATCTTGCGGCACATATAGAGCCCACTAGCCTGCCGCCAGCTCTGTGCTAACTGCACATGACATACCTGCTCTCACCACAGCTGACTTTTTTATATGCTGTCTATTTTTTAATGGTTCTGGTGTCTATTCGAGGGGGTTTCTCATACATGTGAGTATATCTAAACAAATTTATCTTCTATCAATGTATATGGCTTTTCAAATACCGTGCCTTAACATTACATATTGCTTTTACTCACGATGACATTTATCTATTTACACCATTAGATGTGTTTGAAAAGGACTATAATTCGCCTATGAAAAAGGACTCAAAAGTCCGAAACATGTTGGCGTTCTCCTAGATTCATCGCATGTGATAAGTCTCTCCCTATATACATATGTACACCATATCTGCAAATTTGCTAACATTGTATATACCTGATATTTCTGCAATTTTGTACAAAATAATTATTTTTTACACAATGTTTTGACATGTTTTTCTAATAAATATTATTATCGTGCAACATCGTCTGGTCTATCTACTTAAACATCCCCAGGGGTACCGGCCGTGCCTTGTGCACCAGGCCTTTTTTCTTATTGACATTACTGGGATGAGATAGACCGGCCTCCTCACACACCGGCATCTCATGCCTGCCACAATTTTGTTTTTATTTGCTAAGGAAGGAACAGCATCTGGAAAGGGCATACGGGAAACTGCTAGAACACGTTCAGCAGAATGCCAGAGAATCGGCAGTGGAAACTCCGGAGATTGCCGTCCCCAAAGCTGAAGTGCTGACAACAGGGCAGAGCTAACCTCTGCCCAGCACCTATAACATCTTCTGGGTTCTACGGACAGGAGATGGTGAACCTCTTACCACAGACACCAGTTCCAGAGACTGGGGATTTAATAGACTTCTCTGCTGAGGAAGGACAACCTGGTGAGCCTCCAGCAGAAGAGTTGGCATCAGGGCCAAACTGAGCTCTACCCACCACCAACAGCAGCATCTGTGGAGTTACCAGAAACTTCTCCAGCTGAAGCGCTGACAACTGGACAGAGGGTCCAAGACCTCTGCCCTACACCTGCAGCAGTTCTGGAGGCCCAGGGTGAGAAGGAGATGGTCACTTCCCAGCAGCAGATTAAGATCCAGGGGGAGAAGGGAGAGGAGGTATTCGTCCTCTCTTCCCAACAGTCCCAGCAGCCAGATGAGGGTAAGGGAGATGGAGCAGCCACCTCTCCTTCCCAGCAGCAGACAGCACCCCAGAATGATGCCAGCAACCCAGCAGAAGGGTTGGCAACAGAGCAGAGTGCTGCTGGCCTCTGCCCTTAACTATCAAAAGATGCAGTATCCACCTGTATACTCCAGGGATGCTAGGCAGTCTGCCCAGATCCCCAACAGCATGAAGTAAGCGCAGCCACCCTTTCTTCTTTCCAGCGGCTGAAAGGACCCCAGGGAAAAGGGCCAGTCAGCACTTCTCCCCAGTGGCGGGTATGTTTTCTGAGAGAGGCAGAGGTTGGCTGGGTGAGTAATGCTAAGTTTGGAGCAATTTATTTGGGGAACTGTGTGGATACCGGACTGGAACTACTGACTAACTTCGGAGTCAACCCGTCTGGGGTCTCCTCCTGTGTTAGTCCCCTGCCGAAAGGGGAGATGTGTGATGGGAGTCACTTTGGGCGGGGGGCCCGTGGAACCCAGAACCCCTTGGAGAGGTTGGGAAACCCTTGCTTCAGCTCCCCATGCACCTCCTATGTCTAAGTAACCCTGTGTCTATTAGGTGCACAGGGTGACCGAGAACCCCAGTCTGATCTGTACTGGAGACTGGGGGAAGCGGTATATGTTGAAAGCACTCAAGCTGAGTGTGGGACAGAAGAGTAGAGAGCAGCCACCCTATTCCATCAGATTATGGAGCTGTTTACTCCCAGCCCACTTCCCCAGCTCAGCTGTGTGGGCCTTTTTTAGCACAAGTGCAGCCGATCGCACTGCTGAAATTTGCAATCTCTGCCACAAGCAGATCAAGTGTGGCAAAAACACCAGCCATTTAGGTACCACATGCTTAACAAGGCATTTAACCTCCCATCACTCAGCTTATTGGCAAGAGCACCTGAAAGTCACACACAAGGAACACAATTCTTCTCCTCCTTACTCCTCACCTTTCATGTCTACCCCCGCTATCTCTCATGACCTCTCAGCAGCCTCCACTGACAGGGATGATGGTATAGAAAAGGGTGTCACAGGTCCTAGCAGGTTGTCTGCCAGCAGCACTCCTCCAGCTGTAGAGTATAGCAGGCAAATTTCTCTGCCCCAGCTGCTGTATTAAAAATAATAACACTCCCTGCCACCCACATGCGCAGCATCTAAATTCCAGCTTGTCCAAATTGCTGACTTTACAACTCCTGCCTTTCATTCTGGTGGATTCTGCCCCCTTCCCCTTTGGCATTGTTGGGCAAGACAGTCAGAAGCAATTTCCACAGGTACCCAGGTTTGCAAGGTCTTCTAAAGCAGGCCAGAAGAGTCTGCAGCCATTTCAGGCAGTCATACACAGCCAGTGTTCGGTTGGCTGAAATTCAGCAGGAATTGCACCTGCCCGTAAACCGCCTGATTTGTGACATGCCCATCAGGTGGAACTCAACTTTGGCAATGCTGCAGCGGGCCGTCAACAAGTACCTGTGTGAGTATGGCACAAAAACAGGCTCAGAGCACCTCAGCTTTTTTCCCCACTTTAAGGGCTGCTGATAAAAGGTGCATGCACTGTACGGTCACCATTTGAGGAGCCAAAAAGGATGGTGAGTCGTGACAATGCATGCATCAGTAACTGTTGTGTTCCTGCTGGAGCATACTGTGTGTGGCATTATGGACAGGGCACTTGAGGCAGAGCAGCGGGAGGAAGAGGAGGACTTCCTTTACTCTAAAGGTCCGCTTTATGCAGACACCATTCTTGCGCTGTTACAAAACGCACAAGAGGAGAGGGAGAAGGAGGAGGATTCTGGCAGTTTTGGAAGCACTGAAGCAGAGCAAGACATGCGTCAAACCTTAAAGAGGTAGTAAACCCTCTTAAAAACAAACAGGAAAAAAAAAAAAACTTGCAAGACAAAGGCATAATTAGCTAGTATGGCTAGTATGCATAGCATACTAGCTAATTAGGTATCACTTACCTGAGATCGAAGCCCCGGCATCGGTCCTCTTCTCCCCCTCCGACCGCCGACATGTTCTCCCGGAGTGACTTCCGGGTATCGCGGCTCCCGCGCTGTGATTTGCCAGACCCGCGATGCCGTCACGATGCTGTCACGCGCATGCGCACGAGAGCGGCATTGTACAACTGAAGCATCGGCATATATCACCGTTGCTTCAGTTGTCGCAAGTGCGCATGTGCCGCATGACGTCGGCACATGCAAATACAGGTATATCTCCTTGTCATGGACTTACCAGGCGTTTCCGGGCTCTTCGTGCACACGCGGGCGCGCGGCGGGGGCGCGCGCGTGCACGTTAGCATGCGCGTTAGCGTGCGCGGCGGCGCACGCGTGCATGTGCGCATGCGCGAGAGCGCAATTGGTGCCAAAACGGGCTTTAAAAGCCCAGCAGTGACACTCAGTCAGTGCTGTGTTGTCTCAGCTTCCTGCTTGTCAGCCATCTGAAATCTGATCTGAACCTGTGATTCCCGTTATCGACCCGGCTCTGTTTTGGACTACTCTGCCTTCTCCTGCTCGACCCGGATTGCCTGACCTTGTCTTCATCTGCTTCTGGTTACCGACTCCTGCCTGCCTACCGACTCCGCCATTGCCTGCTCCTATCATCTGATTGATCTGCTGTTGCCAACCGGACTGTTTGACCTTGCCTTGCTGATTCCCATCTGCCTATCCACCTGCTGCCTGGTTCTGCCGTATCCAGCTTCACCACCTACAGACTTACACCCTGCCATCTGTATACGGAACCTTCCGGAGGACTTCCTAGTTGATCTCAACTCCATCCCTCTACAAACCAGGCACTCCTACCCCACTGTGCTCACGTGACCACTGTTCCCACTCCAGTGGACTGTGAACCAGCGCTGTATGAGAGGTCTTCTCCTACAAGTTAGGCTCTACGTCCAGGTACGTAACAGTACAACACAGCCATGACTGAGCCTGCAGGAGAGACCTCCCCCATGACAGATATCTGCTCACACCTGTCAGCCCTCACCCAGGCCGTAAAATCCTTACAAGACGGTTACACCAGATTGGAGGGTCAAGTTCAGAACATCATTAACCCCGTACACGTGGCTCCTGGTCCTGTTGCCGCCCCTGCTCAGGCTGCTTCCTCTCCTTCTGTCGTTATGCTTCCACCTGAACCAAGGGTCCCTATACCTGAGAGGTTTTCAGGGGACCGAACTAAATTCCGGGCCTTCCGCAGCGCTTGTCAGCTTTATTTCGCCCTGCAACCCCGGACTTTTTCACTTGAAGCCACTAAAGTGGGGTTTGTGGTCTCCCTGCTGTTAGGAGAACCACAGATCTGGGCACACCGACTTCTCGAAGAGGACTCTATTTTGATTCAGTCACTAACGGCCTTCTTTGAAGCTATGTCCCAGCTTTATGAAGACCCTGAACGGGTAGCCACAGCAGAAGCCACCTTAACCACGCTCCAGCAGGGTCGCCGGGCGGCCGAGGAATACATCTCAGACTTGTTAGACGCTGGAGTGCAGACACTCAATGGAATGATGCAGCTCTTCGGCATCAGTTCCGCATGGGCCTATCAGACTCAACGGTCTTTTCAACATAACCGCCCTACTTGGGTGACTGCTAAGGCTCCAATTCCTGCTGCCCGCTACCTACCTCCACCCAACCAGCTCGGTGCCTGATACCTCCGAGCCGATGCAGTTGGGATTGATCCGACCCACCTTAACCCCAGAAGAGCGCACGCGTCGCCATCAACTGAACCTCTGCCTGTACTGTGGGGCAACAGGACATTACGTGCGCAATTGCCCAGTCAAGATGCGTAAGTGCTCCTCCTCTGTTCCTGCCAGTCTTTCAGCATTATCTGCTAACACAACCCACATTGCTCTCCCTCTTTCATTACAGCTTCAAGGAAGGACAATTCCAGTCAAGGCAATTATTGATTCCGGAGCATGCAGCTGCTTCATCGACTCCGCCTTCGTCAGCCAACACAACATCCCCTTGCGGAACAAGACCCACTGACTTTCAGTCTTCTTGGCCGATGGCTCTCGCATCAGCTCTGGGCAGGTGACCCAAGAGACTTTTCCGTTACCTGTCACCTCTTCCTCCCAACATAAGGAGCTCCTGATCCTTGACGTCATCTCTTCCCCGTTGTTCCCAATCATTCTGGGTATTCCCTGGCTTCAGGCCCATAATCCCTCCATCAATTGGACTACCAGAGAGATCAGGTTCTTGTCCCCCTACTGCCAAGAACACTGTCAACACGAATCTACTCAATCACCTGTCACCTTGTTTTGCATGGACATTGATCAGAACTTACGTCAATCAGTACCCGAACCGTATCAGGGGTTCCTTGACGTATTCAGCAAGAAGGGAGCAGACTCTCTTCCACCTCATCGATCATACGATGGCCCAATTGAACTTCTACCCGGGGCCGAAATTCCCTTTGGGCGCATTTTCCCCTTATCAGAAAAAGAACAGGAAGCATTAAAGGTTTACATCAACGAAAACCTGGAAAAGGGGTTCATCCGCCCGTCCACCTCTCCAGCTGGTGCTGGAATATTTTTTGTGACCAAGAAGGATCAGACTCTCCGCCCGTGTGTGGACTATCGGGAACTAAATAAAATCACGGTCAAGAACCGTTACCCGCTGCCCCTAATACCCGAATTATTCCAGAAACTAAGGTCTGCTACTATTTTTACAAAACTTGACCTAAATGGGGCCTACAATCTGGTCCGCATCCGGGCTGGGCATGAGTGGAAGACGGCGTTCCGAACACGGTTCGGACATTATGAATACCTGGTCATGCCCTTCGGTCTATGTAATGCACCTGCCACTTTTCAACATCTTGTTAACGATATATTCAGGGACTTCTTAGATGTTTTTGTAATTGTTTATTTGGACGATATTTTGTTTTTTTCTGAATCACTCAGCCAGCACCGGGAACACGTTTGCAGAGTTCTTGACCGTCTTCGCCTACATGGACTGTATGCAAAGGCAGAAAAGTGTGAGTTTGAGCAACAAGAGATTCAATTTTTGGGCTTAATAATCTCCTCAACCGGTATTAAGATGGATCCCCAAAAAGTGTCTGCCGTTTTAGACTGGCCTGCACCAGTAGATAAAAAAGGCATACAACGTTTCATAGGCTTCGCAAACTTTTATAGAAAGTTTATCAAAGGATTCTCTGCCATCATCGCACCTATTACACGATTGACCCAACAACACTTCAGGTTCCATTGGAGTTTGGAGGCTCAGGATGCATTTGAGAAACTTAAGAGACTTTTTACATCAGCCCCAATTCTCAGCCATCCTAATCCATCCCTGCCCTTTTTATTAGAAGTAGACGCATCCGAAGTAGCGGTGGGAGCGGTCATTTCTCAAAGACAGGGCAAGGAGGACTTGATACACCCTGTAGGATTCTTCTCTCGAAAGTTATCTCCAGCTGAGAGAAATTATGACGTAGGGGATCGGGAACTTCTGGCCATCAAAACCGCATTGGAAGAGTGGAGGTATCTGTTAGAGGGCGCGGTCCATCCGGTATTAATATATACCAACCATAAAAACTTAGAATACCTGAGATCTGCCAAACGCTTGAGACCCCGACAAGCTCGTTGGGCCTTATTTTTCACCCGCTTCTGTTTCCACATCACTTATCGGCCTGGATCAAAAAACATCAAACCTGACGCACTGTCACGCATGCATGACAATCCAAAGGACTCACCTGTTCCTGACACGATTTTGTCCACAAGTAAGTTCTTGCTTTTACAAACAGACCTCTTATCTCTAATCAAAGAAGCTTCTACCCATTCTCCAAGGCCCCCAGGAATCACCTTGACATCACGAGACGGCTTGCTATGGAAAGGAAGTCAAATCTTTGTTCCAGAGAGTATCCGAGTTAAGGTACTAACACTGCTTCATGACCATCCTTTAGCAGGGCATTTTGGGGTCCGGAAGACTCTTGAACTTGTACAACGTACATTTTGGTGGCCCAACCTAAAGGAATTTTGTGGGAGATACGTCAGTTCCTGTCCTGTCTGCATACGGAACAAGACTTCAAGGAACCGAGCCTGGGGCTTGCTAAAACCTCTACCTGTACCGGACAGACCTTGGAAAATGATTGCTATGGACTTTATAGTCGAATTACCCCGCTCTGAGGGGTGCACAGCCATTTTCGTGGTTGTGGACCGCCTATCTAAAATGGCCCACTTCGTGCCCTTAAAGGGAACCCCATCTGCTGCGGAAACGGCCCGTGTGTTCATCAAGGAGATCATCAGACTACACGGAGTACCTGCAAATATAGTCTCTGACAGGGGGGTGCAGTTTACCTCACGCTTTTGGAAAGCACTTTGTGAAATCTTGAAGATCGAGCTGGCCCTCTCCTCGGCCTATCACCCTCAAACCAACGGGCAGACAGAGAGGACCAACCAAACCCTCGAGCAGTACATCAGATGCTTTACTTCTTTTTCACAGGACAATTGGGTTTCCCTACTGCCTTTAGCGGAATTCGCCTATAATAATACCAGTCACTTAGCCACTAAGCCATTAGTTTGGCGCCAAAACGGGCTTTAAAAGCCCAGCAGTGACACTCAGTCAGTGCTGTGTTGTCTCAGCTTCCTGCTTGTCAGCCATCTGAAATCTGATCTGAACCTGTGATTCCCGTTATCGACCCGGCTCTGTTTTGGACTACTCTGCCTTCTCCTGCTCGACCCGGATTGCCTGACCTTGTCTTCATCTGCTTCTGGTTACCGACTCCTGCCTGCCTACCGACTCCGCCATTGCCTGCTCCTATCATCGGATTGATCTGCTGTTGCCAACCGGACTGTTTGACCTTGCCTTGCTGATTCCCATCTGCCTATCCACCTGCTGCCTGGTTCTGCCGTATCCAGCTTCACCACCTACAGACTTACACCCTGCCATCTGTATACGGAACCTTCCGGAGGACTTCCTAGTTGATCTCAACTCCATCCCTCTACAAACCAGGCACTCCTACCCCACTGTGCTCACGTGACCACTGTTCCCACTCCAGTGGACCGTGAACCAGCGAGAGGTCTTCTCCTACAAGTCAGGCTCTACGTCCAGGTACGTAACACTCCTAAACCGTGCAGGTTTAGGAGATATCCTTGTTAGCTACAGATAACTTAATATAGGCTTACCTGTAAGCTAAAGTTGTAAAAGAGGGTTTACTTCCTCTTTAAGAGATGGTTTTCAGTCCCCAGGAACCTTGGGAGTAGTATGTGGCTGGGAGGCGGCAGTTCCAGATACTGTAATCCTCAGTGACCCCGAGGACTATGCTTTTCATGCCTCCACAAACTTGCGATGCATGGGCTCCCTTGTTCTGCAAAAGGAGCCGAGAATTTGTGGCATCAAGGAGAAGGATCATTATTGGTTGGCAACCCTCCTTGACCTATCCTGCCCTCAAAGAGGGAGCACAGGATGAAATATCTTGAAGACACCTTAAAGAGGCGTTTATGTAACACCTTTGCAGACTCTGGTAGGTTACAGTTTCATGGAAAAGTTGGTCAGAAGAAGAGCAGTGGAGAAGGGGGTCGCCTCAGTGATGCATTTCAAAAAAAAATTTCTCCTCTGTGCCCAGGGCTGTCAGCTTATGATCCCATCGGCAGCATCTGCATTATATGGTGGAAGATTATCTAGGGGCGAAAACAGCCATGGAGAGCTTTCCAGTCAACTGGGTTTCTGGGTCATGAGAATAGACCACTGGCCAGAACTTGCCCAGTATGCAATTGAGCTGTTGGGCTGCCCTGCATCCAGCATGCTTTCCGAATGGGCATTCAGTGCTGCCAGAGGTTTTGTGACAGATAAAAGAGTGCATCTGTCCACAGACTCCATTGACAGGCTGATATTTGTCAAAATGAATCCGTCTTGGATTAGCAGCAGCTATCACATGCCGATGTCGCTGATTAAGTGTTATTGGAATCTCAAATCTCTTTAAGACTGTCTAAGCTTTCTAGCTTTGTGGGTGTTGATTTTATCTTGAAATATTTTTTTGGTATAGGTTTCATGGGCACAATTGACACCCAAGGACCAATTTTTCCGCACCTGTTTGACAGGTGCATCAAGTTTCAATTTTTTACAGAAAGGCCAATTCCTGTTTCATCAAGTGTACCTTTATAGGGTTACAGTGTGAAAGCACCAACACCCAAAGACCATTGTTTCCACACCTTTTACTTCTATCCAAAGTCTGTGTAAGAGACACAAGACTTTATCTGAAAAAAAAAATTGTTAATCTTGGCCTGAGTGTACTTTAACCGCTTCCCGACCGGCGCACAACGATGTACGTTGGCAGAATGGCACAGACAGGCATAAGGGCGTACCGGTACATCCCTTAGAAATCTGCCGCTGTGCCATTGCTCACGGGGGAGAAGAAAGGGGAGATGTGGAAGTAAACAGCATCTCCCCATTCTGCCTAGCAACAAGTGACACTGATCTCTGCTCCCTGTGATTGGAGCAGAGATCAGTGATCAGTCACACACAGCCACGCCCCCCCACAGTTAGTAACACGCCCCTAGGACACACTTAACCCCCACACTGCCACCCCCTGGATAACCCCTTCACTGCCAGTGTCATTTACACAGGAATCAGTGCGTTTGTACAGCATTGATTGCTGTATAAAATGACAATGGTCCCAAAAATGTGTCAAAAATGTTCGATGTGTCCGCCATAATGTCGCAGTCACAATAAAAATCATTACTAAAATTATTAATAAAAATGCTATAAAACTATCCCCTATTTTGTAAACGCTATAACTTTTGTGCAAACCAATTAATAATCGCAATTTTTTTGTACCAAAAATATGTAGATGAATACGTATCGGCCTAAACTACGCTCTTTTTTTGTTTATAACGCAAAAAAAAAAAATCACAGAGGTGATCAAATACCACCAAAAGAAAGCTATATTTGTGGGAAAAAAAGGACATCAATTTTGTTTGGGAGCCACGTCGCACGACCGCGCAATTGTCAGTTAAAGCAACGCAGTGCTGAATCGCAAAAAGGTCTGGTCTTTAGCCAGCAAATTGGACGGTCTGAAAGTGGATAATTTGGCTTTTTCACATAAGGCTTGCTCACTGTGGTGCAGAACATTGTTATTTTCATCCAAAGTCTGCCAAAAAGAGACACCAGAATGTATCCAAAAAATCTCTAATCTTGTTCCCAGTGCACCAAATTGTGGCCTTATCATACAGACTGGCTCCCCAAGCCATTGTTTACAAAGTATAGAAAGCTTGCAAGGAAAATTTATTTAAATGTAATTTTCCCAAGTCATCTTCCAGTACGGCTTAAAGAGAAAGGCTCCTCCCACCTAGCACAGGAAACACATGATCCACATTATAAAAAGTGAAGCATAGCGACCAGACCCCCAGTAGAGGTGTTTCCTCTGGCCAGGACAGGTGCACAGTGTAATAATATGAATGAATCATCAGGACTCCATTTTTATGAAACCCCTTCATTTTGTGTGCCCCTGCTATCTCAGAATAGTCTCTCATTGCTGTAGGTTTCTGTTTGTGTATGATTGTGTAGGAATGTTTGTATAACAGCATACCCCCTAATTTGTGTAATTATGGTTAAGCCCTTTGAAGTATGTATGTCCTGTTTATCGTTAGGCAATCGGCTTTGATTCATGACTAAATGACCAGGTGTCCATCTAACTGTTTTCAGATACTACACAAACTGGTTTCTCCTTCTCGTCACTATGCACTCCTCTAACCATCCCCCTCTTTCCTTTGATCTGTATTCCATATAAGCTGTATGTCCTTACATTAAAGACAGATACCCTTTGAATTCATATTTTGTTTCACGTGTTTTTTGGGGTCTCTCACGGTACAGGGGGTCACGGTGGGCTTGCTGAAATTAACCAAGGATGGTCTTCCAGAACCAAAATTCCTTTCAAATGGGGGCTCATCCGGGATAAAGTAATCACCTGGGGTAAGTACATTTTGTCTTATTTTGACATTTGTTTTCTTGCCTCGGCTCTGATAAAACTTTAGTCCCTTAAATTTATTAGAAAGGAGACGGACCATGCCTTATAAGTGTTAAAACGGTCTTTGGTAGACCTGTCTTTTTGAAGGACTTTGTAAAGTTAAATAAGTAGTACTACACTCCTTTTGGAAGGAGGAAAAAGTATTGGTGTTAATAAGGCATCTCTGTCTTGCTTTTCTTATCTATCGCATAAGAGTATAATATAATTTGTTGTGTGAACTGAAACTGCAAGGCAAGGCAGTCTTTCTTTCACTGTGATTGTGATAGCTGGGTGGACAGAAAGTATGCACAGTAGTGACCCATTCCCTTGAGAAGAAGATAATAATGAATTTCACATAGAAATGGTGTAAGGCTTATGTCTGGGAGACAAGAAAGCCTTCCCATGGTATTCCGGTGACCCTCAGTGGGATACGTAATACATGAGAAGAGAGGGGGAGAACTGGTTAAAATATGCCCCTTATTGGTTTCAGAGAAATAGTAAGAAACAAAAGAAGCCCTCTAAAGATCTAAATAGAGAGGATACTGATAATAAACAAAAGGATAAGGCAGATAAGAAGAGACCAGACCCAACTGCCTCTCCCCTCCCATTCAACCCTCCACCATACACAAAAGAAAATGAGACCTATTTTGAAATAGATATGGTCTATGTATAGGTAGGCATGGAAAGGGCAGTTTTATTAGAGAAATGTGCTAATATTTTTGTCTACAGGTTGTAGTTGGCTAAGTGTGAGAGTTTTGTTTGTTGTGTAGAGGTATGTGAGATTCATGGATTGTGTCATGCCGTGTTAGCTGTATTAATATGCCTAAAGTGCTGTATCAACAAAACAGTTGATAACACAGATTGAATATTGGTTGCATGATGATTTGTTTTGTGGTGTAAGCTTTAAAGTGATGCAACATTGCCACAAGTACAATTATGCCACGTAGACACGATCAGACTTTTCGGCCGGACAATCCGCCGGACTTTCCAGCGTGGGTCCGCCCGACTTTCTGAACGTGCGGACATGCCCACACACGCCCGGACTTTTCCACAGAGGAGGTCCGCGGTCTTTTACACAAGTCCGTTCATTTAGAATGTGACTCCAGGTAGACGGGACTAGCGCAGGAAGTGAATGCCGCTGCCTCGATCGGCGAGATTGACACTTTGCTAGCCCCGTCACCTGGTATGGATTTAAAGGGTAATCCCTACGCCGAAAAAACGACATAGGGGTCCCCCACAGATCCATATCAGACGCTTATCCGAGCACGCAGCCCGGACGGTCAGGAAAGGGGTGGGGACGAGCGAGCGCCCCCCCCCTCCTGAGCCGTACCAGGCCGCGTGCCCTCAACATGGGGGGTGCCTTGGGGAAAGGGGGGCCCTGCGGCCCCCCCACCCCAAAGCACCTTGTCCCCATGTTGATGAGCTAATCATGTGGTCATTGGAGCCACACCCAATGCAGTCAGTTAATAAAAATAAGTAAAGTGAAATGTTAAAAGTAGTGACTTAAAAAAAAAGCCTTTTTCCCTGACGATTAAAGTTTAAAAATAAGGAATGCTGTTTTATAGTTTAAGGACTAATGACCCCCTCCCTTTCTTTGACACACTGATAGGGAAATCCCAGAACTTAGGGTTTCCAATAACATGTTGACTGCTGAACCACATTCAAAAAGATGTATTTAATATTCAAGCCTATAGTTTTAGCCATAGGCAGGGGAGCAAACGTATACAGTACATGGTGAAATAAATTGCTCTGCAATGCCAGAGAACCCTGTGATACAATTTATACATTCTGAAGGGGTGGAGGTACCTTGTGAGCCTCTTTGGAGGCCTAATCAATTTGTTGGTTATTTACATTGATAAACAGATCACCATTCAGCACCTAGACATCACTTCCAGAGTTCTCTGGGAAAATGCCTTTTCACAGTTGGAGGTGTGAATGGCATTTGGCCACAAACTGCTTAATCAGAATACATGTTTTGATAATCATAACTAAATGTTTGATAAATAAATGGTGATTCCATTTACCTGATCAATCCCATCTTTTGGTCAAATTAAAAATTGACCACATAACTAACAAAACATAACATAAATGGCATTTTAAAGAAAAGCAGATACAATTACAATTCCTATCAATCGCTTCCAAATTATAATTCATATTCCTTCTAATTTATGTACCCAATTTACTTGTGCAGAAAAACTTCATTTTGCTTTGTCAAGGCTAAACAAAAATATAAAAATACAAAAATGTCAAAAATAAAAATTACACGTTGGTCTAAAGCCCCATACACACGGTCGGATTTTCCGAGGACCAGTTCCGTCGGATCATGTCCGTCGTACTTTGTCTGATGTTGGTGTTGCGTACACACGGTCGGACAACGTTGTCGGAATTTCCGGTCTTCAAGAACGTCGTGATGTAAGTCGTCTTCCACGAGACTAGAAAAGGGAAGTTCAGCACCACGTCCCGCACCCGTTGGGCTCCTTCTGCTGATCCCGTGTTTATCGCGAGTTAGTTGAAGTTTGGGGACTTACGATTTGCGCTTTTCAGTTTTGTGACTCAGATCGTTACTGCTCTTCAGTTTGTGCTTGTCGTGCGTATCTGTTTATTAGTGCGTGTAGTCAGTTCGCATTTGTTGGTCATTGTGGCCTATATCTTGATATAGGACGCTTTGATTTTCACTGCTTATTGTCTGCTCGTTTCTGGTATTCATTTCGTTCTTTCAGGCCTTGCTGTTTATCGGTGCTTTCTGTTTGTCCGTTCTGACCAGCCGACCGTTTGTGAGCGATGTTTCCCGTACGTACTCGTCGCCGAGTTCGTGCTGTACGCGGAATTGGTGTCGGGCTTTTAGCTTTGAGCCAAAACCCGTCCATGAACAGAGTGACGAGGAGTATGTGGACCAAGAATTGGTTGCTTCAGCGTGATCAGTTATCGCACATGCCTTTGTTTCGTGAGATCCGGGAGAATAATCCTGATGATTTCAGGAACTTTCTCCGGGTGACGGACCCCGTTTTTCACCGTCTTTTGACTTTGCTGACCCCTTTTATCAGCCGGCAGGATACCTGCATGAGACAAGCCATCACTCCGGAGCAGAGGCTTGTTGCTACGTTGAGGTACTTGGCGACAGGGAGAAGCCTTCAGGATTTGAAGTTCTCCTCAGGTATCTCTCCCCAGGCCCTGGGAATCATTATTCCAGAGACCTGTTCTGCCATCATCCAGGTCCTGCAGGAGGACTATATTAAAGGTAACATTTCTACTTTACTATTCCATTCTATGTATGCTCTGTTTGCTAATGTCTTGTATTTTTGACCTCCTTCCCTAATTACCATGCTTGCAATATGTTCTAATATGCTGTGCCCCTTTTGTCCTTCATGCATTTTTGCCTTCACTTACCTCCCCAGCATGCTCTTTTGCCCCAATAGACACCTATGGCCTAGTCACTTAAGCAATGTATTTTGTCTGCTGCATAGTATTGTTTTCCCCCAAACACCCCCTAAAACATGCACAAATGTTTGCTGTGTGTTTTACTTCATGCAGAGCCCCATTTTTTCCCCATTTTTTTTTGGGGGGGGGGGGGGGGGGATTTGGAATGTTCTTTTATCTTTCCTGTGGGCTGCCAATAGTGTTAAGTAAGGAGGGTCTGGCCAAACTAGCACACATTATTGAGCCATTTGGCAATCAATGAAGTGCAGAGGGTTACCTGTCCAACCCCCCCCCCAAACCCCTAGTTATTGTCAATGGCCCATCAGAAGTGGGGGGATTGATGGGGGGTGAGTAATCTGCTAGGGGGACCCTCTACTTTTCGGTGCAAATACTTTCCATCTTAAAATGTAAAAGTCTGATCTTGTTCCAAGATGTTTAGTGTCTAATCTGCTTGCAATGTTTATGTGCAAAGTGACTAATTTTTTTTTCTTGTTTCACTCCACAGTTCCCTTCCACGCCACAGGAATGGCAGACTGTGGCCTCCCACTTTGCCAGTCGTTGGGACTTTCCTAACTGCGGAGGTGCAATTGATGGGAAACACGTCCGCATCGTCCCACCCCCCAACTCGGGGTCCTACTATTATAATTACAAGGGGTTTAATAGTGTAGTGATGTTGGCGGTGGTGTCGGCGACATACGATTTTTTGTATGTGGACGTGGGGATGAACGGCCGGATCTCGGATGGTGGTGCCATTGCGCACACGGAGTTCTACTGGCGTCTCCAAAGTGGCAGTCTGTGCTTTCCACCTCCAGAGGAGAATGCTGAAGGACTCCCCTTCGTCTTTGTCGCAGATGAAGCGTTTGCGTTGACTCCCCATCTGATGAGGCCCTTCCCGATGAGGACCCTCACCCCAGACCAGAGGGTCTTCAATTACAGGCTGTCGAGAGCCCGCAGAGTGGTGGAGAACACCTTCGGGATCCTGGCCAGCCGCTTCCGCCTGTTTTTGACGGCTATTAACTTGGCGGAATACAAACGGAACCACATAGTTCTTGCCTGTTGCATATTGCACAACTTTTTGAAAAGACACAACAGCAACTATGTGGTGCCCGTTGGCCCAGATGTGGAGGGCCCTTCCAATGCCGACCTCACAGCCCTTCAAGCGGCACGTCCAGGCTTCCCCCCTTTAAATGCCCGCGAGGTCCGCAAGCAATATATGGAGTACTTTGTGGGTAGGGGGGCCATTGCTCTGCCTGACGATGTGTGAGAGGCATTTTTTTAATAAATATATTTTTTAAACAAACCTATGATTTCTTGTCATTTCCATATTCTAGCTTATTTGAGATATACATTTTTGCCCTTTAGCTTCAACAGTGGGAATGCACTTTCTGGGCAAAAGGAGGTAACAGTCTCTTCTTCCCAAAAATAATCTTCTCATGTTGTGTGTGTGATACCTAATCTTTTGTCTAGAGAAGGTTTGTAGTGCATAACTGACACCCAAAATACTCCTTTTCATCACCATGTCAGACATGTGTGTATTCCCAAAAATGTTGTGCTACGTGTTTTCGTACAAAGCACTGTGGGTGTCATTTACATAAGTCAAATCCACTATGCTCTACAAGTGCAGTGCAAAAGTGCCCTGGAAAATACACTTGCAGTGCAAACTGGAATTGCCTTTAGTAAATAACACCCATTGCCCCCCAAATCCTTTACATTTGACATACATAATGCTTTTGTGTTTTTCAATAAGGAAGCCACACATTTAGAAAATTAAAAAAGTTTACTTGCAACACATTCACAAGTGCGTTTCCAAACTTCTTGGCAAAACTGACAAGATCTTGGTTCTTTCCAACATTGTTTACAAACATTCCGCATTTGTTAAAACCAGGCATGGAGCAAAACAGAACATAGGAACTTGCAAAGTTCAACTTTCTAAAGTGAAGACAAGATCAGACATGACTATATGTTCAAAGTGTGTTTGATCTTGCCTTCATCACATGGGGTGTCACCCCTGGAAACTGGAAATTTAGAACATGCACACAATTTGGGTCTGAAAATGGACATTAGATGGTAAAACACATGCCTAGAATGTTCAAAAGTGCCATTTCCCATCATGGGGATCAATGGACGTGTTTTGGGGGTGCAACCCCTTCACCACACCCACTTTAGTAGTTACTAAAGTGGTTGCACCCCCAAAAAAAACGTTGTCATTCATCCACCATGATGGGAGCTAGCACATGTGGACACAATGTGTGCATGTTCCAAATTTCACACAGTTCTTAAGTTGCAAATGTGGTCACAAACAGCCACAAATGTGTGTTAATTACTTGGTGCGTTTTCAGATTTTACCTAAAACATCAATGATGTTCTTCAATTTTTGTTGAACATCATTGATGTTTTGCTTTATCTCATCTAGATCTCGATTGCAGACCATTATCTCCCCGATGAGTACGTGGGCACTTTCAGTGGTAAAGTGCGATTCTTCTTCCACAACATCCACGTCACCTAAAAACAACAAAAAGAAACAAAATGTCTCTTGGAAATGAGGCAGGCATACATTGATTAGCTTACCAGTAGCTGTGTTCTCCCACACTCACCTGTTGTGGTGACAAGTTCTCCAAGTTCTATGATCTCTCCTTCCTCCTCCTCCTCTGCTTCTGGTCTTTCCCCTTCTTTGGGAGGTGTGGGTTTTCTGGTTTGCTCAGACGTCCCGAGTTTTCGCTCCCCTATGAGAATGTACAAAAGGAAGATTTAGCAACACAATCTATTGAGGGCAGAAATAGGAAATGTCAAACATTGCTTGAAAGTGAGGGACAATATTTTTGGTTGGCCAGTGACAAATGACAGCAACATGAATGTAGTCACTTTGTAAAGGTGCCAAACTTACTAGCTTTTTTGTAGAAGTTTGTCTGATGGAGACACCCCTTTAGTATCCACTTGAGCACATGTGTGGAAAAGCATAATAAAAAGGGGGTTTGGGTGTCCCAGCAATAGTGCTCTAGAGTCCAGATGGGTAAACAGCTGTGACAACAGTGACCTCTCCTTTACATTGAATAAATTTGCTTGACATTCTTGATGACATCTCTATTGAGAACAAACTTCCTTTCACTAAAAACTCCACCAAACCTCGTATTATAAGTGGCCGAACGATCGAGGTTGAGTACGATCGAATGGACACACACGAACATGACACTGGCAGAAAGATCGAGGTTGAGTACAATCGAATGCACAGACGAACATGAAAGTGGCCATTTTCTAATGTACAACATTGAAAAAATCCAAACACATGGAGCAGTATGCAAGCAAGAAATCCAAACACAAAACACAACTACTTACTTTTTTGAAGAACTCGCTTGATCTTTCTGTACTGATCGGGCTCCCTCAGTTTCAGGTCTGACCAGCGTTTCCTCAGTTGCTCCTTGGATCGTTGTACCCCAAAATGATTGTACAGCCTCCTCACAATTTAGACATGATCTTGGCCTTTCGGACATTGGGGTTGAGGTAAGGCCCATACTTCCCATCATAGTCTCTCCTCTTTAATATGTCCACCATCTCCAACATTTCTCCAAACGACATATTGGAGGCCTTAAATTTCAGGCTCCGGGATCGGGACGTTTCTGCCTCCGGCCTTTCCTCGTCCTCCTCCTCGTTGGTGTAATATTTGGGGCGCACCTGCTGTGTCCCCGCCATGTGCTCTCCCCACTGCGCCGTAAAGAGAAGGGGTGGGGAATAGACGAGAAAGATCGTCAGGGGCGGGCGGAGTTTGACGCATGCGCACTGTATATAAAACGTCACACGCCTGTGTCGTAGCCACGATCTGTGAGACGAGGGGAGAGAAAGCTCACGCACGAGACGATCGCTAGAACGAAGGTACAATTTGAACTTGGTACATAACTAGCCTAGACTGATTAGACCTTGAGGCTTATTTATTGAGAAGAGTAGGAGAGTTTAGCCTGACATTATTTATAGTGTTTTGTGTGGTGTTGTGTCTTGCAGAGATTATGCAGGGATTCAACGACGTGAGTTTTCTCCCCCTCTTCATTGATAAATATAGGGAAATGACCCTATTATGGCAGGCCAAACACCCCGATTACGGCAGCAAACCAAAGAGGTACGCAGCCATGCTGAAACTTGTGGAATTTGTAAAGCCAAGGATGCCCACGGCAACCGTTCGTAGGTAAAGACTCAAAATTGGCAGCCTGAGGAGTGCGTATTTCAGGGAGCGCAAAAAGGTCCTGAAGTCCCAAGCATCTGGAGCTGCAGCAGATCAGGTCTATGTCCCCAAGCTCTGGTACTATGACAGGCTCCATTTTCTCAAAGACCAGGCTGATGTCACGGAGTCACTCTCGACTCCTCCTTCCACGCTTTCTTGCGCGCAGGCCACCCCTGATGATTCTTCCGAGGAGCAACCTGGGCCTTCCAGTCTGGAAGATGTGGAGGAGCCCAGCTTGAGCCAGGTATAGTAGTTTTGGATCAAATTTTGGGAAAACTAAATGATCTTCAGTTAATTCAGGATCCCCAATTGCTTAGTTCCTAACGTGTTTAACATATCAACTGACAGTAGTGTTGGAGACATTTGGGGCAAGAATCTAAACTGCAGGGCTGAGAATTGTATGGTTTTCTATTTGTAAACATTTTGCAACAGTCAATAGATGAAAATTGTGTGTGTTTGATGAACAAATAACTCAAACTATGTCCCTTTGTCATACACAGGAAGACCTCAGCCAGGAGGTGGCTGTGGAATGTGGCAGTCAGGAGGAGGAAGGGGTTAGTGGCAGCCAAGAGGTGGGTAGTGGCAGCCAAGAGGGGGGTAGGCCTAGGAGCCTGACTGTCTCCCAAGTCCCTCCCCTCCGCCTTGCCTACAAAAGGGCGAGAAGGGGGGGTGAGGCGGGAGAGTCAGCGCTCCGGCCGATCAGAGAGGCTTCAGCCTCCCTACATGTCACACCCACCTACGAGGAGGCCTTTGGCTCCGTGGTTGCCACGAAAATGATGGGTATGGAGGCAGGGCAACGCAACATGTGTGAGGCTTCATCCTCAAGGTCCTAAATAAGGCTATGGCTGGGGGGATGACCCCACTCACACATGTTTGCGATTGTGACCTTGCTCCGCCTCCTCCTCCTCCTCCTTCTGCCACCCCACCAGCACCACAGCCACAGCGTGCAAGGAAGCGTGGAAGGAAGACAAGAGAGTGACGGCCTGGATTCAGTCTGGTCTGAGAGAAGATGGAGCCTCTCGTAGTACCAGAGCCTGGGGACCTAGATGGCATCTGCTGCAGTTCCGGATGTTTTGGACTTCAGGACCAGATAGCACTCCCCTTAAGATACGTACTCCTCAGGCCCCCAATTTTAGAAGCTTGAAAAACGATGTTTGCCGTGGGTGTCCAAGGCTTTGCAAATTCCCCAAGTTTCTCCATCGCTGCGTTCCTCTTTGGTTTGTTGCTGAGACCTAAATAAAGGTATTTTTGAGTTGAAAAAATCATTGCCTATTGTGTTTTACTTTTCTACAATGACAGTTTATTAGTGAGTAGGCAGGTACATTTCACAAATCATAAAGTCCAATTAACAATGGGCACCAACAACAAACAAACTCCTAGTAAATTTAAGCAACAAATACAAATGTTTTTTTTTTTTCATTCAAAGAGATTTTTATTACATGGTTAATGAATCAGGTAACTCGTGTCGAAGAAATACAACAGAAGAATAGGATACCTTACGCTGTAACGTCTCGTAATCAGGTAAGTTGTAGGTCTAAAATGTCACTGCTAAACTGAGATGCGAGACCTTCTGAAAAGACATCCAACTTAAGTTTGGTTCATCAGACAGCCCTGTAGGAGGTGAAAGGTAGTATAGGGAAAGTAGAAGATGAATGAGTGTAGGGGGTAAGGGAGACAGTCAGAGAATGAAAGGTAGGTTCGGAGGACCGCCCTCCAAACTGATACGGGCACACCATTCCAGAATTGCCCCGATCCCGGGGCCTTACCGTGAACCCGACGAATCTGTCATATCCATTGTCGCGTTTGACCAAGCGGCTGAATGTTGGAAAATGATCCAAGGCTGCCAAGTGGCCAGGAAGGCCTCAGCTCTTTCATTGTCTTGTGCTCTAGTGTTTTCCATTTCGAAAATTTCTGAAACCTTAAGGAGCCAATCTTTGACAGATGGAACCCTAGTGGATCTCCAGTGAATTGGAATCAGAGTCTTAGCTGCGCTCAATAGGTGAATAGTGAGGGAATGCTTGTATCTACTCAGTGACCAGTTTGTAATGTGTAGAAGACAGCATGCTGCGTCTAAAGGGAGCGTAGTTTCGGTTATTAATTTGATCATGGCTTTCACCCCTTCCCAGAAAGGGGTGATCAAAGAGCAGTTCCACCAGATGTGTGATAGGGAACCAATGTCCCTTAGACATCTCCAGCAAAGGTTAGAGGTCTGAGGGTTCCATTTGTGGAGTTTTGCTGGTGTGTGATACCACCGCGTTAGCAGTTTAAAAGCTGTTTCTTGAATTTTTGTGCTAATGGAACACTTATGTGCTAAAACGCAAGCATTCCCCCACTGTTTTGGTGAGATCGTTATCTGAAGCTCCTCTGACCACCTCCTCCTTGGTCCATCATCCAGAGGTCCCATCTCATCCTGAAGCCAAGTGTGGGCCAATGAAGTGGTTTTGGTCACTTGCTCACCTATGAGGCACACCGACTCAAACTCTGTTAAGGGCCTAGCAAAGTCAGTCTGCTTCCCGTGTCTTAATAGGTAGCTTCGGACTTGAAAGTATGTCCAGAAGGGAAGATTGGGGACACCACTATCCTTTTTCAAGACTGAGATCTCTTTCAGCCTATTGTTCTTGTAGCAGTCCTTGGCTAAAAGGGGTTTATCGTCAGGTATCACCCTAAGGCTGGGGTTGTCCAGGCCTGGGATAAAGTCTGGGTTACCTGCCAAGGGTGTCAGTGGTCCTCTAGAGGAAGTGATCCCTGAGTTCCCGGAGAGTTCGTGTAACACTTTCAGGGTGGTCCCTGTCAACGGGTGTAGTTTTAGATCCTTCGGGTAAAGAACCCAAGGTATCCAGGGGGCGAATGTCAAGGGGATTGAGATGTTGGCTCTTTCCAACCTGACCCAGTCCTTGGTGTTACCGTGGCAGTGCCAATCAATGACCCTCGCAACATGTGAGGCTACATAGTAGCTTCTAAGGTCTGGTAAGCCCATTCCCCCAGTCCCCTTATCCCTGACAAGGGTCTTAAACTTTACTCTGGGTTTTTTGTGAGCCCAAATGAACTTCAAGACCAACGAGCGTAGATTGCGGAACAAATGTCCGGGCAATCGAATTGGCAGTGTGCGTATCAGGTAAAGGAGCCTGGGGAGAACGGTCATTTTGATTATTGCGGCCCGGCCAAACCAGGAAAAGTTGCCCGAGTGCCAACGTTTAAGGTCCTGATCAATATTTTTGAGTATGGGGGGGAAGTTGTGTTCGAAGATTGTCGATATCTGTGGTGTCAGTCGGATTCCTAGGTATTTTAGAGAGTGAGCGACCCATTTGAAAGGTGAATTAGCTTTTACCCTGTTGAGGGTTTGTGTTGTGAGGGTGATGTTCAAGGCCTCTGACTTTGAATAGTTAATTTTTAAGTTTGACACATAGCCATAGTGTTTGAATGCGTTTGTTAGGTTGGGGAGGGAAATGTGGGGGTTGGAGAGAAAAAAGAGCAGGTCGTCAGCGTATGCGGCAACCTTAAACTCGTCTCCGGCCACTCGGAAACCACCTATGGAGGGATCAGCCTTGATCACTCTGATAAACGGCTCCAGAGACAAAATGAATAAGAGGGGTGACAACGGGCATCCCTGCCTCGTCCCATTTGTAATATGAACCTTTTCGGAGAGTGTGCCATTTATCTTCAATCTCGCGGTGGGTTTTTGGTAAAGGGTCGAAATCCAGGCCATCATCTTTGTGCCTAAGCCCACCCGATCGCACGTGGCCAGCATGAAATCCCATGCCACCCTGTCGAAGGCCTTCTCCTCATCCGTGGAGAGGAGAAGGCCTTCAACATTGCTGGTCCTGGCCATGTGTATCAGTAGTAGGGATTTTGTGACATTGTCCTTTGCTTCGCGCCCTGGCATGAAGCCCACCTGCTCCAGACCAATCAGTCTGGAAAGGAAAGGCTTCAATCTTTCTGCAAGAATTTTGGCGAAAATTTTCAAGTCTAAGTTTAAAAGGGATATTGGGCGATAGCTTGCACACTCCGAAGGGTCCTTCCCCGGCTTTGGAATGACTGTAATAAAAGCGGACAAGAGATCATCTGACACTTCTTTGGGTTGCGAGAGGGAGTTCAAGGCCGCCGCCAAAGGCTCCGCCACCAAATCAATGAAGGTCTTATAGTAAATGGCTGTGTACCCATCCGGGCCGGGGCTTTTACCTGATTTTAAGGATTTTATCGTGCTTTTGATTTCTTGAATATCTATCTGGTTTTCCATAGAGTTGGCGTCTAGGGGATCTAAAGAGGGGAGACAGCTCTTGTCTAGGAAATCTTGAATAATTTGGGCCCTGTCCCCCACCATGTCCGGGTGTCTATGTTGTCTTGGCAGGTTGTATAGATTAGAATAGTATGTGTGGAAATGGTCCGCTATCGCCTTCGTGGTGACGTCTAGGGAACCATTCGTTTGTTTGATGCCAGAGATATAATTATTTTGGGTGTGTTCCCTCAGGGCTCTAGCCAGAGACCTACCCGCCTTGTTGCCTGATTCATAATACATTATTTTCCTGAAAAATAGGAACCTTTTAGCCTTTGTATCGAATATTTTTTGTAGTTTCTCCCGTAAGGCAAGTAGCTCTCTGGCTGATTCCAATGAGAATGACTGTTTGTGTAAGGTTTCTAATTTGTGGATACTGTCTGACAGAATTTGGATCTCCTTCCTATCTTGTTTCTTGCGGGCAGCACCCATCATCATCAGTTCTCCTCTAATTGTGCATTTATGTGCCTCCCAAATGGTCAGTGGGTCCATATCGGGTGTGTTGTTGTCCTCGAAAAATAGCTTTATGCGTTCCTGCAGTTTGGGTAGTAGGGTCGGATCTGTTATCAGGGAAGAGTTTAGCCTCCAGGTCGGTGGTTTGGGGCCCGATTTACTCGTGTCCAAAGTCAATGCTACTGGTGCGTGATCTGAAGTGGTCTGTATACCTATGTTGGCAGTCAGCACTTTGGGTAGGTCATTCTGGGTTATAAAGAGATAGTCTAACCGAACATACTTTTGGTGGGGAATTGAGTAAAACGTGTAATCCCGCCCATTTGGGTTACAGAATCTCCATGTGTCCACTAGGTGTAGGGAGTGTAGTAGTTGTTTTATGTGCTTGAGTATTTTGTATCGTAAACTCGTCTTTCCCGTGGAGGTGTCCACAAGTGGGTTCAGGGGGGTATTAAAATCCCCTCCTAGGATCAGGCACCCGGACATGAATCCCTGTAACTCGTGTATGATGTGTTTGCAAAAAGTTAATTGGGCCCTATTTGGAAAGTAGACGTTTGCTATGGTAAAGGGAGATCCTGCATAGGAGCCCTTGAGAAATAAGAACCTACCCTCGGGATCCACCTTTTGTTCTATTAGGTCAAAGGGGGCGTTCTTGTGTATCAGGATTGAGACCCCTTTAGTCTTGGCAAAGTCATTGGTGGCGTGGTGTACCCTGGTGTAGTTTGAGTCGGTGAGCCTGGGAACCTGGTGGGTTTTGAAGTGCGTCTCTTGGAGAAGCACAAAGTGAGGCTTACCTTTGTTCAGCTCCCTGAGCAGCGTTGAATGCCTCTCAGGAATGTTCAGTCCTTTCACGTTGTGTGAGACCACAGTTGGATTACGGCCCAGAGATGCGTAAGCCATGATGTGGACCAAGGAGAGGTGCCAGCCAAGCCTAAGCTATGGGGGCGAAGAGACGGATTGGGAAAAATGCCTGTAGTGGGTGAGAAAAACAAAATTAGTGATCTGGAATGGTGTGCCTCGTAGGCAGCCCCATGTCCTCCAAAAGTGAAGAAAAGTAAGAGTAAGTCAGAGAGAGAATACACTTAACTGCCAGATAGAGCCCTATCTAGCAAAGGTGTGGAGTCCTCGGCGAACCGGGGTCTCTTGGGGGAGACGCGGGAGACGGCTACACGGGGGTTGGACTGGGTCTACACCAGTCCAATCCTCTGTAGATAGAAAAAAAAAAAGAGTAAAGTAATCAAAACTGTCTCCAAAGAGCACACGACCTATATAAACATGTGCAGGTAAAAATAGTAACATTAATTAACCCTGTCAGGTTAGGGTCCCGCCTCCACGGCCGTGGCATGCGGGAGCCCAACCTCCACCATAACAAGTAGGTAAACATATGAAATCAGTCTTTGCCGGTTAGTCAAGCTCCTGAGGTGGTCACCGCCTTCCAAGCGTCGTGACAACCAAATGAACCCCCTAATACATGAAAAGGTAAAACAATCAGGTGAGGTTGTTTCTTCCTCCACATACTATAGTCTTTTAATCAAGTGCCATTAGGTAAGCCCACACACCAAGGTCAGTCCCTGTCCGCCAATAAGTGATCTTGCCCTGGAGCATACAGTAGACCTCTGCTAGTGGTTGGCAAGGAGAAAAAGTGAAATAAAAGCAAGAAAAAATAAAATAAAAAAAAATTAAAAAAGGAAAGGGACAGGAAAAAGCTAATTTGTGTCTCTTTCTGCTGAAGTGTGTGCAGGTGTTCCTGAGTCTCTTGGGAGCCGTCCCGATGAAATTAGACTGCAGGATTGTGTCCCGGGCTGCCATAGATGTGGTTTGAGCGTGATCGCATAGTGAATGGGCATCCAATCTCTTGCTGAAGGATCGCAGCTAAACTCGGAGTGGGTGTTTCATGCTGCAGCTACATCAGGTTTTGAGTACATCATGGCGAAATAGGGGGGATCAAAAGCATCCAGAGATGGGGCAGAGGTGGAGAAGATGTGGAGGCGATACAAGCTCACGCCAGTATTAAAAGCTGGAGTAACTTGTTGCGGGTCAATCAAATATGTAGGGATGGCGAGCACCCCTGCAGATTAGTTCGGTTGTCAGGAGGTTTGTTGGGTTGGTTAGCGGTGATGTTTGGAGAAGGTGGCTGTGTAATGAGCAGCGAGCCCGGGGCATCCCTAATCGCCAAGGTAGTCCCTGTCCGAGGCATCTCCCTTGTTTGGCGTGCCGGCTCTGAAGCTTCCTGGTTTGCCGTGTTTGGCTTTCTTGCTAGATCTTTTCTCTGGTGTAGAGAAAGGGGAGCGTGTTGGGCTTTTGCACACCGGTGGCAGTGAAAATTCTGCATACCAATCAGGTAGATCTATGATGTCTAGCCCTAGACCGGTACAAAAGTCTGGCAGGTCGGCAGGGGATCGCAGCACATGTTGGCGACCGTTAGCAGTGGCAATGAGTGCAAAGGGAAAGCGCCAAGTGTATTTTATTTCTCTGTCCCTCAGTTGCTCGAGCAGTGGGCGCAATGCCCTACGGTTTTTGAGGGTAATCTGGGACAGATCCTGGAACAACATAATGTTTTCTCCATTAAAAACAATCCTGTCATTTCTCCTGGCTTTCCGCATTATGTCCTCTTTTAACTGGAAATTTTGCAAGCAGCAGATAACATCCCTTGGTGGTGCTGTGTCAGGGCCCCTAGGCCTAAGAGCCCTGTGTGCTCTAACAAATTCTATTTCCATGTCCTCTTGTCTTTCTAGGAGGCTGTTAAAGACTCTCTGGAGGGCCGGTGCTATGTGATCTGCTTCTACGGACTCAGGGATCCCCCTCACCCTTATATTGTTCCTCCTTCCTCTGTTGTCGAGGTCTTCTAAATGCCTATTCATATCTATGAAATGTTGGGCATGAGAGTAAGTAACCTCGTCCAGTCTGTGGATTGCTTTATCCCTCTGCCTCCCTGCATGGTCCGTTGCCGCTAACTTTTCGGTAAGCACTACCAGATTAGATTTCAGGTCCGTAATAGCGGCCGAGAAGGCGGATTTAATGTCTGCTGTGAAGCCGGACATGTTGGCATATGTAAGGGGTTTGTGTGCTTTCGTTTTCCCCCTACCTTGGGCCTCCGAGGCCGTGTCGGAGTCTCCACTGTGCTCCTCCTCGTGTTGATCTTGCGGCGCCATCTTGGAAGCGGCCACGCTGTTCTTTGATGGGGGTTTCGGTTTGAACAGGTCTGAGATGTTCCTGGCGGCTGAGGACGATTGTCCGCGACGAGGACGGACCGGTGAAGCAGTGTAGAGTTTCCTGCCCGGCATTGACAGCTCGGTGGAGGGTTATCTGGCAATTAGGTCGTGTCTCTACCGGAGCTCCTCTTCTAAGCTGCCATCCGCGTTGCGCGCCAAGCCACGCCCCCAATACAAATGTTTATAATGTTGTTTTGCTAAGTTGAGACACACAACCCCCCTCAAAAATCTAAATAATGTGAGGGGTTAGCTCGGCAGCGGGTGTGTGTGACCCCCTGGATGGGTTCACAACACCAAATCAGGCACAACAAACAGCGTTGTAGGTGAAAAAACAAAAGGTGCGGTTTATTTATGCTACATGCAGTGAAAAATATAGCAGCCAAACAAAAAGAAACATGAAAAGAAATCCTGGTCAGCTTGACCTCTAACTACACATGTAGATCCCCTGTCTATCAACTGAGTGCAGCCTTGTGCTGCACCAGTCCCTATCTCTGTTGTAGAGATTTGCCACACAGGCATTAACTCACCGCACAGAACAGAAGTCACACTCCCCAGTCTATACAAACACAACACTGGTTCCAGGATGGAGCATCTCCCTAAGCATGCTGGGGTTTTTTGTAGAGGTCTTAATGAGCCCACTTACTTCAGCTGGGCTCATTAACTCTTCCCCTTTAGTGGTATAAGTCTGCATAAAGCCTGAATCTAGGGCATACATATTTTCCATCCTGGATACAACCAGGTGATTTTACCTGCCTGCTGCCACATACCCCCCCCCCCTCTTGTTTCAACCTTGGGGTTGTAACACAAGCAGTCAGACACGCATGTATCCGAGACAAAGCATCCACATTCCCTATTTTAACACCAGGGCGATGCGTAACTGTAAAGTTGGATTCCTGTAGGGCCAGGACCCTTCTATTGGTCTCCTTGTTTTGAGCCATCCACTTCAAAGGAGCGTGATCAGTCACCAGGTCAAAGTGCCTACCTAGCAGATAGTACCGAAGGGAATCTAGAGCCCATTTTACCGCTAAACATTCCTTCTCAATCGTGGCGTAATTTACCTCATGGGACTTCAACTTCCTGCTGAGGTAAATGACTGGGTGCTCTTCCCCATTCCAGACCTGAGATAACACTGCTCCTAACCCAACATCTGATGCATCAGTTTGTACAATAAAGTCCTTAGAGAAGTCTGGTGAGTACAACACTGGCTGGCTACATAAGGCTGTTTTTAAGGACTGAAATGCTTCTTCAGCCTCTGGGGACCATTTAACCATGACAGACTCTTTCCCTTTTGTCAGGTTGGTGAGGGGCACAGCCTGAGAAGCAAAATGAGGAATGAATCGCCGATAATAGCCAGGGATTCCCAGAAAGGCTCGTACCTGTTTCTTGCTGTTGGGACGTGGCCAACTCTGTATGGCCTCGACTTTATTGACTTGGGGTTTTATCACCCCCCTCCCAATAGTGTACCCAAGATATTTGGCCTCCTCCTGTCCAATGGTACACTTCTTTGGATTGGCTGTAAAAACCCAGCTTCCCGGATAGAGTCTAGGACTGCTTGCACTTTTGGCAAATGTGAGACCCAGTCGGTGCTATGGATAATCACATCATCCAGGTAAGCTGCAGCATATTTCTGATGGGGCCTCAGAATTTGATCCATTTTCCTCTGGAATGTTGCCGGTGCATTCTGTAACCCAAACGGCATTCTCTTATATTGGAATGCCCCATCTGGGGTTACAAACGCAGTTTTCTCCTTGGCCGACTCGGCCAGGGGAATTTGCCAATACCCTTTGGTGAGATCAAGAGTTGTCATGTACCGGGCTGTTCCCAGCCGGTCAATCAACTCATCTATACGTGGCATGGGGTAGGTGTCAAATTTTGTAACTTTATTCAATTGTCGAAAATCGTTACAAAACCGCCAGCTCCCATCAGGTTTGGGCACTAGTACGATAGGACTGGACCAGTCACTCTGGGACTCTTCTATCACACCCAATTCCAGCATCCTTTGAACCTCCCCCCGTATTGCCTCCCGTCGGGCCTCTGGTATTCTATAAGGTTTTAGTTTTACCCTTTCTCCTGGCGGGGTGATAATGTCATGCTCTACGCCAGATGTTTGTCCCGGCAGCTCAGAGAAAATCTCTTTGTTGCGAAGTACAAACTCTTTAACCTCCTGTTGTTGGGGTTTCGATAAGGTGACTGCTATCCCAACCTCAGGAACTAAGCAATCAGACTGGGCTTGGGATAAAGTCTCTGCGACGAGGGATTCCCTATCCCTCCAGGCTTTCAACAGATTGACGTGATAGATCTGTTCTGGCTTTCGCCTTCCTGGCTGTCTGACCCTGTAGTTCACCTCACTAATTTTTTCAATTATTTCATATGGACCTTGCCATTTGGCCAGAAATTTGCTTTCAACCGTAGGGACTAGCACCAAGACCCTATCCCCCGGGGAAAAAGTACGGGTCTTGGCCCCACGGTTGTACACTCTCTGCTGTGCCAACTGCGCTTGGGCCAAATGTTCCTTTACGATTGGCATTACCTGTGCAATTCTATCTTGCATCAGGGCGACATGCTCAATCACACTCCTGTGGGGAGAACTCTCATTTTCCCAAGTTTCCTTGGCGATATCCAGCAGCCCTCTTGGGTGTCTCCCATAGAGCAACTCGAAGGGTGAGAAACCCGTAGAGGATTGGGGTACCTCCCTAATGGCAAACATCAGATAAGGTATTAGACAGTCCCAATTCTTTCCATCTCTATCCACCACCTTCTTTAACATTTGTTTTAGGGTTTTGTTGAATCTTTCAACCAACCCATCTGTTTGGGGGTGATACACAGATGTACGCAATTGTGTTACTTTAAACAACTTGCATAGTTCTTTCATAACCCGGGACATACATGGTGTACCTTGGTCCGTAAGCAGTTCCTTACAAATACCCACGCGGCTAAAAACAAGAGATAGCTCTTTGGCTATGGTTTTGGCTGAGGTATTTCGAAGAGGAATTGCTTCTGGATAACGGGTGGCATAGTCCAATATAACCAAAATGTACTGATGCCCCCTAGCGGACTTCATTATCGGACCTACCAAATCCATTGCGATCCTCTCAAAGGGGACCTCAATGATAGGAAGAGGTACCAGCGGGTTACGGAAATGTGGCATAGGTGCCGACTTCTGACACACAGGGCAGGAGGAACAATAATTTTCTGTTTCCTTCATGACCCCAGGCCAATAGAATCTCTGCAATACCCTCTCTCTGGTTTTCTCGGTCCCCAGATGACCTCCCAGAATGTGCCCATGGGCCAATTCTAACACCAACTTCCTGTAAGGTTTGGGCACCACAAGTTGCTCAATGGTTTCTTCTGCCCTTTGAGTCACTCGATACAGCAGGTCCCTTTCCATAGTGAAGTACGGGTAAGTGCAAGTCTTATCTGGGTTCACTAACTCGCTATCTATTTTTACCACATTTTCCCGTGCCTTTATTAGGGTGGGGTCTTTTAACTGTTCTGTTGCAAAATTTTCCCTGTGAACCTCAAGATCCGAAAACTCCACAGACGGCATGTTTTCATCTGAGGATGTTGGCTCCTCCCCAGTTTCTCGAGTTTCCCCCGCCAATACCGACAAGGGAAATTCTGGAGAGTCCTCACCACTCTCAGAGGAATTCTGGTCATTTTCCTGGTCTATAGGGACACAAGTGGGGGGCTCAGGACAATCCCAGAGTTCCCAGAACTTTGGAAAATCCCTTCCCACAATGGCATCATGTGGTAAGTGAGACACTAACCCCACCTGATGAGAGAGGTTACCTTTGGGGGTCTCAAAGAACACTGAAGTTACCGGATACTCTCGGGTGTCCCCATGCACACAAATAACAGCCACCTTGTTATTCCCAGAGACCTCTGTAGTAACTAATTCAGCTTTTATCAATGTTACCAGGCTACCTGAATCCAGCAACACATCAACATTTCTACCATTAATACACATTTTACATAAATGTTTCTCAGGTCCCCGAATGGCAGTGCATGCAACTGTCGCAAACAGCGACTGACGTCTCTCCCTTATAAAGTCACATTGCATAGGCTCATCCACAACTGGGCAATTGGCTGCAATATGTCCCTCTTGCCGGCAGCGGTAGCAAATAATCTTTTTCAGCCTGGGCTTCCCGGGCTGCTCCCGCCAGACATTAGGTAGAACTCCCACCCTCTCACTCTCTCCACCCTCACCCCTTGGAGTCATCTTACCCGCCACTGGGGATGGTCTGGTCTTAGGGTGGAAAGTCCGTGAGTCCCTGGAAGAGGTGGTCAGGTTCTCTGTAGCCAAGTACCTCTCAACCAGATCCACAAGCTTATCTGCATTTTCTGGGTCTCCATGGCTTACCCACCTTTGGATGGCAGTAGGAAGAGCTCTCAGGAAACGATCCATAACAACACGTTCCACAATGTTTGGTGCGGTCAAAGTCTCTGGCTGCAGCCACTTCCTGCTCAGGTGAATGAGATCATACATTTGAGACCTGGGGGGTTTTCCAACCTGAAAAGTCCAGTTATGCACACGCTGAGACCGGACGACCAGGGTGACACCCAGCCGTGCCAATATTTCTGCTTTTAGCACCACATAGTCTTTTGCTTGGTCAGGCTCTAGGTCATAATAAGCTTTCTGCAATTCCCCAGTTAACAGAGGAGCCACTAGTCCAGCCCACTGCTCTTTAGGCCACTTTTCCCTTTCAGCAGTCCTTTCAAATGTGGTCAAAAACACCTCCGGATCATCCTCTCCAGTCATTTTTGTCAGTAAACGGCTCACACCAAAGGATGCGGTATTAGTGTAACCACTTGCCTCATTGGTCTGCGGACGTTGCTGTATTAATGTCTCTATTTGTTGTTGAAAACTCTGCTCTTGCTTCTGCAACAGGTCTATGAAGTGGGCCTCAGATTGCTGCTGGGCTTGTTGCTGAGCTTCCAGACTCTGCAGGTGAGCTTTCTGCTGGGCTTCCAGACTCTGCTGGTGAGATTTCTGCTGGGCTTCCAGACGGCTGTTGGGCTGCAAGGCTCCTTTGTAAACCCGCATTTGTCTGCTGCTGATTTGCATTTGCTAGAGCCAGCTGTCTCAGTATCCCCTCCATGCTGAAAAAAAAAAAAAAAACTGCCCGCATTCTCCACCAACTGTGAGGGGTTAGCTCGGCAGCGGGTGTGTGTGACCCCCTGGATGGGTTCACAACACCAAATCAGGCACAACAAACAGCGTTGTAGGTGAAAAAACAAAAGGTGCGGTTTATTTATGCTACATGCAGTGAAAAATATAGCAGCCAAACAAAAAGAAACATGAAAAGAAATCCTGGTCAGCTTGACCTCTAACTACACATGTAGATCCCCTGTCTATCAACTGAGTGCAGCCTTGTGCTGCACCAGTCCCTATCTCTGTTGTAGAGATTTGCCACACAGGCATTAACTCACCGCACAGAACAGAAGTCACACTCCCCAGTCTATACAAACACAACACTGGTTCCAGGATGGAGCATCTCCCTAAGCATGCTGGGGTTTTTTGTAGAGGTCTTAATGAGCCCACTTACTTCAGCTGGGCTCATTAACTCTTCCCCTTTAGTGGTATAAGTCTGCATAAAGCCTGAATCTAGGGCATACATATTTTCCATCCTGGATACAACCAGGTGATTTTACCTGCCTGCTGCCACAATAAATTATCCTGAAAATATGTATTCCAAAAAAATGACAAATCATCCAAAAAATATAACAAAGATTCTTTTACGACCTGAGGAAAAATAAACATCTAGTCTAGAAATCCTGAAAACGAATAAAGAAATAAGTTTGTGAGAAGTGAGGGTGAATAGGAGCAGCTAAAACACGTCATTCTTCTTGCATTGTAAAGAAAAAGAGAATGCGCTGCATTAAAGACATTTTAACATTGCAGCGTGACGAATGTGCTGTGTCGATTAGGAACGGTAGTTTTACCTGACCGAGCGCTTCCGTCACAGAATTTCTTCTGAGCATGCGTAGCACTTTGTCCGTCGGACTACGCTACACACGATCGGAATTGGTGTGATCGGACTTTGTTGTCGAAAAATCTATCCAGCAGGAGATAGAACTTTGTCCGTCGGACAATCCGAGGTAAACTGTCCGATGGTGCCTACACACGGTCGGAATTTACGACAACATTGTCCGATAAGACAGAATCCATCGGAAAATCCGACCGTGTGTATGGGGCATAACAATGTATGAAGAACGCCAAGTCCTTAGTCAATTCCTCTGCTGTAACTTTGACAGCGAGTCCATAAGACTCCACTGCAACACCTAAGAACACATACAATGTTCATACATAATCTTCTTTTCTTCAGGACTACCACAGTCCACATGACAAGAAACTTCCAGTAGGTGTGCAGATCTTTTTGCAATTATAGCAAACTGTTTTTAGACAGCTGACATGATAAGTATCAAAGTTCTTCAGACATCTAGAAAGCTTTTGAAAGCACTCGTTTCCATCAATGCTGTTTGTGGCTGATGTCATAAAGCCAAGGAATGAGGGGGGATATTTTTAAAGATGGCGTCACTCGGATTGTTAGTCCAACATTTGATCATTACCAAAAATGCCTATAAAGCCGTTGAGTTTTTTTACTGCTGAAGTAAACCTATGTTTTAACCACTTCCCACCCGGCCACTGTACATATACGGCCGGGTGGGAGCCGTCTACTTCTGAATGGACGTTCCGGAACGTCCTTCAGCGGCGCGATCCCGATGCGGCCGTGTCACCCGGACACGGCCGCATCTCGGATCGGCAGGAGGGCTCGGTGATTGGTCCTCCTGATCACATGACGGCCGTGTCGAATCACAGCCGTCATGTGATGTAAACAAACAGCCAATTGCTAGGCAATCTTCTCTCCTCTCCTCACATGGAAGTCGTCGGTGAGGAGAGGAGAGCGGATCGCTGCAGCCGGCTGGTGATCAGTGAGTATTAGCTGTTTTTTGACAGCTTTTTACTCACTGATCACCAGTGTAGTGTCCCCACAGTAAAACACACATGTCCCCACAGTAAAACACACATGTCCCCACAGTAAAACACACATGTCCCCAAAACACACATGTCCCCAAATAATAAAAACACATGTCCCTCACATATGTCCCAGTAAAATAACATGTGCCAATGATTATCTGCACACATATGTCCGTGATCACCTGCATACATCTGTACATGATCATTTGCGTACATATGTCCGTGATCACGCAACCCAATTATTATACACTTAACAGAATTTTTTTTACAAAAAACATGTAGCAGAATACATTTTGGCTTAAATTTATGACAAAATTAGATTTTATTGGATTTCTTTTAAAAAAGAAAGGAGAAAATATAGTTTTTTTTCAAAATTTCCGCTATGTTTTCGCTTATATCGCAAAAAATTTAAAACGGAGTCGCGAATAATTACCACCAAACTACAGTTCTATTTGTGCGAACAAAATGATAAAAAATTCATTTGGTTACAGCATTGCATGACCGCGCAATTGTCACTGAAAGTGCGAGAGCACTGAAACCTGAAAATTGGTCTGGGCAGGAAGGGTGTTTAAGTGCACAGTAAGCAAGTGGTTAAAGGTAATAAGATCTAGAAGAAAATAAAAACGTCTTAATACAAGTAGAAACCATTTTCATTTAGTATAAAATATTATTCAACTGTCATTTAAACTAAACTGTCTAGACTAGCCTGAATTCAATGAAAATTTTTCATGAACAATAGGCTTCTCAGAGGGGGGGGGGCTATCACTTATGGCTTGGATCAGTGATCCTACAGGAACGTAGACAAGAGAGCACAGAATACAGGATTTACAAGAAGGACAGGAGTATATAGTGCATATAGTGCATATAGTGCATATAGTGCAGTACTGGGGTTCAGGGTTCATAGGAAGTCAGGTACATAAGATACAGTTGATGTGCAAGGATTCTAAGGCAGGAAGGATACCTAATGGTACTATCTGGGGAGAACGCAGCATGTCCGCACATGCATAAATGGTGAGGGCCCTTGAAAGGGCCGAGGCGCAGAGTCTAAGGAACTGCCTTGTCCTCTCCAGAGCTCTTAAAGGTAGAGATGGTTTGTGCTGCAGACAGTTCCCCGGTTGCGGCCCTCTTACTCACCCAAGCAGGCAGATACCTAGAACTAAGGGCCAATGAAAAAATGAGAATCCCTCCCCCCCAGCGCTGAGGTGCTGGGATTACTAAACAGTAGGGAGTAAAATTCAAGCTAACAGGTGTGTGCCTGGACACACACAGACTATGGGGACATATATGAATGGGGACCTTGGATTGTGGGCTCCTTGAGGGTAGGGACCAATGTGAGTGTGCAATCTACAGGTATATGGACAATTGTAGACACTCACTCAGGTTGAACTGGATTGACTGGTGTCTTTATTCAACCTTACCAACTATGAAACTATCTAGACAAAAACACACAAGACAGCTAGAAATGAGTAGCCATGTAAACAGTAACACAGGAATCTATAAGAGTAGTGAAGTTGCATGGTGTCACCAAACAGGAAACTAGCTTACAATACACTGGGAGACACAAAGGCAGACTTGCTTGGGACATTATTAATCAAAACCTAAGGCAATCTGCTTCAGCTTGAAAAGGCAGTACTGGCTGGGCATGTAGCTAATTCAATTAACAGGGGGTCTAATTTAGTCTTAAAACAAGTTTTATAGGACATGATACAACCGCAGACCTTATAAGTGAAAGCATTGGAACTAAATGCCAACACCAATACATTAATCACACACATAGGTTGGACTTGTGTCTTTTTTTTCTCTCAACCTCACCTACTATGTAATACCAGCATACCTGCTGATCTTTGGGAATAGAGGAGACAGATCTTTAGAAAATCTCTAATTTAAAATTTTAATAATACCCAAGTAATCTTAACACTCAATGTAGTAATACTGACATTCATGTAGTAATACATTCATTACTTATTTTTTTTTAACTAGAGCAACAATTGTTTAACCAGTTGCCGACCACCCACTGTCTATTGACGGCGGGGCGGTGCGGCTCTCGTGGCGGGGCGCTGTCATATGACGTCGTCTAAGAAACACGGACGTGCGCGCGATCCACCGACCCCATCCACCACATGCCCATTTATTCTTCCGTTATGTCCAGGTCCCGATACAGGATGATAATGCGCTTTTTTCATTTCAGGGACAACAGCCAGTGCCCTCCCCGCAATCATCCAAATCATGACAAATTATATAAAATTCGCCCACTCATTAATTTCTTTTCCCAACGATTTGCAGAACTCTATGTCCCCGAAAAGCACATATGTGTAGACGAGTCCCTGGCCGGCTAGGAATAAAACAATACATTCCTAGCAAAAGGGCCAAATACGGAGTGAAGTTTTATAAGCTTTGCGAGAGAGCCACGGGATATTTGTATGCTTTACGCATATACGAAGGAAAAGATTCCCAGCTTCAGCCCCCTGAGTGCCCGGCCTACATGGGCACAACTGGTAAAATTGTATGGGACCTGGCATACCCACTGCTGAGGAAAGGTTACCACATATACCTGGATAACTTCTACACCAGCCTGCCCCTTTTCAAACACCTATACCTTGCAGAAACCCTGGCCTGTGGAACCTCCAGAAAGAATAGGAAGGGCTTCCCACAAGCCATAGTAAACAAGAAATTGCAAAGGGGAGAAAGAGCAACCTTGCGATGCAACGAAGTGCTGGCCTTGAGGTGGAAGGATACCAGGAATGTGTACATGATGTCCACCATCCATGATGACACTACGGTGGAAATTCAGAGACGACAAGGTCCCATCGTAAGCCAAAATGTGTACACGATTACAATCTGTACATGGGGGGGGTGGATTTCAACGACCAAATGCTTCAGCCCTATTTAGCAATAAGGAGGTCCCGTTTTTGGTACAAGAAGGTAGCACTCTATTTAATTCATTTGGCCATTTATAATGCCTACATAGTTCACACCAAATCCACAGAAAGCCCTGCCCACTTCCTAAAATTTATAGAAAACGTTGTCCGGTCCCTCATCTACGATCGAAGACCCCCCCCCAGAAAACCTTCACTCCGATGCCGTTAGCCGACTTCATGAACGCCACTTCCCAGACCACATTCCACCAACTGAAGCAGGCCGAAGACGCCAAAAAAGATGTCGAGTATGCACCAAAAATGGATTTAGAAGTGATACCAGCTACCATTGTGTCGACTGTCCCTCCAAACCCGGCCTTTGCATTGGTGTATGCTTCACACTATATCACACATCCCTAAATTATTAGCTCATATTCTTAACCATTTCCCCATTTTCAACATCTGTGCTGACCATTCCCCATGCTTCCTGAAATATCCACTGCCTTCCACGTGAACTGACCCTGGCCTGTTTTTTGACTATGCCTCTGCCAACCGTTTGGACTGCTTCCACGTGAAATGACCCTGGCCTGTTTTATCAACTACGCTTCTGCCTACTGCTTGGACTGCTTGAACGTGAACTGACCCTGGCCTGTTTTATGGACTATGCTTTTGCCTACCGCTTGGACTGATCTGTTGCCCTGCTACTGTAGTACACAGGGGTCTCACATGTGAGGGGCTCCAGAAATGTTTTTCCGGATGGAGAAAACAATATTTTTGTTGTCTCCGGGTTTCTTAATTTCCGGATTAGGGTCTGGAGTCCGGAGGCTTAATAGAGATTTGGGTGGGTCGAAGCCTCTACCCCTGTGGCCCTGTGCACAGGTCTTACCTGATTGCGGCCCTCAGCCTGCTGCTGACTTACTGCCACTATCTCCCTGCCTGCAGCATAAACTGACCACACCTGGACACATTTTCTATGGACAAATGCTTTGGCTTTCCCGACGATATCCTGGTGCTGACTATAGACAATATTCCTACCTGCTGCCTGGATAATTACTATTGTTGCTAAGCACATCCCTGCCTGCTGCCTGCTGCCTGCTGCCTGCTGCCTGGACCAAATCCCTCCTCTGGAGACACTACAAAAACCACAGGTAATACTTTTTTTTTTACCCTTTGCTCAATAGAATTTATTTTGGAGTGTATTTTTTGGTATGTAAATGCTATGTGTTAGAAATATAAGGGCCTTCAAAAATAATAGGTTGTCAGGAAATTAGAAGTGCAATTTATGCTTGTAGAACGCCTGAAGGTGCTACTTCAATGGTGGGCCTCTGTATGTGGCCAGGCTGTGTAAAAGTCTCACACATGTGGTATCGCCATACTCAGGAGGAGTAGCAGAATGTATTTTGGGGTGTCATTTTTGCTATGTACATGCTATGTGTTGGAAATATTTTAAAAATGGACAACTTTGTGGAAAAAAAATGCGTTTTCATTTTTTTTTCCCACATATTCCAAAAACTTCTGGAAAAAAATGAACAGTTCAAAAGACTCATAATGCCTCATAGATTATACGTTGGGGTGTCTGCTTTCCAAAATGGGGTCATTTTGTGGGCGTTTCCATTGTCCTAGGGCTCCAGGGCCTTCAAAACTGTAATAGGTGATTGAGAAATGAGATGTGTAATTTATGCTTGTAGAACGCCTGAAGGTGCTACTTCACTGGCGGGCCTCTGTATATGGCCAGGCTGTGTAAAAGTCTCACACATGTGGTATCGCCATACTCAGGAGGAGTAGCAGAATGTATTTTGGGGTGTCATTTTTGCTATGTACATGGTATGTGTTGGAAATATCTTAAAAATTGACAACTTTGTGGGGAAAAAATGCGTTTTCATTTTTTTTCCACATATTCCAAAAACTTCTGGAAAAAAATGAACAGTTCAAAAGACTCATAATGCATCATAGATTATACGTTAGGGTGTCTGCTTTCCAAAATGGGGTCATTTTGTGGGTATTTGTACTTTCCTGGCTTGTTAGTGTCTCAAGAACTGAGATAGGTCTTCAGTACATCAGGTGTGATCAGGTGTGATCAATTTTCAATGATTTGCACCATAGCTTGTAGACTCTATAACTTTTACAAAAACGAAATAATATACACTAATTATGGTTATTTTTACCAAAGATATGTAGCCAAAATTTATGAAGAAATATTACTTATTTGTAAAATTTTATGTAAAATCTGCAATTCAACCTAAAAATCAAACATAAATAGGGTAAATCAGTAGCGCTAGTGTAAAAGATGTTAGATATATACTATGCAAATGAATACGTAAAATATACAAATATATAAACGGTGCTATATAAATATCGGAGTGCATAAATAGTGCTGTATAAATAACTCAATGTGTAATTAAATAGCAACAGTGTATCTGTTTCACCCAGTGACAAGTGAAAAAGTTCATAAATGCAAAAAAAAGTCCAGACTGTAAATAAATTTAAAATAGGTGATTTTCCACGTGTCTTCAAAAAAACTTCAAACTTGAATCTTCAATATAGCTTGAATCTGCCACCACACCACGTGTTTGTGATCACACTCCCTCTGAAAGGCACACTCACCAGCTCACAATGCCTCACACTCTCGTGTTTGGCAGCAACGTGTTTTACCCACTTCAGCGGTTAATGTAGGTCATCAGCTTGCTTAATCTGTTTAGCTCTCCATGTGGTTCCATATGTAAAACAATGAATAAACACTCCACATAGTGTGACAAAGTATAACAAAATGTATTCACTATTCACAAACACTTCAATGCTCAAACTCACATTTCAAATATTGAAAACAAGCCTTCAATCAAAACACGGCAAACCAAACTGAGCTGATAAACAGGTGTGCTGCGGTCGCGGCGGACCAAAAGTATGTGCATCAGTGAAGTCTCTCACCACCCTCCAAGTGTAAGCCTCTGGCGGTGATATAACTTCCAAACAAAGTGGCGTCACATGTAAGTACAATCTTTACTTGCTCTGTAGCCTCGTTCCGACATGTTTCGTCGCATGGACTTATTCATGGGTATGGCTACACAGCCTATCTCAAACTGATTTATAGTGGTTGAGTAGCTGGTCACATGAGTGGAAAAAGTCATGTGACATGCTGTGTGCAATCATGCGTGAGCTAATACACACGATTGCATCCATTACCACATACAGGCTTGTATAAAGAACTATTGATGGTGAAAATGACAATTTGCACAGCTATACTCAAACAGTATTATGGCTTGCTTGATGCCATGTTTACATAAATTTACTCAAATATTCGTAAACCTCAAAGTCTGCATCATGATGTGTGGGGTGGTGATCTATATTTTGGGGTTAAAGGATGACTTTATAAGTGTCAGCCTATGAACAATCTAGATTGGTGTTTTGTGTGGTTACAGCCATCGATGGGGGTCCTGATTTGTGGACTTCCTGTCTCCTTCCAGTGTGACTGTATTAGTCTGTGATAATCCCTAATCCGCCAGTGCGCATGCGCCAGCTACGCTCGCGCGTGTCCGACGGGCGCAGGTCTCACGTGCGCATGCGCAGTTGCTGTGTGCGTGCGCGTGTCATGACGACCAGCGCGCGCGCACACCACAGTGTCAGGCTCAAACAGGAACGTATCCAATGGCCAGGGACAACTCGCACCTGCGCCATTTAACTCACACATCGGCGCATCGGCGCGCATTGTGTGTCCCCACAACCTCCATGTGGATCCCGGAAGTGTGACTTAACGGTATGTGCAGGTGATAGAGGTGTTAAATTCTATCATCATTGTCGCAAAAATCCGGATTCCATCCCCACATAATAGCTTGCTGAATGTGAGTGTTCTCAAATAAACGGTATATTAAAAACAAATACATTCAAAACGTCAAATCTGAGCACTTATTAAAAGGAGCTTTAAGCAGCATATTATTAAAATGCAAGTCAATATGTCCCCACATCAGTATCAATCATTTAAAATTCATACATAAGGGATCTGTAAATTAAAAACTGCATTAAAAAATTTGAAAATTAGGTGAAAATATTTAATTAAAAATATTTGATTAAGATTAAAAAATATATATAAAAAAATGTATATATTTCATTAAAAAATGGATGAGTGAAATTGATGTTGATAATGAATTTTCCATACTCTCAGACCAGTTCTGCAAACTGGTCACGGTGATCTGGAACAATTATACCAGTTTACGATGACCTAAACCCTCTCAACTAAATCAACTACTGCTGAGCGAGTATAGTCATCACGTAAAAATGACATTCGGTATAATTGTGATTGACATAATTAAAATTAAATAAAATGTAGTCACCACACCCAGAATTTATTGGTGGGTACTAGGTCTACCGTTCTCACTACTAGACACTTGTTGTTGGTGGGTCTTAAAATTATCTCTCTAGAACTCCTACTGTCATGTACGGGTTTCAAAGTTATTGATGAAGCAGTTTAAATCCAGTTCTACGTTTAACCCCCGCGGCGACAAGCTTTTCAGTAAAAAGATCCAGCGGGTTTCCCTTTGGCTGAGGTCTCTGACCCTATTTGAACCTCTCCAAGAGGGATGAATGGTGTCTATTCCGCAAAATTGTAAAAGTGTTGGATCCTGATCATGTTTTTCTTTAAAGTGTAATGAAACACTATGGAATTGAAAGCCTTTTCTTATATTCGCCAAGTGCTCCGATATTCGAATTCTCAGTAGTCTTTTCGTTCTGCCCACGTAGAGCAACCCACATGGGCACCACATGAGGTACACAACATGAGTCGAGTTGCAAGTGATAAATTCCTCTATTTGGAAAACTTCACCATCTCTATTTGTGATTTCCGTTTTCCCCCTATTACTGACACGCGTAGTCCTGCAACAGATGCATTTCCTACATGAGAAGAATCCTTTTAAATTTATTCTCAAGAATTGTCGATTTGGTGGATCTAAAAGTTTTTTGACAATTCGGTCTCCAAAATTCGGAGCTCTTCTGTATATAAATTTTGGTCGACTGTTGTCTTGTAAAATTTTATGACAGAAACAAAGAAAAAGGCATTTTTTCACCAAATTTTCTGTCTTTTTTAATTTATAGCACAAAAAATAAAAAACCCACTAGTGATTAAATACCACCAAAAGAAAGCTCTATTTGTGTGAAAAATAGGACGCAAATTTCATTTGGGTACAGTGTTGCATGACTGAGTAATTGTCATTCAAAGTGTGAGAGCGCTGAAAGCTGAAAATTGGTCTGGTCAGGAAGGGGGTGAAAGTGCACTGTAGGCAAGTGGTTAATTCAATCTTAATAAAAATTTTCATCATAAAATAATATACAAAAACTATATAAGGCTCAGTTCCCACTATTGCGACTTACAGTTGCCGCAACTTTGAAAAGGTTCTTGCACTACATTGATGCGACCTTCAATGCAACCCTGATCTAGAGACTGTAAAGTTGGACCAACGTCACTAACCAGCTGTTAGCACTGAATCAATTATGGTTCTTTGGCGGACGATTTTTGGTGCCAAAGTTCATATATAAGTCAGCCATAGACACAGTAGGCAGTATATGCGGTGTGTTTACCGTACGGATGTTTGTAAAAGGTAGGATCTTCTTCCGCATTTACAACTGTTGGCGAGGTGGCCTGCTTGGCCACAAATATCATCAGCTTACTATTTGTATTATCTTTTGAACTTTTTTTCTTTTCTCTGCAATTTTTTATTTTGTGTTATAGTGATCATATGCTGGACTATCTCTGGGGATATAATCACCTCATTACATCTACATACCATTTGAAAATTTCACCCATTAGCACTAGCTGAGGGACAGAATTTGCCACCTGCTGGTGATTTTCAGGTATCTATCTGCCTAGGATTTTTAGCTGTATTAGCAAAGTTCAAATCGGCCTTTCTATTGATGTTATTCGTAGGAACGGTATTATTGGGATGATTGTTTTTTGGCAATCCTTGCTTTTGGCGAGCTGACTGATACCGTATAGGGACGTATTACGATTCCAAGGAATACTGTATCTAGCCGTTGTAACATCGGGGGATGTTTTAGCTTAAGGGTAGAGCTTACCAGTGAGCGGAGTCCACGCCAGATATGCCGATTTAAGGGCTTGTAGGCCCACTTTTATTCAAGAAAGAAAATGTCCATAAAACAGACGAGTTGCCCACACAGGGGTTTCAGATTTCCACAGCAACAATGCAAGTCAAACCAAAAATACCAAGCCACCTGGCTCTCTTTAGCAGTACGGCTGCTCAGACTTGTGCTTCAGCCCTCTCGGCTCTTTAACAGAGTTCCTGTACACCCAGTACCTCAGCACTCTTTTCCAGCTTCCTTTTCCAGCCCACAGACTTGGACCCTCTGTCTGCTCTGACAAACAGACCTGTGCAGACATGCACACTTCTCCCTTGCTTGCTTGGACTCCTCGGGAGGGTGGAGCCCAGAACCATGGTCAGGTGTGTACAAATAGCCCAGCACACACACACCTGACCAGTCAGTATGCTGATGGATCTCAAGATCTGGACCCAGGACTGGGGATTTCATCCCACCCAGATCGCTATGAAATCCCCGGGCTCCAGATCCCAAAACGGATTTTAGTAAACAATGAGGAAACTGAAAAGCCAGTTTCCTCCCAAATAAACAAATAAACTGGAGCCCCTCAACCTGCCTGGTTGAGAATCCTTCATCCAAACACTGGTGGGGTACCTCACTACCACATATCCCCCCCTTTGTTTCGATCCGGAGGGAGGAACACCAGCACCCGTCATGGTTGGGACACCTCTGTGCTGGCTGTCAGCCACGTAGGCCCAACCTTTTTTCCGGGTGCGCTTCCAGGCACGTCCCACCCTGGATCTTAACAGGGACCTATATTTTCCCATCCTCAGCCTTCTCCCTCTTCTTCTTGGGTCCCTGGGCTTATTCATTTTTCTTGGGGAAACTCTTCTTTCCCTGATCCTTCCTCTCAACTCACTGACATCAGCTTTAACCTTCACTATACACCAGTACAACCTCTTACCTTTGGCATGACCATGCAAGCTGCCACCCTCATGGGCCAAATCTTGTCCCATCAGGTTAATTTCTCCATGTCCCCCTGCTACGTCTACTTGGGCTCTACAAAGACACTCCCATGCCTTTTTAAGAGTGTGCTTCCAAAAGCGATGTTTTCCCACTTCTCTTGGGCTTACACTAGTCCTTTTACCAATCTTGGTACCTTTTTGCACATGAGGTTGATTTCTGAATTTTACGGGTCCAATACCATTAAGGTTATAAAGTGCTCCCTCAATTTCCACTAGACCACCCCTTTTCTCTTTACTTAATTTAGAAGAATCCACATTTTTAAACACTGGTTTAATGATAAGTGGGGGCTCTTTTATTAGGGTGACACTAGTCCCTCTCTGTACTCCAAGTACGGGCACCCTCTTACTGTCCAAACTTAGCGTCACTTGTTTCCTCATGTACACTGCATGCTTATTTTTGTCAGTTTCATCACTAACATCCTCATATGACTGCAGCCTCATCCTAGTCTCCCTCTGAAGGACATACTGACTGTCTTGCGACTTTAAGGTTTTAAAGTCATGCGACACCTTGCTGAGCTTTGGGCCATTTTCCTGCGACCATTGTTTATAACGATCCTTCTCAGACCTCAGGAAATCTTCCCCAGAAATACCCTCCTGAACCTGTAGGGGGCCTAATTCTGCTGTATCTTTTACCTCTTCTGTGTCAATCATACCATTCCCTATCTCATTACAATTTTCAGGGTTTGCTACAACCAGAGCAACTTGACCAAGATCTTCAGGTCTACCATTATTTTTGTTGTCACCCATGGTAATCAAACCATCAAAAATTGACAATGCGCTGCATTTTTCATCACGGTCAGAAATATCAATGCATTTGTCATATTTCATTTCACTCATGTTCGGCAGGGCAGTGTCTGTAGAGGAACTGCACCCAGCGGAGTTGTTGTCTATGGCAGCTTCACTATCCACCAACTCCACTGGCAGGAGATCCGCTGCCAACAACTGTCCTGACTCCTGACCATCACATAAAACATTTGGACCTGTGGCTACAATCACTTAATTTATTGCTGTGCCATCTGGTACTTCCACCAACACCAGCTCATTTGGCACGGCATTATCTATTACCACATCATTGGGCCCTTTGTGGATCACAGACATGACCTCTTCTGTGTGTTCGCCCTTACTTGGCGTTTCCACCTCATGAGCACCATCATCTGCAGTAGCAAGTGCACCCTTGCATAAAAGTTGCTCTGCAGGTCCTTCATCTGGCACGGCAGAATTCATGTCTGCTCCACTTTTACCAACAGAGGCCTTTTCCAACAAAGCCAATAGGCTTTTTGTCCACCTGTCCCAGTCTGTTATCTCTGTGCTCCCAGAGGTACCACGCAGTACCGCTCCTACTGCACAAGGAGACCCAGAGGGACAGAGTGGTTCAGCAACAGACACATTGCACATATCACTTTGGTTCAAATAAGATTTTGGCACTACATTTTTAACCATAGCAGACTGCAATACCACACCTTCACCACCTTGCTCTGGTGGCGCTTCATTAAACGCATTAGAGCTTTGATACCTGTCGTTGCTAGACTGCATTAACCCATTTCCACCATGAGTGTTTTCAAACATTTCAGTTTTAACATTTAACATCCTGTCATCACTATGTTCAGGTACCCTCTTATCCCTCAGAGCAGCACCAAAGTTGTCCCAGGCAACCTCCGGCTCCAAAACGCAGAGCTCCCTGGGGGTTTCTAGGGACACCTCTATGGCCTTCTTCACAGTTGCTAGGGGAGATAGCACATCTTTAACCGCATTCACAGCAAGGTTATCTCTAGTGAGCTGCACTAGCCCATTAGCAACTGGACCATTCACTTTAGCCAACACAATATTAGCAGTTTTACCCATCATATTGTCACATTCAAGTTTACCACTTGCCTCCCCACTGGACAGGGCACTGCAGCGAGGCAAGTCCTTTTCCAAACAGACAGTGGATCTCCCATTTGGGGCCACTCCAGTGTGCACAGTCACATATTCAGTCTCTTCTATGCATTTACCAGCACCAGTCTTTTTCAACATCAACCCAGCGCAGTCTTACCCACCGCAGTAGTCTGGGTCACCATCTTCATTTGAGTACGTTGTCTCACAAACCAGTCCTCTGCTGCACTTTTACTGGGCCACTCTCCCTGGTGGCCACCGGATGAAATTACAGCAGGCATCTCCAACTGTTTAGCATCCCCCTGCCGACACAACAGGAAAATCCTCGTTGCCAGGGGTGACTGCAAACATATTTGCACAGGAATCTGGGCCTGGAGAAAAAGACCTTTGCTCAGGAACACCATCTCCAGTGGTATCCCATAACCATGGGCAAAAAAACATGTCGTGCCCCAGATGTCCACATTCCAGGCATGGTACTGGATGATTTTTTTTCAGGTAACCTTCCTCCTGGTAATTTTGAAATGCATACGCATCTTTAGGTGGATGCTTAGCTACATATGCCCTGTAGCTCCTCCTTTCCTTTGGCAATCTTTCTCCTGTTGCCATGGGAGACCGCACTCTCCCAGCAGAGCTTTGCTGATTCTCCCAAACTCTTTGATGCATTGTGGCTTTCAACTTGCCACGACTCTCTGCAGGCAATACTTTTCTCATATGGTCTGCAGACTTGACATCACCGCTGTTGCTATGGGCAACCACATACCTCTCCAACTTCCGGTCAGGCTTCCGGTCCATGATGCGATGGAACTCTCCTCTAAGAAGGATTTCCTCTTTAAACTTACGGTAGTTATCCTGGTCCCCGTCCATCAAATGATAAACCGACCGGAACTCTATCCGTAATAAGGTTTGCAGCAGTTTTGGCCACCGGTCCCTAGGCCATTTTCTCTTTACAGCAACTTTTTCAAATCTTACAAGGAAGTCCCCAACCTCCTCTGTAGGCAGCATGGGTTGCATATAGTCAGAGGCCAAGATCTGAGCCCCTTGCACTGCGCCACACTCTTTGCGATTCTGCTTGAACCATTCATTCACTGTCTCACACATCACTGGCCCCTTTTGACTGGGTTGAGACATCTTCTCAGGCCACGCTGAGCTCACTTCCCCTTTAACTTGATTTAACATGAACTTCTTGTGTTTTGACTGCCTCATCCTTGCAGTCACATGCACAGCAGCTTGTTACACAGTTCACAGCATTAAAAAAAAAAAAAATCTCACAGGTGCACTACCTGCACACAATGCAACACAGTCAATTGAACTCCTGCGCAATGCAGTTTGCCTGGCTGCCACACACAGCTAGCAGCAGTTCCTGAAATGACTCACTACTGGCGCAGAGACCGTATTTCACCGTCTGTATGCCCGCATTCGAACACCACTTGTAACATCGGGGGATGTTTTAGCTTAAGGGTAGAGCTTACCAGTGAGCGGAGTCCATGCCAGATATGCCGATTTAAGGGCTTGTAGGCCCACTTTTATTCAAGAAAGAAAATGTCCATAAAACAGACGAGTTGCCCACACAGGGGTTTCAGCTTTCCACAGCAACAATGCAAGTCAAACCAAAAATACCAAGCCACCTGGCTCTCTTTAGCAGTACGGCTGCTCAGACTTGTGCTTCAGCCCTCTCGGCTCTTTAACAGAGTTCCTGTACACCCAGTACCTCAGCACTCTTTCCCAGCTTCCTTTTCCAGCCCACAGACTTGGACCCTCTGTCTGCTCTGACAAACAGACCTGTGCAGACATGCACACTTCTCCCTTGCTTGCTTGGACTCCTCGGGAGGGTGGAGCCCAGAACCATGGTCAGGTGTGTACAAATAGCCCAGCACACACACACCTGACCAGTCAGTATGCTGGTGGATCTCAAGATCTGGACCCAGGACTGGGGATTTCATCCCACCCAGATCGCTATGAAATCCCCGGGCTCCAGATCCCAAAACGGATTTTAGTAAACAATGAGGAAACTGAAAAGCCAGTTTCCTCCCAAATAAACTGGAGCCCCTCAACCTGCCTGGTTGAGAATCCTCCGTCCAAACACTGGTGGGGTACCTCACTACCACACCGTCTTGGTTTGTCAGGCGTACGTAATCTTGAGATGTATTTGGTTCAGAGTGATTGACAAATCTAGCTTCTCTATCCATGTGATATATTATATATTATATATATTTTTTCCTTTTTTCTTTTTAGAAACAGACTCTCTTTATTCTTGCCTACTCCAAGTCCTCTAAGCACGTACATATCATCCAATCTTATTATCCTATCTCTATTCTTGGGGAACACACCGCCTCCAGGTGAATAAGCCACCTCTGATGTTGGCCTTTTTGATGTAGACTTTTTCAAGGTAGGCTGATAAAATCAATTAATTCTATACATGTTTTTTTGTTTGCAGTGTATAGTCTGGTACAGATCCTTGGCCAGGATTGGGGGCCAGATATACAGTTCCTGCTATTGCCTTGGTTCACTGTGGCTGTGTGACGTGGGGACCTAGTAATAGATTAATTATTGAGGAAGTCTCACCACCGTGTGAGATGGGGAATTGTACCACAAGTACACCCCAGATTGGGGTCTGTGTGATCTCACGGGAGCTCCTCCTGGATTGCCAAAGATTCAGGAGTGGCCGAGTCCCTCAAGGAATGGAACAAATGCACACAGGTGTTTTCTACCACTAGAGGGCTAGGAAAAAAAAAAGGGAAATGAAAGAAGATTATTGTCCTGTATAATATTTTTGTCTACAGGGTGTAGTTGGCTAAGTGTGAGAGTTATGTTTGTTTTATATATATGTGTGTGAGATCCATGGATTGTTATGTCATGTTAGTTGTATTAACATGCCCAAAGTGCTGTATCAGCAAAACAGTTGATCCAAACCACGACTACATGGAGTTTGCATGTTCTCCCTGTATTCTCCCTGTGCCTGCATGTGTTCTCCTCTGGGTACTCCTACACTCAGGTTAATTGGATCCTGTCTAAATTGTCCCTAGTGTATGTATGAATGTGAGTTAGGGACCTTAGGATTGTAAGCTCCTTGGGGGATAGGGACTGATGAATGTGAAATAATAGTAACACAGTATGAATATTGGTGGCATGATGATTGTTTTGTGTTTGTTATATATGTTTTAAAGTGATGGGACATTGCCACAAGGGCAATTTCAGGTAACAAGTCAGTGGCATGTTGGTCATTGCAACTTTTAGAAGCAAGAAAATATTTTGTCTGTAAAGTGTGACCTTAAAAAAGACTAAAAATGTTATTTCTGACTTAAAATCTTGAACAATTTGATCTATATAATTTGGGTATAAAAAAAAATAATAATTTACTTAAAATTGTAAAATCGTGTGCAATGTGTACTCATTTTGCACTATGGTCAATTTAATATAAAAAAAGAAAACTTAAAAATATTATATTTGCTTGTTCGAAACGAAAAGTTAATCAAAAAAACTGTGAGCTGAAAATCGTTAATTTAACCACTTCCCGCCCGGTCAATAGCAAATTGACGTCCGGGAAGTGGTTTCGTTATCCTGACTGGGCGTCATATGACGTCCTTCAGGATAACAGCCGCCGCGCGCCCGTGGGGGCGCGCATCGCGGCGATCGGTGGAGCGGTGTGTCAGCCTGACACACCGCTACACTGATCTCGGTAAAGAGCCTCCGGCGGAGGCTCTTTACCACGTGATCAGCCGTGTCCAATCACGGCTGATCACGATGTACACAGGAAGAGCCGTTGATCGGCTTTTCCTCACTCGCGTCTGATAGACGCGAGTAGAGGAGAGCCGATCAGCGGCTCTCCTGACAGGGGGGGGGTATGCGCTGATTGTTTATCAGCGCAGCCCCCCCTCAGATGCCCACACTAGACCATCAGGGAAGCCCCCAATACCACCAGGGAAGCCCCCAGCATGTGGATGGCCAGGTACATCCCCCATGGCCATCCACATGTTAAAAAAAATGCCAAAAATATGCCAATCAGTGCCCACAGATGGGCACTGATTGGCACATCATATTTAATAAAAAAAAAGTTAAAAAAAGGGATGCAAAAAGGGATGCCCAGCAATGCCACCCATCAGTGTCATCAGTGCCACTCATCAGCGTCCATCAGTGCCCACCCATGCCCACCTATCAGTGCCCATCCATGCCACCTATCAGTGCCACATATATGTGTGCATGAGTGCCCGTCAGTGCCGCCTATGAGTGCCCGTCAGTGCCGCCTATGAGTGCCCGTCAGTGCCGCCTATGAGTGCCCATCAGTGCCACCTGAGTGCCCATCAGTGCCACCTGAGTGCCCATCAGTGCCGCATACCAGTGCCACCTATCAATGCCCATCAGTGCCGCCTATCAGTGCCCATCATCAGTGCCACCTCATCGGTGCCCCCTAATTGGTGCCACCTCATCGGTGCCCATCAGTGCCACCTTATCAGTGCCCATTAGTGCCGCCTTATCAGTGCCCGTCATTGAAGAAGAAAACGCACTTATTTACAAAAAAAATTAACAGTGACAAAGAAAAACCTTGTTTTTTTGCAAAATTTTCGGTCTTTTTTTGTTTGTTGCGCAAAAAATAAAAATCGCAGAGGTGATCAAATACCACCAAAAGAAAGCTCTATTTGTTGGAACAAAATGATAAAAAATTTGTTTGGGTACAGAGTAGCACGACCGCGCAATTGTCATTCAAATTGCGACATTGCTGAAAGCTGAAAATTGGCCTGGGCGGGAAGGTGTCTAAGTGTCTGGTATTGAAGTGGTTAAATACTTGCTGGGTGGCTACTCATGTGGTCATTGGATCCATACCCAATACACATAATAAAATTTATAAAAATAATTAAAGTGCAATTTTAAAAGATGACGCAAAAAAGCCTTTTTTACTGATGATTAAAGTTTAAAAATAAGGAATGGTGTTTTATAGTGCTTTATGGTGTTTTATAGTGAGCTGAGTGCACTGTAAAAAAAAAAAAGAGAAAGTAAAATATCTCCTAATAATTTATTTATTTACATGTGTGTATATTATAGGTAATCTTTGTTTCCATAGAAGAAACAGTTTTTGAAGAAGTTTTCCAATATGCTCAGTATGGTGAAGTATAACTGTCTTGCAAGACAAAGGGGAACTTATAAAAAATTGTTTTTTTGAGCTGCTCATTTTTAACCATGGTGAATAATAGTTTTTTTTATAGTAATGGTATACCATAAATAAAATCCATGTGGTAACATTTATTTTGACGTCAAACAATTTTTAGTATTAGAAAAATTGCACTGGTAAAACATCTAAGAAAGAAAATGTTCAAAATGCTTACTGTATGCTAAATATATCTAACATGTGGTTTATTTTTATTTTTTTTGAGGAAAATATAATGCATTTTGTTACTAAAATTTTGATGTTTATTCCTCAGATTAGTTCTATGCCCGGAGTTGATTTATTGAAGGTCTTCAGAACAGAAGGAGATCACAGCCTTCAAAGACAATTCACCAATGGAAGTATTGTTCTAAAGCGTTTCTATTTTCATATGTAAACATTTATGGGTTTCACCCCCCACTAGCTAAATATTGGTACAGCCATTTGAGTCTGTTCTGCCCAGTTTCTTGTTCTTATTTACAATATGAGGTGCTAACATTTTTTTTTTGTTGTGTTATGATCTGACATGTATGAGTTTTGAAATTTAACAAATTTCAATGCCCTAGATCATAGGTGTCAAACACGAGGCCCACGGGCCGAATCCGGCCCTCCAGGCCATTTCATGTGGCCCTCACACCTCTCCTGCAGCTGCAGGAGAGCTCCAGCCCTCTGGTCCTCCTCCAGACCCCTACTTTCTGCTTTCAAGCAATACATCCAGCTTCTTCCCAGCAGCCGCATAAGGAAAGGGGGTGCACTGTGATGTAAGGGAGAGTGGGGGACTCAAATTCTGATGGTGGGGTGGCTCTTGACATCTAATATAAGGGGAGGGGATGCGGTGGACATCTAATCTTACAGATACAACCATCCCTTTTTGAGGACAATCATAATGGTGATGCGGCCCATGTTGAAATTGAGTTTGATACCCCTGCCCTAGATAATTAAACATCTCCTGTCTTAGACTACGTTTCCACTATAGTGACCCCCAAAAGTCTAATGTATAGTGACCCCCAATGTGGAAGTGTAATGTGCCGCTGCGCATATCCGGTAGCGACCGCGCATGCCCAGACACCCGCGGCATCGGCGCACTCGCAGTGGAGACCCGCACTTACAGCTGCAGTCGCATCCGGGCCACATCCACGCGCATGCGCAGAAGGACCCGATCGGTCTATTGCTTCAAAACCACCAGCGCATTCGCCAATGCTGCATCGGGTCCACAACCCTTAAATACAGAGTGGGACCAGATGCACTGGCCACCAATGACAATGCACCAATGGGCATTTCTCCAAACAGCTAAAAAACAAGGCAATACTTATTTGCACCTGTTATCGGTCTCTCTACGCACAATACTAGATTAGTACATACAATCTGTGTTGCAATTCACTGGTTAATTGCATATCATTGGAAATCCCAATCAGTTCCTTTAGAACATTTAAAAACTAGAATTAACAACATCAACCTTATGGAAAAAATATTTCATACAATTCAGAACACCATCCATTTATATAATAAAAAATGGGATCCGTGGTATAAACATTCCATATCCTTTTTTAATCCATCCTGAGAATGTCTACACATAAAGCACCAGTATACTCGAAATAATGTATTATATACCATAATCAAAATGTTTGTACCATAACTAAGACTACCAACTCAATCATTTGTATCTTACAATGTTACATATGTAAAATTTGTTATTACTGTCAATGTTTCGACATATTTTTGTACTCTTTTTGTACCACCTTTTGCACCTAATAAAATAGTTTGTAAACAAAAAAACAAGGCAATACAGTGGATCACTTTAAAGCAATGGGTCAACAAATACAAAGACAGTCTCCAAAATACTATCACTCTACTTAAACCAAAAAACAATGCGATTCTCCATACCTCTCAGGAAGTCTCCTCTCCAACACCACCACCGCAACACCTCCACCTAGGGTGGAACAAGGACAACAATAGCTATCCTATTCCACCCGATGCTATCCATGCCAGGGGGGACCTACCACCTCCTGAAAAACTCATTTACTCCAAGTCCAATGAGCTCATTATACAAACGTCCCTTCAGTTTGAAGTTTAAAAGATTATAAATAAAAGGATAGGCAGTTGACCACAACTTACCTTATAGAAAAACTCCCGTGCCCTCTGTGTAACATATAAACACAAAATTTGACACAGTGTCACTTATATACAGCACAATATAATACATTTTTACATTCTATTTACATTAATTGCAAAGAGACAAATTCCCCTGCAAGGCATTTGTGGTGACGGACCTACCCGTTATATCAGGACTAACTTAAAGGGATCCACCAAAAGGACGGTATCACTAAATCGTTGACCTAGTTTTATCCTAGAGAAAAGGTCGGAAGCTAAGAGAGTCATTTAGGCCCGGGGCCCTGGTGGCATTTAATTTGAATAATAAATAATATAATAAATAATAATTAGATAATTAGATGCAGGTGATTAACTTATCTTCCAAATCCCTTTCACAGATGGAATTGGATGTTCTAGGTTTAGGTCTCAGTTTCTGTCTCTCTTCCCACACAGATAGTTTTGTTAGTTTTGATAGTTGTTAAAGATCTTACTTGCTAGACGTTTAATGTATAAATATATGTTTGATGATGAGAGGAAAAAGCAGGAGTTAGTGGAACGAGAGAATTGGAAGGGGTTTACGGTCAGGGACTTTCTTGCCCTAAAAGACCTTATGGATTTATTGGATGAAAATAAAGGATCCCTGGGTGGTCCTGCGGAGGGGGCTCCCCCGATGATTATGGGGGACCCCCCTCAAGCAATTCCACCCAGGGAAATACCCAAATTTCTCAACAGTGATGGTGGTAGTGATGGATACTAAGAACTACCGACAGATGTGCCTAGATATTATATCCAATGAAGATTGGTATTGTCCCATCTCTATGGACAATATATTAACCTACAATGGTGATTATAAAATAATCATCACTGAGGCGTTTAATAATAGACAAAGACATCTTCGGGGCCTTAAGAACCACGCATCCTAGAATTCCGTTGTTTTATTCTTTACCGAAAACCCATAAGAATATAGAGAAGCCCCCTGGACAACCGATTATATCGGGCATTGGAGCGAAAAGTGAGAAAGGAAGTCGTCTAGTTGACGCATTTTTACGACCATACGTAATGAAGCTCCCTTCCTATTTACAGGATACTCTGGCACTACTAAGAGTCCTGTACAACAAAAAATTCTCTCCCACCAGTATCTTAGTCTCTATAGACGTTGAGGCGCTATATTGCAGCATACCCCACTCTCTTGGGATCTCTGTGATAGAGAGTTTTCTCAATGAGAGTGAAGCAATACACAGGCCCTACAAAATGTTTATATTGCAATTATTGAGACATATCCTGACCAAAAATGTTTTTTCTTTTGATGGCTGGCTCCCACTACCTCCAGGTACAGGGGGTGGCGATGGGGACATGTTGTGCCCCATCCTACGTGAACCTGTACCTGGGGGGGGGGGGGGTGGGAGCAGTCTCTCTTTTCCAACTTTGATTTATCGATATACCTGGCCAACATACAATGCTGGTACAGGTATATCGATGATATTTTCATGGTGTGGGATGCAGGTTTGGATGATCTGACAGAATTTATGAAACTGATATCCATCAACGGCTACAATCTCAAGTTTACGATGGAACATAGCTTGAGATCATTGCCGTTTTTGGATTTAACCATCTGGAAACAAGAAGATGGAACAATTAGTACATAACTCTTCAGAAAAAAGACCGCTGGAAAAACCAACCTCCATGCGGAGAGCTCGCACCCTCAGTCCCTAATTAGGAGCATCCCATATTCACAGTATCTGTGTCTCAGACAAAACTGTTCAACCGAGGAGGCCTTCAGAACTGAAGCCAACTTACTGAGAGCACGCCTTAGTACACGAGGTTATAGTAAAACTATTCTTAAAAAAGCGATTGATAAAGATAGGACCCACCTGTTATTTGAAAACAAACAGAAAAAGTAGGGAAATCTCACACGTATAATAACAACATACTCTAGTAACCATGGGGATATACAAGACATTATTAACAGGCACTGGCACCTCTTAACAGGTGATCGAATTATCAGCAAGTACATTGGTGCTGCTCCACAGATTACTTATAAAAAGTGTCAGTCTCTAAAGGACCGCCTGGTCCATACCCATTTCCAAGAGGAAGTAGAGGGCGAGGTTGAGCCTCTGGGGATGTCTAGATGTCATGGGTGTGAATACTGTAGTTGGGTATTGGATGGTTCTTCCTATTTACTTCCTAATGGTGAGACGTACAATATGAGATTCTCTGCCAACTGTCAAACAAAGGGTATTGTCTACATAGCTTTTTGCCGGTGTGGATCTTTCTATGTGGGCAAGACCTTCAGGAACTTTTGGAGATGAATCTATGATCATATTTACTATATAAGGAAGAATTTACTCTATACCCTATAGGAAGACATGTAGCCTTGCTCCATAAGAATGGCACGTCAATGGTCTGCTTTACAACCCTAGAGAGAGTAATGCCGCGTACACACGAAGGGACTTTTCCCGCCGGACCTAGTCCGGCGGACAATCCGCCGGACTTTCCAGCTGGCTTCGGGCGGACTAAAAAGCGAACGGACTTGACCACACACGATCACGCTAAAAGTCCGGCGGTTCACGCGATGACGTACAGCACGTACGACGGGACTAGAAAAAGAAAAATACTAGAAAAATACTTGCTACTGAGCATGCGTCCTTTTTGGTCCGCCGGACCATACTACAGACGGCCGTATTGTCCGCCGGACTGCCAAGTCCAGCGGATAGTTTTAAAACAAAACTTTAGTCCGCCGGATAGTCCGCCGGATTTTTGGAAAAAAAGTCAGTCGGAGGCCCACACACGAGGGGATTATCCGGTGGACTTGGTCCAGCGGACAATCCCGTGGGATAATCCCTTCGTGTGTACGCGGCATTAGAGAGGATCCAAGAGGAGGTAATATAGATCAGAAGTTGTTGCAACGAGAGGCCAGATGGATATTCAAATTAAATGCCACCAGGGCCCCAGGCCTAAATGACTCTCTTATGCCTCATACACACGAGCAGACTTTCCCGCGGGAATGTCAGCCGGACAATCCGCCCGTGTTTGGGCGCCGGCTGACTTTTTGCCGCCAAAAGTCCGGCGGACTAGGTTTTAAGTTTTGTTTTAAAATTGTCCGCTGGACTTAGCAGTCCGGCGGACAATCCCGCGGTCTGTATGCTAGTCCGCCGGACTTTTGGAAATGAACGGACTGCCAAGTCCAGCGAACTTTAGAACGTGACTTCAGGGAGACGGGGCTAGCGAACGCAGTGAATGCCACCGCGCTAGCCCCGTCACCTGATATGGATTTAAAGGGAATCCCTGCGCCGAAAAAACGAGCGAGCGCCCCCCTCCTGAGCCCTACCAGGCCGCGTGCCCTCAACATGGGGGGTGCCCTGGGGAAAGGGGGGCCGTGCGGCCCCCCCACCCCAAAGCCCCTTGTCCCCATGTTGATGAGGACAAGGGCCTCTTCTCGACAACCCTGGCCGTTGGTTGTCGGGGATGCTGGGACTGCGACATCATAGGGGGCGGGGTCACAATGTGACATGAGCATGTGACCCCGCCTCCTTGTCCCTATATAAGTCCCAGCGCAGCGCGTATATGCCATTCCGGCCAGAGAGAGCGACGAGTCAACATCGGAAGAAGAAGAAGGAGAGGAAGAAGAAGGCGGCGGCACAGAAGGCGACGACAGCGGCAAGAACAGAAGAGACCCCGGAAGACCCCCGAAGGCGGATCGAGACCCCCAGACGACGGCGACGACGAAGAAGTAAGCCGGGCTCCTCCGCTCGGTAAAAGAGCTAGGTAAAATAGTGGAGAAGTCCGGCGAGAAGACCCCCCAAGACGGAAAAAGACCCCCGGAGCAGTGCAATAAAATATTTTTAAAAAATTGTGTGTTTTTTTTTTATTTACACTTTACACCTTCGTACCCCATACTCATTCACATAGGGTGGGGGGCCGGGATCTGGGGGCCTCCTTATTAAAGGGGGCTCCCGGATTCCTATAAGCCCCCCGCCCGCAGACCCCGACAACCAACGGCCAGGGTTGTCGGGAAGAGGCCCTTGTCCTCATCAACATGGGGACAAGGTGCTTTGGGGTGGGGGGGCTGCAAGGCCCCCCTTTCCCCAGGGCACCCCCCATGTTGAGGGCACGTGGCCTGGTACGGCTCAGGAGGGGGGGCGCTCGCTCGTCCCCATCCCTTTCCTGGCCGGCCGGGCTGCATGCTCGGATAAGGGTCTGAGATGGATTTGGGGGGGACCCCCACGCCATTTTTTCGGCGTAGGGATTCCCTTTAAATCCATGCCAGGTGACAGGGCTAGAGCGGCGGCATTCACTGCCTTCGCTAGCCCCGTCTACCTGCAGTTACCTTCTAAATGAACGGACTTTGCTCCGTGTGTGGGCAAGTCCGTTCATTTTCAAAAGTCCCGCTGACTTTTTTCCGCGGATTGTCCGCCGAAGAAGTCCGGGCGTGTGTGGGCAAGTCCACATGCTCCGAAAGTCTGGCGAAGCCCTGCTGGAAGGTCCGGCAGTTTGTCCGCTGGACTTGGTCCGGCGGACAATCCCGCCGGAAAGTCCGATCGTGTGTACGAGGCATTAGCCTCCGACCTTTTCTCTAGGATAAAACTAGGTCAACGATTTAGTGATACCGTCCTTTTGGTGGATCCCTTATCTCTCTAAGTTAGTCCTGATATAACGGGTAGGTCCGTCACCACAAATGCCTTGCAGGGGAATTTGTCTCTTTGCAATTAATGTAAATAGAATGTCAAAATGTATTATATTGTGCTGTATATATGTGACACTGTGTCAAATTTTGTGTTTATATGTTACATAGAGGGCACGGGAGTTTTTCTATAAGGTAAGTTGTGGTCGACTGCCTATCCTTTTATTTATAATCTTCTAAACTTCAACCTGGAGGGATGTTTGTATAATGAGCTAATTGGACTTGGAGTAAATGAGTTTTCCAGGAGGTGGTAGGTCCCCCCTGGCATGGATAGCATCGGGTGGAATAGGATAGCTATTGTTGTCCTTGTTCCACCCTAGGTGGAGGTGTTGTGGTGGTGGCGTTGGAGAGGACACTTCCTGAGAGGTATGGAGAATCGCATTGTTTTTTGTTTTTTGTTTTAAGTAGAGTGATAGTATTTTGGAGACTGCCTTTGTATTTGTTGACCCATTGCTTTAAAGTGATCCACTGTATTGCCTTGTTTTTTAGCTGTTTGGAGAAGTGCCCACTGGTGCATTGTCATTGGTGGCCAGTGCATATGGTCCCACTCTGTATTTAAGGGTTGTGGACCCGATTCAGCATTGGCGCATGCGCTGGTGGGTTTGAGGCGATAGACCCAAACGGGTCCTTCTGCGCATGCGCGCGGATGTGGCCCAGACGCGACTGCGGCTATAAAAGTTTGGGTCTCCACTGCGAGTGCGCCGATGCCGCGGGTGTCTGGGCAAGCGCGGTCGCGACCGGATATGCGCAGCGGCGCATTACACTTCCGCATTGGCACATTGACCAGCTGTTAGCACTGAATCAATTATGGTTCTTTGGCGGACGATTTTTGGTGCCAAAGTTCATATATAAGTCAACCATAAACACAGTAGGCAGTATATGCGGTGTGTTTACCGTACGGACGTTTGTAAAACGTAGGATCTTCTTCCGTATTTACAATTGTTGGCGAGGTGGCCTGCTTGGCCACAAATATCATCAGCTTACTATTTGTATTATCTTTTGAACTTTTTCTTTTCTCTGCAATTTTATATTTTGTGTTATAGTGATCATATGCTGGACTATCTCTGGGGATATAATCACCTCATTACATCTACATACCATTTGAAAATTTCACCCATTAGCACTAGCTGAGGGACAGAATTTGCCCCCTGGTGGTGATTTTCAGGTATCTATCTGCCTAGGATTTTTAGCTGTATTAGCAAAGTTCAAATCCACCTTTCTATTGATGTTATTGTTGTTATTCGTAGGAACAGTATTATTGGGATGATTGTTTTTTGGCAATCCTTGCTTTTGGCGAGCTGACTGATACCGTATAGGGACGTATTAAGATTCCAAGGAATACTGTATCTAGCCGTCTTGGTTTGTCAGGCGTAAGTAATCTTGAGATGTATTTGGTTCAGAGTGATTGACAAATCTAGCTTCTCTATCTATGTGATATATTATATATATTTTTTCCTTTTTTCTTTTTAGAAACAGACTCTCTTTATACTTGCCTACCCCAAATACTCTAAGCACATACATATCGTCCAATCTTATTACTGCATCTCTATTCTTGGGTAACACACCGCCTCCAGGTGAATAAGCCACCTCTGATGTAGACTTTTTCAAGGTAGGCTGATAAAATCAATTAATGCTATACATTGGTGGTATTTACACCCATTGATTATTGAATAATCTAGAATAACATAATATTAAATTATACGATATTAAATTGACCACTTACCTCTCATATCTCCCATGCTCTCTGTGATTTTTTTTTAAGTGTCATGACTGTCTTTACTTGGTTCTGAAGAAGCTTTTGTCGAAACGCGTCAGTCGGTATCAACCAGTATTTGTGACACACTTTATGATTATTTGTCATTCTCATGTGAATGTACATGTGATATAAATTCTTTTAAATCTATGTATTTAATATTATATTTTGTATCAATAAAAACATAAAGAAATTTATAAGTATCTATTTGTACATCTTGTTCAGGTACCGGTATAGTCCATCTGGTCGGTTCTCCTTCCTTGTTTTTTTGTTTAACATTATATAGGATGAGGTACCCCCCATAGCTTTGTTCACATATTTTAGATACTATACACTGCAAATCAGCCACACAAGTTTAGTCACAGAAGCTGCTAAAAAAAAAAAAAAAGAAGGAAACTCTGGATTTAAGATGTAAAAACACACTCCTTTCTAAATAGAAACAGTCCACTTATATGCAAGGCAGCACATATGACAGGCACACAACTGAAACAATATATAGACAAAAAAACGGCGCTGGGAAAAACGTGTACAATGTGAACGTGAAAAAGAAACAAAAGATGTGCAGCTGCTGGTACAAAAAGTGCTAAAACTTTCAAATATGCTTAAACCAATAAAACAGCGCTGGCAAACAAAATTGTGATCAAATAATAAAAAATTCCCACAAAATTGACTTGCATCAAAAATTGTGTATGATGAAACTATTATATATGTGACCAAAATAATAAGATGAGTGACATAATAAAAAATGACCATAAAACTAATTCCATGTGTATCAAATTAGTGATAAACCACAAACAAATATGTGATGAGAAATGAAAAAAATGTGAATGTGTCCAGTAATTAACCCAAAAAACCAAGACCAAAGTACATATGAGCTCCTCCTTGGAATGGACTCACCGGACCAGTAGACAAACAGCAAAGCAGAGGGCAGATATGCAGACAAGCTGGGATACGGCAAGCAGGCATAAAAAGCAAAGCTGGAGAAAAAACAGGCCAGAGGATCCAGGGAGCGATGTATGCACACAGGGCACAGTAATTTTCTTGGGGGTGTTGGACCGGTAAAAGAAGAGAGCAAATTGTAAATGCTGTAGCAGGATATTAAAATGCGCACTCTGCGCTACTTACAGGATGCAAAGGGGAAGGCAAACTTCTCATGCAAACTTCTCAGATACTTCCGTGGTTGCAGCTGATCCAGCGTGCGCTCCACGGGAACAGGAAGTGGCGTCAATGGTTCTTTGGCCGGAAATGTCTTTTGATGATGCCCTGGAGGAGGGGCGAAACGCGTCGACGTAATTTCCGGCCAAAGAACCATTGACGCCACTTCCTGTTCCCGTGGAGCGCACGCTGGATCAGCTGCAACCACGGAAGTATCTGAGAAGTTTGCCTGAGAAGTTTGCCTTCCCCTTTGCATCCTATAAGTAGCGCAGAGTGCGCATTTTAATATCCTGCTACAGCATTTTTTGGGTTAATTACTGGACACATTCACATTTTTTTCATTTCTCATCACATATTTGTTTGTGGTTTATCACTAATTTGATACACATGGAATTAGTTTTATGGTCATTTTTTATTATGTCACTCATCTTATTATTTTGGTCACATATATAATAGTTTCATCATACACAATTTTTGATGCAAGTCAATTTTGTGGGAATTTTTTATTATTTGATCACAATTTTGTTTGCCAGTGCTGTTTTATTGGTTTAAACACAACTGAAACAGTTCAAGAATGTAAAAAGCACTTTCTTAGACAAGCCACTCATGCAGGACACACAGCATCACATATTCAAACGAATTGTGTAGTACAGTAACAAAAAAATCTCAATAGGAGAAAATTCTAGCGTATAGAATCTGACAGTTCTGCTTCCCTAAAGTCTTCCACATCAGTTTATAGATACTGTGAAGAATAGGAGAGATAGTACTTCTGCTCATGGTGTAGCTTTATGGAGAACTACGCAGAAGAGAAACAGGAAAACAGAATTTCATTCAAAACTGGTACTACGGGTTCAAGCGGCGCTGTGTTCTTTTTTTTTTTTTAAGCAGGCCATCACCCTCGGCAATAAACCAGGGCTTACCACACATAGTACCTTATCAGCCACAGCCTATGAATGATCCCTTTAGTCCGAAGACCCGATTCTAGACCTGGCCGGTCACCCCAGACGCAGGAAATGCAAAAATCCTAGCTAAGCACACATTGCACCTGAAATAGGGCAAGCCATTCACGCAGAACACACACTTGCAAGGACAGTAATAAGTATAGATAGTATGGAAAGTAAAAAGAAACGTAAAAATAACAAAATTCAACAGTCAAGGTTCTTGGAAAGAGTACTTCTACATGACACCAACTTACAGAAATAGGCACAGCACAAGGGGAAGCTACAGTAAGCAAAAAGTTAGCTTACTTTCACCAGCAGAAGTGAATTCTCAGCTTGTGTTGTTCCATTTCTTTGCGATGTCTGTAGAATTATCATTTCCGGCAGCAAAGGACCAATTGATATTGGAAACCCTAAGTTCTGGGATTTCCCTAACATGTTGACTGCTGAACCACATTCAAAAAGATGTATTTAATATTCAAGCCTATAGTTTTAGCCATAGGCAGGGGAGAAAACCTATACGGTACATGGTGAAATAAATTACTCTGCAATGCCAGAGAACCATGTGATACAATTTATACATTCTGAAGGGGTGGAGGTACCTTGTGAGCCTCTTTGGAGGCCTAATCAATTTGTTGGTTATTTACATTGATAAACAGATGGTCATTCAGGACCTAGACATCACTTCCAGAGTTCTCTGGGAAAATGCCTTTTTATAGCTGGAGGAGTGAATGGCATTTGACCACAAACACAAGAAGAGCTTACATACATCCTGTAACTAAACATTTGTAAAAAGTATCTCTGCTTAATCAGAATACATGTTTTGATAATCATAACTAAATGTTTGATAAATTAATGGCGATTCCATTTACCCAATCACACACATTGCTTTGCTTGTGTGTGTGTAAACAGCTGTAGTGTTATGCAAATTGAGTGAGCTGAGTGAACTGTAAAAAAAAAAATTACCCCTTAGTAATGTACAAATATGTGTATTAACTGTAATCTTTGTTTTCATAGAAGAAACAGTTTTGAAGAGTTTTCCAATGTGTTATGGTGTAGTATAACTTTCTTGTAGAGATGGGAACTTATAAAATATTTTGTTTTTTGAGCTGCTCAATTTTTTAAACCATGGTGAACAATAGTTTTTTTTATAGTAAAGGTATACTATACATAAAATCCACATGGTAAAAATTAGTTTGACGCCAAAAAAATTTTTAGTATTAGAAAAAGTGCACTGGTAAAACAAATAAGAAAGACTTTCTTTATGAAATGTAATGTAATGTATGTTTGTGTTTTCATATGCTAATGTCTTGTTACAGGTATATAAACAGTGGTTTATTTTGTTTCTAGGCAAAAAAATGCTATCCTATGTGGGAGAGAGGTTGGACAAGGCCCAAAATGTTATATGTGTTTTATCCCTCAGATCCGATAATTGGGTTTCATGGCTTTCAGAACAAAAGAAAATCACAGCTTCCATAGACAACTTTATGCAAAATTGTTTTTTCCTGGTTTGTCAGGTTTCAAATGTGAATGTTTTAGGTTTTCATCACCAGTATCTAGTTGTCTCTTCTATTTGCAGTCTATTCGGCTGTGTTTTGGACTAGTGTGTGTTGTATGTTCTGATCCGACATGTATAAAGCTCTGGTGTAAACGAATTTCTTTGCTCCACTGATTAGCAGAACAAACTAACTGAAGTCCGCATCTCCAGTTCTCACTTAGTTTTCTTTAAATGAAAAGTTGAGTAAGACTGCAGGGGATAATTGTCACTCTAAACACATATATTAGACTAAGAAGTGTTATAAATCTTTGTCAGTGTTACTGCATTTAGTGGTAAGAGTGTTTTGGTATTATCCAGAGTTTGAATTGGATCTGTCATAGATCCATATCTGTTACATATCTGTTTCCTATTCCCAAAGATCAGCCATGCTGTTTCTTCCAAGGCTTTAAAGGATGAAGGACTGATGTTACTTTTGTGTACAAAGCTTAAAGCCCCATACACACGCGCGGATTATCCGAGGACCAGGTCCGTCAGACCATGTCCGTCATACTTTGTCTGATATTGGTTTTGCGTACACACGGTCGGACAAAGTTGTCGGAAAATCCGATCATTCTGAACGTGGTGACCTTTGTTGCCTACGACGGGACTACGTAGAGGCTAGTAGCCAATAGCTTTGGTCTTGTAATGTGATCTGAGCATGCGTAGCACTTTGTCCGGTCGGAATCCGCTACACACGATTGGATTTGGTGTGATCGGACTTTGTTGTCAAAAAATCTATCCAGCAGGAGATAGGACTTTGTCAGACAATCTGATGGAAAATGTCCGATGGTGCCTACACACGGTCTGATTTTCCGACAACATTGTCCGATAGGACAGAATCCATCGGAAAATCCTACCGTGTGTATGGGGCTTAAGACTGCAAAACCCCCCTGTTGTTATTGTTGTTATTGTAATTATATACACGCCCAGCCATGCCTGGCTGTTCAAGCTCCACTCATTGCCTCAGGCTAAGGTATGTTAATGTCCCTAGCAGTATATCTGTGTGTTTCAAGGCACACCGGTCGGCTCGAATTGTACCCCCTACGGTTCAGTGATCCCGACGCCTCAGTGCTGCAAGGGATTTTTCTTTGCCTGTTGGCCAGTTGTGTCTGGTAGCAGCAGTTCATCAAGCTAGATAAACATTATGCCTGATTGCATACAAGTTGAGAGTGTATAGGTCTGGCCTTGTATGGTTTTGGGTCTGGATAAGAGTTGTGCAGGAAGATTGTTCGGGGTGTTACCAGCTCTTGGCCTCACTTTTGTTATATGTGTGGGCATACTGTATTCTCCTCAGTTAATACCCATAGGGGCCCTTCCTGTCTTAGACTCCTTGTGTACCTTAGCTAGTTGTCTGTGTCCTGCATGCCAGGAAGACCAGCGCCCCAGTGCTACACTATGCCCCTGTCATTCATGTGAGTCCTGTCTGAAGAATGTAGGCAGTTTATTTTGTATGGGTAAAGGATAACATTGTCTGATTACCAAATTGATAAAGGAGGGAAATGCTCCGATGGTGAAGCACTTTCTTAAACAGGGAATTTTAAAAGAGACAGTTTCACCCTACAACACACCTATAAATCCAGTTAAAAAGCCAGATGGTAGTTATAGGTTTGTGCAGGACCTAAACAACTAAGTTGTACCTATCGCACCCATAGTGCCATCACTCCTCACCTCCATTCCATCCGATGCTGAATATTTTTCTGTGATTGATTTAACTAACGCATTTTTTTCCGTCCTGTGGACGAGGAGACACAGTTAATACTTGCATTTTGTTTTAGAAACCGCCAGATGCCCTGCTGTAGAATGCCCCAGGGTTATGTGGATTCCCCTGTAGTCTACTCAGTGGCTCTCCAGGCAACCTTGCGGTCCTGGACTCCCTGCCATGGTTCCATCCTACTTCAATATGTTGATGATTTATTGTTGTGTAGTCCAAGCCAGGTTGCATGCAAAGAGGATGGCTTAGATCTGTTACATTGGTTAGCAGATAATGGTCACAAGGTTTCTAGGAAAAATCTACAATGGTGTCATGAAACTGTAAAAGTAATGGAAAAAATACCACACTATACTGCATAAGTGAAAAAATAAATAAAAGCAGCTGCAAAACTATGAAATACAATAAACTAAAAAGGGCAGCTCTAAAATTAAAAATGATGAAAATCAAAAATTTGTGAAAAAAGTCCAGAACAAATAAATGTGTCAAATGGTAAATGATGAAAAGTAACTACGATAGTGAAAACGCAATCCAACCCAGCGTATATATGAGTGCTGACAGAACCACCTTGTAGCGACAGTGCACCACCACCACATAAATATGTATGTGCTTACCAGAGACAAGGGAGCCTAATACCCAGCCAGGGCCTTTTCCACAAGGTAGTTGAATCACAAAACCGGTAAAAGGAAGCCTGGAACACACTTCAATTGGCTCAAGGATCAAGTAACTGCCACCAGAGGTTAATAAGGATGTTGCCCAAAAAATAGAGAGGAGAATTCTATAGTGCAGACTGAACCACAGTAGCTTTAATGTAAAAAAAGTAGTACACTTACATTTATGAAGATAAAAACAGACATAAAAAACGTCCGGCCAGCAAGTGAACACCTGTCACTGAGATGCGCGATGACTTCAGTACGTCCACCTCCCATGAAACTGTTCAATACCTTGGTTTTGTGCTTTCTAAAGGAGAAAGGAAAATCAGTCACAAGAGAGCTGCGGCTCTCGTGGGTCTGCCCCACCCACTTACTAAGAAAGATATGCTGTCTTTTCTTGGTATAATTGGTTACTGCCGCCAATGGATACCTGAGTGATTGTTCCTACTATGATAAACTCCTGAGACAAGCCACAAATATCGATATGCCAGATTGTGTAAAATGGAATACTGAAATGTGTAATGCTTTTGTGTATCTTAAAACTGCAATGGTCACAGCTCCTGGTTTTGGATTTCCTGTATATGGCAAGATGTTTCACTTATTTGCCAGGGACACCTGTAAAACCATGACAGGAGTCCTAGTGCGGGAGCATGGGGGCAAACTCAACCCTATTGCATTTTTCTCAAGGGTTGGGCCTATGCCAGTACAGGGCATGCCGGCGTGTCTCCGAGCTTTAGCATCCTGTACAATGGTTGTGGAGATGGCTACTTCATTCATCCTGGGTCATGCAAATGCACTAAACACTACTCACAATGTGTCCATCCTATTAGGAAATGGAACATTGAAGGAGTGCAGAAAAGCCCTGAATTAGGGCTCATCTGCCAAGAGGGGAGACCAGCCGTACCCTATTTATCTCACAACATCATGGGGTAGGGCACGGAGGCTGACAGGTTACATGTGGGTTATTGGATAAAGATTTTTTCATCCCTGGTCTTCCCTCATTAGTAAAATCATATATTGCAAGATGCGCAAACAGTAGTCAGAATCCTTACACAGGAAATAATCCCAAGATGTAGCTGCCCACTTCAAATTAAGTCAGACAATGGTCCTGCCTTCATAGCCAAAGTGTGTCAAGATTTTTTGAAAACACTGAAGATTGCCTGGAAGTTTCACATCCCATACCACCCCCAGAGTTCAGGGATAGTAGAAAGAATGAATAAGGGAGGACACATGCTGAAGGCTAGCATATGCCCCAGGTACCCTCTCAAGCACAGCCACACGAGAGATTTGTTCATAGAGACATGGCCTTGGCATGGTTCCCCTCAGGGACAGGATGGGGAAATGTATATGATGAAAAGGCTGAACAACTACTCTCAAATATTAGATGAGATATTAGACAAGAATGTTGATGACATTTCAAAACTAAACCTAGAGACAAGGGCTATCAGAAAACAGTTAGAACTCCATGATCTAGCAATAGAGAGTATGAGTGTGGCACTCACTGGCCTGTGCGAAATAACTGAGGACTATGAATGTTGCACTTGGATACATAACACCAGTGTAGAGGTACCCAATTATTATGAGATCATTGCACAGCACAGGAAAGAGGTAGACAAGCTACAGGTTGAAGCAAGGGATCTAGCTAAGACATGGAGCCCTTTTAACAACATAGGAGGGTTTGGCCTTAGTGGGATATTCTCATGAATAAAAGGCATTGCTGTGGTTTTTATAATGATCTTGCTTTTTGTCTCATTTGTGTATGCTTGTTTCAAACTTGACATGTGCCTAATTTCCCAGGCTACTCGAACCCCTGACCCAGCCGCTGCTAATAGAGCTTACTTCAGCTTAAATTACAAAAACCAAGATGAGTATGTTACGGGATAAGTCATGTCCATGACTTAAGAGGGGATTGTGATAATATGAATGGATCATCAGAACTCCATTTTTATGAAACCCCTCCATTTTGTGTGCCCCTGCTATCTCAGTATAGTCTCTAATTGCTGTAGGTTTCTGTTTGTGTATGAGTGTGGGAATGTTTGTATAACAGCATACCCCCTATTTTGTGTAATTTACATTCGTTTTTATATTTACAATGAGCTGCTCCTATTATTATTAATTTCACCTGTTTTGTATTTTGCTTTTTGCCATTTGCGCAGGTTTGGTGGTGGTATTCACTTTCACACATACACATTTTTCACAGCAGCAATGGATATTTTTGAATATATGAGTAATAGACCCACTGATACACATGATGTTTTTTTGTCAGCTGAGAATCTAGCACTCAAGGATTTGGATCATAATTTTAAATCCATAAAAAATGTTATGGATAAAACAATTTGGGCTTGGTTGGATATTGCTACACTATGAACAATATGTTAAAAATAAAATGACACCCAGAAGCCTACGTTGGGATATTGGCCCTAACGATGGGCTTGAAGACTTTGATTTAGACACCCAACGGTACAACTTTTTTAATGGTAGTGAACATAAATTATTGAAATTACAAATATTAGAGACAAAAATTATTGAACTTTAATAATTAATTACACCTTTTAAGGACACAAATTAAAGAAATAAAAGAAATACCAAAGAGATCTTAAAGACTATAGAGAAAATAGAGTGTACAAATGGCAGGAGGAATTGGCTGAAATAGCCTTGACTCAATCTATGAACTCTTCCTCAGAGAGGTTAAAATATATTCAGCCTTCGGGTGTCCCCATATGTTCCACCCACGGGTGGGGTAGGGTCAGGGCATCCGCCCGGCCCCTCTGCTCGAGGTAATAGAAATAACCAGGGAGTTGGTGGGGAAAGGAGAGTGATGGCTAATTCTAGCACCCCACCCTACCCCACTCTCAATCCTAATCAATATGATAATAGTAATTATGTGGGATATGAAGTTCCCACACACAATCGTTTCCAACCACTTTACCAAGGGGGGGAGGGGGCATGGGGACCCACCTACCAGAGGAGGTTGGAATCCAAACAGGGGATATCGTGGTCAGAGGGGTAATTGGAGGGGAAGAGGGAGGGGTGGACCACCAGGGCCGGTCCGTCCCGGGGTGCACGGGGTGCAGTGCACCCAGGCGCCACAGAGGTGGGGGCGCTGGAGCGCCAGAGTGCTCCGCTCCCTCCTCCTCCTCTCCTTGTCCGTAGGCGGTGCGGCTCTCTCCGCCTGTCACAGCCGCGGCCGCGCAGTGACGCCACGGGGGGGTGGGGCGCTCCGTTGCCGAGCCCGACTTGTTTAGAACAGAGCGTGTGTGATGCTGGTGCTGGTGGGCGGGAGGCGGAAGTTAAACACAGGAGGAGTCCTGTGTTTAACTTCCGCCTTCTGCCCACCAGCACCAGCATCACACACGCTCTGTTCTCCACCCGGGCGGCGCGGCTGCACACTGTCCTCTGCAGCTGCCGCCCGGGTGGTTTTAATTAGCCTAGTGGTGGGGGGTGGTTTGTCTAGGGGGGGTCTATACCAATGTGGGGGTGGTTTGTCCTGGGGGGGTCTATACTAATGTGGGGGGGGTGGTTTGTCTAGGGGGGTCTATACTAATGTGTGGGGGGGGGGTTGTCCTGGGGGGTCTATACTAATGTGGGGGGGTTTGTCCTAGGGGGTCTACTAATGTGGGGGGGTTTGTCCTGGGGGGTCTATACTAATGTGGGGGGGTGGTTTGTCCTGGGGGGTCTATACCAATGTGGGGGGGTGGTTTGTCCTGGGGGGTCTATACTAATGTGGGGGGGTGGTTTGTCCTGGGGGGTCTATACTAATGTGGGGGGGTTGTCCTGGGGGGTCTATACTAATGTGGGGGGGTTTGTCCTGGGGGGTCTATACTAATGTGGGGGGGTTGTCCTGGGGGGGTCTATACTAATGGGGGGGGGGTGGTTTGTCCTGGGGGGGTCTATACTAATGTGGGGGGTGGTTTGTCCTGGGGGGGTCTATACTAATGGGGGGGGGGTTCGTCCTAGGGGGTCTACTAATGTGGGGGGTTTGTCCTGGGGGGGTCTATACTAATGTGGGGGGGTTTGTCCTGGGGGGGGTCTATACTAATGTGGGGGGGTGGTTTGTCCTGGGGGGGTCTATACCAATGTGGGGGGTGGTTTGTCCTGGGGGGTCTATATTAATGTAGGGGTGGTTTGTCCTGGGGGGTCTATATTAATGTAGGGGGGGTTGTCCTGGGGGGTCTATACTAATGTATGGGGGCTGGTTTGTCCTGGGGGGGTCTATACTAATGTGGGGAGTGGTTCGTCCTGGGGGGTCTATACTAATGTGGGGGGGGGTGGTTTGTCCTGGGGGGTCTATACTAATGTGGGGGGGTGGTTTGTCCTGGGGGTCTATACTAATGTGGGGGGTGGTTCGGCCTGGGGGGTCTATACTAATGTGGGGGGGTGGTTTGTCCTGGGGGGGTCTATACTAATGTGGGGGGTTCATCCTGGGGGGGTCTATACTAATGTGGGGGGTGGTTTGTCCTGAGGGGGTCTATACTAATGTGGGGGGGTGGTTTGTCCTGGGGTCTATACTAATGTGGGTGGCGGGCTGGTTTGTCCTGGGGGGTTATACTAATGTAGGGGGGGTTTGTCCTGGGGGGTCTATATTAATGTAGGGGGGGTTGTCCTGGGGGGGTCTATACTAATGTGGGGGGTGGTTTGTCCTGGGGGTCTATACTAATGTGGGGGGTGGTTCAGCCTGGGGGGTCTATACTTATGTGGGGGGGTGGTTTGTCCTGGGGGGTCTATACTAATGTGGGGGGTTCGTCCTGGGTGGGGTCTATACTAATGGTGGGGGGGTGGTTTGTCCTGAGGGGGTCTATACTAATGTGGGGGGTGGTTTGTCCTGGGGTCTATACTAATGTGGGTGGCGGGCTGGTTTGTCCTGGGGGGTTTATACTAATGTAGGTGGGGTTTGTCCTGGGGGGTCTATATTAATGTAGGGGGGGTTGTCCTGGGGGGTCTATACTAATGTGGGGGGGTGGTTTGTCCTGAGGGGGTCTATACTAATGTGGGGAGTGGTTCGTCCTGGGGGGGTCTATACTAATGTGGGGGGGGGTGGTTTGTCCTGGGGGGGTCTATACTAATGTGGGGGGTGGTTCGGCCTGGGGGTCTATACTAATGTGGGGGGGGGGTGGTTTGTCCTGGGGGGGTCTATACTAATGTGGGGGGTTCGTCCTGGGGGGTCTATACTAATGTGGGGGGGGGGTTTTGTCCTGGGGGTCTATACTAATGTGGGTGGCGGGCTGGTTTGTCCTGGGGGGTTTATACTAATGTAGGGGGGTTTGTCCTGGGGGGTCTATACTAATGGGGGGGTTTGTCCTGGGGGGGCTATACTAATGTAGGGGGGGGTCTGTACTAATGTGGGGGGGGTTGTCCTGGGGGGTCTATACTAATGGAGGGGGTGGTTTGTCCTGGGGGGTCTGTACTAATGGAGGGGGTGGTTTGTTCTGGCGGGTCTGTATTAATGGAGTGGGGGTGGTTTGTTCTGGGGGGTTTGTACTAATGTAGGGGGGGAAAGGTTTGTCCTGAGGGGGGGTCTATACTGATAAAGGGGGGTGTTTTTGTCCTGGGGGTCTATACTGATGGGGGGGTCTGTCCTGAGGGAGGTATTTATACTTAGTGAAGGGTCTGCACTGACGGAGGGGGGGTCTATACTTAATGGAGTGGGGTCTGTACTGAGGGACGACTATAGTTGGTGGAGGGGGTGATACCATGTTTTACTGCACCAGGTGACACCAACCCTAGTGATGCCACTGCAGCTGCGGGCTCTTATTTCCCCTCTCCCTCTCCTCCTCGTGCGCTGCTGTACTAATGAGCGGCACACTATGTTTCTTCCCCTTCCTTCATAACGGCCAGGGAAGAAAAAACAAAGGAGCAAAGAAAAGGATTGTGGGACATGTGGTCCCAAGGACTGGCAGCCCCACTGTAACATGGAAACTGCAGCCCAAACAGCATGCTCAGCTGAATGGGAGAGAGAAAGCCAGGAGCCCGGGGAAGCTTTCAGGGAAGGGCACCCAGGACTCCAGAGGGAGAGGGCAGTGCTGAGAGAACACCATCAGAGAGAGAAAGCCACACAGCCTGGCGCCATCCCTGGTGGAGGAAGGAATGGAGTCATTGCAGGAATACAGATCTGGGCTCTACCCAGTGGAGTCGCCACGGGCAATTCAGAGTGAGCTGACTCCTGATCAGAGGAACCGTTGTTGCTGTATCGCTGGGTCAGGTGAGAGGGCCGATCGGCCATTATTTACTACCATCTCTTGTAACATGTCTGCAGTCTCTGACCATCTCCTGTATTGTGTGCAGCCTGACCATCTCCTGTACTATGATTGCAGTCTCTGACCGTCTCCTGTACTATGATTGCAGTCTCTGACTGTCTCTAGTATCATGTCTACAGTCTCTGACCATCTCCTGTACTATGTCTGGGGGCTCTTTCTAATAGACTCTCTAACAGAAGCCCCCTCTGTGTGCATCAGAGAGACTCCCCTCCAGGTCTCATTAGTGTACGCTCTTCCTGTATTTTATTTATTGGTAAAAGATCATGGGAGGATCCCAGGGTAACGAAGACTTCTTACGGGAACATCTCTGTGTTGAAGTCGTTGTCATAGAAACATTTGTAAAGGGGAGGAGTTGGTAAGATGACCACGCCCACGTGGGGGCGCCAGAAATATTTCTGCACCCAGGCGTCTGTGACCCTAGGATCGGCCCTGTGGACCACCCAATCCACCCTGGTACAATCAATATCAGGGAACCCATTATGGCCAGCAGGCGGCCTCACATTGGCAACAATGGGAGCTACCTATTTGGCAAAACCAAGGAGCACAAAGAAACAACACAGGAAAGAGAGGAGGAAGGAAGAATAAAAAGAAAGAGAGAGTAGTAGCGAAAGGGATATTTCATTTGAGTTATGAGACATTTACCCTTAATGAACTTAGGGTTCTTGAATTGGGTCTTAAGTATGCCCCAGATAGGGGATTAAATAAATTTGATGCTTTCATTGATACAGAAAAATGTTAGGAAATTAAATATTAAAAAGCATTTTGCAGAAAAACCCATTTCAGATGTTCAAACCATGGAACATGAATATCAGAACAGTGGGTTGAGAAATCAATCTGTGTTCAATCCTAAGAAGTCTTCCAATAATTTTTTGGAGACGTTTAAAATTGTGGTGGAACAAGACATTAGACTTATGAAAAACAAAAGTGGAAATAGAAAAGGTAATATCCAAAAAGGTATAGAAGCATTAGAGAACAGGAAAAATATAGCTATCCACCAGGCAGATAAAGGTGGGGGTATTGTGGTTTTAAAAAAAGACGACTACATTAGAGAACTTATTAGGTTGGTAGGTGACACCAATACCTATAAGAAGATGACCCCACAAAAAAACTAAAATCTTCCTTAAAAGATATTGTACATAAGGCTAAAGAAGTAGAGATTGTCACTAAAAAAGAAGCCAGATATCTCATTCTCTCCAAAGCTTCCCGTCATATACCAATTACCAAAAATACATAAAAATTCAGAATGCCCACCGGGAAGACCAATCATTAGTGGCATAAATTCCATCTTTTCTAGAATAGGCAAATACGTTGATTATTTTTTACAGCCTATTGTTCAAACATATCCCTCTTACCTGAGAGACAGTAAGCATTTCATGAATCTTCTTAAACGCCTCTTGACAGCCAGGCGGCGCAGCTCTCAGGGCGGGAGGGCGTCATATGACGTCCTCCCCTTCTCAGCTCTCCAGGGAGCGCGCACGCCGCCGCCGTGTCACTGGGCACCCGATGCGCGTGACCAGCGGCCGCAATGTCCGCCAGGCACCCGCGATTGCCTGGTAACACAGCGGGACCATGGATCTGGATCGGTCCTGTCAGAGGAGAGGAGCCGATGTTGTGTTCTCAGTACAGAGAAACACCGACCGGTCTCCTCCCCTTGTGAGTCCCCTCCCCCTACAGTTAGAATCACTCCCAGGGAACATGTTGACCCCTTCACTTCCCCCTAGTGGTTAACCCCTTCCCTGCCAGTCACATACAGTAATCAATGCATTTTTATAGCATGGATCGCTGTATAAATGTGAATGGTCCCAAAAATGTGTCAAAAGTGTCCGATATGTCCACCGCAATATCGCAGTCACAATAAAAATCGCAGATCGCCGCAATTACTAGTTAAAAAATATATAATAATAAAAATGCTATAAATCTATCCTCTATTTTGTAGGCGCTATAACTTTTGTGCAAACCAATCAATATACACTTATTGCAATTTTTTTTACCAAAAATATGTAAAAGAATACGTATCAGCCTAAACTGATGAAAAAAAATGTTTTTTTATATATTTTTTGGGGATATCTAGTATAGCAAAAAGTAAAAAATATTGTTTTTTTTTTTTAAGCTTGTCACTCTTCTTTTGTTTATAGCGCAAAAAATAAAAAACGCAGAGGTGATCAAATACCACCAAAAAAAAAGTTCTATTTGTGGGGACAAAATGATTACAATTTCATCTGGGTACACTGTTGTATGACCGCGCAATTGTCATTCAAAGTGCGTCAGCGCTGAAAGCTGAAAAATGGCTTGGGCAGGAAGGGGGGCGAAAATGCCCTGTATTGAGGTGGTTAAAGATGTTCCAGTATATGACAGCACATTATTTGTGACGATTGATGTTGAATCACTCTATACTAATCTCATACAGCAAGATGTCTTATCAACTACTAGAAGAGCCCTTGATTCCAAGTCTGACCTCAAAAGGGAACAGAAGGGGTTCCTGATTGAGGCATTGGAACTAGCACAAAAGACCAATAATAAAGTTGGTACAAAATGTATAACACTGATACAAAAATGAGACCAGACCATATGAGACTTTAATATTAAAGCATAAAGAGAACCGGTAAACTTCAAAAAGAAACAATCAGACTCCATGTTGAGGAGTGAGGTTGACAGTAAATATGAAACTGAAGGATTCTGTTTCCAGGCCCTCCCCAGTCCGACCCACACACCCCAAATGGGATCCTGCTGTGCGTGGGCCGAACCGGTGAACGACCGAAAACCAAAGGGAGAGGGCTAGGCCACTCTCCTGACCAGACTATCAAACCCCCGTGGGAGTGAAATCAAAAAGGTGAGTCTGTTAATATGTAATATGACATGCATAGTTTAAGGTTGACAGGGTAGGGAAGTGAGAGTCCCCCCTATTCTCATATGGGTCAGTCCAATTGATTGGAGTATCAGTCTGGAGTACTGCTTACTCCAGACTGTCTGGTAGGTTGATTCAACCTAACACGGAGCCTGAGGAAAGAGGGAGAAGAAAGAGACAGAGAGAGGGAAAGAAGGGGGCAGGGAGTAGATCTGAAGAAGTAGAAGTGATGCAGGAAGGCAGGAACCTTTGCGGATGGGAGAGGAGGCTGGAGGGCAATATGATTTAAGAGGGCTTGCCGGGGCTTCTGCGTTTTAGGGTAGTAGAGAGATTCCTATATACTTAGCCCAGGGCTCCCATGTGAGTCTGAATTTTTCTGAGGTGTCCAAAATCGCATTAAATATTTTTTCCTGGGACATTATCCAGGAAATCTTCTGTTTGGTCTGGCAGAAGGAGACCGAGGGGGATATCCATGAGCAGGCTATTGTAATCTTAGCCCCTAGCAGGATAAAGTGGATTAGGGAGAGGGTCAATTTAGGTACATCCGGGATTCACTTATTGAGAAGAGCAATGATGGGATCTTGTTTTACCGCGTATCTAGTGGACTTACGAATAAGATTGAAGATTCTATTCCAGTATCCTCTGATTTTGGGACATTCACAAAGTGTATGGAGGAGGGAGCCTACATGGCCACACCCTCTAAAACAGTGCAGAGAGGACTGAGGATATAATTTGGTGAGACGGGTGGGGACCAGATACCATTGAGAAATTACTTTGAGGTCCGCTTCCACAAGGGAGTTATTAAGTATTCCCTGTAGGAGCAGGCGAAATTCGTGTGCCAAGTAGCCAGGTCCCAATCAAATTAAAGGTCTCGCTCTTACTTCAACATATAGTCTGCTTTCCCCAGGGGATCAGCTAATGCTGAAATAGATAAGGGAGATTCCCCCCTCAAGCCCGTGGCTGATGAGCACCAGAGCTCGTACTGAGTTACAGAGAGCGGGGTGTCAGAACTTTTCCAAACCATACGTAAAAAATGTGACAGCTGGTTATAGCGGAAAGTTTCCGAGGATGGCATGTCCAATTTGGAGATGCAGTAGTTGATTGAGATGGGGCCATTGCTGTTGTGAAGTATTGCCCTATTCTGTAGAGGCCCTCATCGAGCCACCACCTAAAAGCCTTGCTATTTAGACCTGGAGGGAATTGGGGGTTGTGTGCCAGAGGGTGCCATGCAGAGATCAGGGCTTGTCTTTTATGCAGTGTGTCGCATAGGGCCATTGAATGACACAGTGCGGGGGATAGGATTGGGGGTCTATCTTTTTGTGGTCTCCAGGTTAGGAAATCTAGAGTGTGATTGGGAGTTGCCTGTCTTTCTATGTCCACCCAGTCTGGTTTTGGGCCTTTGGAGTAAATGACTGAGAATTGTCAGAGTTGGGCGGCTTGATAATACCACCATAAGTTAGGCAGTCCCAGACCCCCCTTTTTCCTTGATCTGTACAGTACCTTCTTAGAGAGGCAATGTCCCTTTCCCCCCATATGAACCGTATAATTGCTGACTGTAGTTTGTCTAGGAGACGCTTTTTAATGGGTATAGGTAGGGAGCGGAAGAGGTACAAGATCTTGGGTAGCAGGGTCATCTTGACCACATTTACTCTCCCCAGCCAGGACATTTTATAGAGGGACCATCGCGTGAGGTCTTCTGACAGCCTCTTGAGCAAAGGGGGGTAATTGTGGTGGTGCAGGAGTTCAATTTTAGGAGTGCGGGATATACCTAAATAGGGGAGAGAGGGGGTGCTCCAGGAGAAGGGGAAGTGTTTTTTAAGTCTGTCCACTAGGTCTTGGGAAGTTGAGATGTTGAGAGCAGTTGATTTGGACATGTTGACGTGAAGGCCCGAAACTGAACCAAATGTTTTGAGGAGTTGGAGTATGTTGGGAGTAGAGATGAGGGGGGAGGTAATGAACAGTAGAACGTCATCAGCAAAAAGGGCACATTTGTGGGTCCGTTGACCACATTTTACTCCATGAATATCCAGGTGTTGTCTGATAGCCAGAGCTAATGTTTCTATCGCAATGACGAAGAGGTTGGGGGAAAGGGGGCAGCCTTGTCTGGTACCTTTCAGGATTGGGAATTGGTCGGAGAGGTGACCTTGCAGTTTAATCTGTGTTTTTGGGGAGGAGTAAAGGGATGTCAGGGTTCTGAGAAATTCCGGGCCAAAGCCCCATTTTTTTAGAATGGTAAAAAGTATGGCCAGGTGACCGTATCAAAGGCCTTTTGGTGGTCTATGGAAAGGACCTATCCTGATTGGGACGGGCCTCCATCCCATGAGGATTGCATGAGGGAAATTAAATCTACCGCTCTCCTAATCTGGTCCGGCCCCTATCTCCCGGGGATAAAACCCACCTGGTCCTTATGGATGTAAGTTTCTATAAATGAGGCCATTCTATTTGCTAGAATTTTGGTCATAATTTTTAAATCATTATTGATTAATGAGATTGGCCTATAGTTACCCACCTAGCCAGGATCTTTGCCTTGTTTGGTAATAACCAAGATTCTAATTTGGCTAGGGTATCGGATGTAGGGTTATTCTCATGGGATTTGCTAAGAGATTTAAACGATCTTTTGAGTCTCTCCACATCCGTTTTCCTTTCCCTTTTGAGTTTGGATAATTTTTCCCCTTAAGACAGCTTTGTGAGCCCCCCATAGAGAGCTTGGGGACGTGTGCCCGGTATCGCTAAGGAGGAAAAATTCCCGAATGTCTTTTTCTAACATGGTACAATGGACTGGATTGGATAAGAGGTATTTACTTAAGCGCCACTGAGGGGGGCCCAGGAGGAGATAGGGAGCTAGTGATTCTGAGGGTCACCAGAGAATGATCCGACCAAGGCACTTCATGTATAGAAGCGTGATTCGCTGTGTGGATCTCCGAGTTGGAGATAAAGATGTGGTAAATTCTGGCGTACGTTTTATGCGGTGCAGAATAGTGTGTGAAGTCCTTGGCTGTGGGATTTAGTTCCCTCCAGGAGTCAATTAGGCCCATGTCATGAAGAAGACGGGCTATACTGAGGCTCTGTTTAGGTGTTTTTTTGAGATGGGGTCTGTCCTGAGATGATTTATCTAGCATATGGTCGAATGTGATGTTGGAGTCACCCCCTAAGTCACCCCCTAAGATTGTTCTGCCTTCCAGATGTGGAGAAAGGGTTGATAGCATAGAGGCGAAAAAGTGCGCTTGGCCCTGGTTAGGGGCATAGTAGGAGATAATGGAGTACATTACTCCTTCAATGAGCCCTTTGATGAGTATATATCTACCGTCAGCATCTTTGATCGTGTGTGTGTGTGAACGAATGGAATTAGTTTAGCAAGAAGTATGGCCACCCCCTTTTTTTGGAGTCTGCATTTGCCAAATAAAAAGTGGGGAAGCTACGGTGAAGGAAGGAGGGGGTATATTTGGCGGGAATTGGGTCTCCTGGAGTAGGACAATATCAAGGCTTCTGGCGTAGTAACTTTGGAATGCCTTCCGGCATTTAGAGGGCGAGTTAAGCCCCTGTGCATTATGTGAAGCAATCTTTAGAGATAAATGGTGATGATTCGAGTCAGCCATGGGTGACAGGAGTGAGTAGCGAGAATGTGTGAGGGGAGCTTACCTCTGCCTTCGTACGAATCCGAATTACGAATTTTTACGAATATGAATTCTGTACGAAATACGAAATATCGTTTACGAAATTCGGATCCCAATTATCCGAATCCAAAATACCAAATGACGAATTTCAACTAATATGAAAGAAATTATAGCGGATATAACGAATGATTCAAATGAATTCGAGATTCAGTATAACGAATATCGACACTCTACGAATAATAACGAATTATCCGAAAACGTATTAACGTTACATAACACAAGTCTATTGTCTATTGTTCACCAATCACTCAGAGGAAGTACGAAATACGAAATTTCGTATTCGTAAACTAAATTTCGTATTTCGTACTTCCTCTGAGTGATTGGTGAACAATAGACAATAGACTTGTGTTATGTAACGTTAATAAGTTTTCGGATAATTCGTTATTATTCGTAGAGTGTCGATATTCGTAAGGATTCGTAACGATTCGTAAAGATTTGTAACGATATTAACGATTCGTAACGGTTCGTACGAAATTCGTATTTCGTACGAATCCGAATTCAATTTCGTACACGAAATACGAAATTATTTTTTTATACGAAATGGAACGGAACAGAATGAAACGAAATGAAGAGGTAGGTAGGGGATTGGAGAGGAGACATGTAGAGAGAGAGACGGAAGAGGAGGGAATAGAAATGTGAAGAGAAATGTAATTAGTACAAGAAATTAGTACAAAACAACAATATGCAAAGTCTGGTATTGTAGCTACAGGACTGGCAAGCCGAGTCCTAGTCCGAGTACCCCAGAGAGGATACAACCTCAAAAAGGGTTGTCTACCTGGTGTCACCAGAGGGAGGTGCGTCCCTCTGAGTCACAACAGAAAGGGTGGCATGTTGGGCCGGTCCGGCCATCAGGTCCCCTTATGGGGAAAAGTATTACTGTGGGACCGAAAAAGTAACGGGTATGATGAGGAGCACTTCTGGAGTTAGGCAACAGTTGGCAATAATAATGAAACCGTACATTAACTGGAGAGAATGGGGATCTCTGCAGGGGGAGGGAGGGGGGGAAAGGAATGGGGGGGGGGGTGGTGGTAGGCAGAACAATAGGGGAGGGGTAACTAGAAGGAGCATAACTTTGTGGGGGGAAAAAAATAGTTGTAAGGCAGATTCCACCCCAGCCAGGGTAGGAGGTAAGAGCAAAGTTAGGTATCCCAGTTAGCCATTAAGGAGGCTAATGGGGCCCAACATAAAGGGGCCAAAGAGCCTGACAAAAATGTCAATAGTCAGACTCATGTAGGGCTATCCACTACACATACGAGTGGGATAAACATCCAGCCCAAAAAGTAGGAATAACACTTCCTGTCCGGGAGTATAGAAGGGGCCATTCATCTCGGAGGGTGAGAGTCCCTGTGTCTCTTTGGTAGTTGTTCTACAGCGGGTCAGAGGGCTGCCCGGAGGGGGTCGCTTGGTGGAGCTTGACTTGGCTGCCAGATGCAGAGGAGCTAGTTCCTGTGAGATATTTCCTAGTTGCAGCAGCAAACGCTCGCCATCTTGAAAGTTGGTGAATCCATATGATTTGTCTCTGAAATGAAACTGGAGGCGAAAAGGGAATAACCAGCGATACTTGATGGATGCAAGAATTTCAAGGAGAGGTTTGAGGGATCTCCGCTTCTGGATAGTGGTAGGGCGAATATCCGCAAAAATTTGGATCTTGTTTCCTTGAAAAGAGAGACTGTCCAGGTTGCAGGATTTTCTCATAACGTCCTCTTTAACGCCGTAGTAATGGGGTTTGACAACAATGTCCCTCAGGAGGCCATCTTGACGGGGGAGCTGTAGGGCTCTATGTGCTCTGTCAAGTTTGAGTCTATGTCCCTGGATGTCCGGTATAAGTTCCTTAATAAAGAGTTTGACAGTGCTAGGTATGTCCGTGATCGATTTAGGGATCCCCCTTATACGGAAATTATATCTCCTGCTTCTGTTTTCCAAATCATCTAATTTGGCTAGCGCAGATTCCAGTTGGTCTTGTAATGTTTGGATGCATGTGGTGTCTTGGGTGGTGCGAGCAGCCGTGTTATCCACTACCTGCTCAATTGCATCCATGCAAGCTCACAGGCTCTGTAAATGGTGGATGTGATCTGCATGGCATTTTGAGCAAGGCCTGCGGCCAGCATTTCAGGGAAGCTCTGCAACAGTGGATGCATATCAGGTGTCTGGATTGGCTGCATGGGGGAGGATTGCTGGGGGCCTGCCAGGCCTGCTATGCCTAAAGGGGAGTGCAGCATGGGTGTGTAGAGATAATGTCCTGTCCAGCAGGGACTCGGTGGAGGCTGGGAGATCCCTTGGGGGGTGAAGGTACTCACAGGAGTTGCCAGCAGGGGATTTGGCTGCTGGTTTGGGGATGAAGGGTCCGCAATGGAATCCTGATCCTCCATGCCGCCTCGTGTGGGCGCCGCGGCCCCCATCTTCGCTGATGCAGGGGCCGCCAGGTTAAAGTCCAGCTGGTGGCTCACTTCCTTCTTTTAGGGGACCCGTTCGGCATGCGGTTTGGAGCCTGTGTCTTCCGGGAGGCGTGGGGGTCAATTTCGGGAGGGTCCCACTCGATCTGGAGGCACAGGGGCTGATTAGGTCCAGAGCGATGCGGAGCTCTCGGTCAGAGTGTCTTCCCGTGAGTCCCGCGCATGCGCACCTCAAAACACAGCCTTTCTAACCACTTCAGGATACATCACAATAAGAATCTAAGAATAAGAATATGGCAAAATTCTTTGGGATTGATAAAATAGATATAGATTGGAGGGGTGGAAATATGATTCAGAGAATATCGAAAAACGAAACTGAAGGGATTTATAAATTAAATACACTTACGCCTGCGGGAATTAATGTAGATATAGACCTGAATTGTTATTTATCCAATTATTAGGAATCTATGTTTTCACATTGTAAAAGGCTAATCCATTCTACTTGAATCCTTTATCCTTTTTCACCACAAGATGGCTCCAGTGCTAAAGTTCCCGCTTTCCTCTTTCTGTTATGTTTTCCTGCCATTTGGTTTTCGACCACAAGATGGCAGTATTCATAGCTATTTTAATTATATTTTTATTATATTTAACATTTTAAAATAATTAAAATTCAATTAATATAATAAAATTGAAGTCGTTTATAATGTATTCTATATTTGTAGTAAGATAGAAGAGTTTTTTTTACTGTTTATTGGGTAAGGATTGAACTAGATTGGATATCCTTAATTGGCGGACCTGTATAAATATGGAGGTGACGTATCCGATCACATGACCGCTAATGACATCAGAGCGTGCTGACGAAATGCGTAGGGTGGTTTGAGCGTGACCGACATTTGTAACGCAGCTGGAACGCTCACGGCGTCTCCAACACATGGTTGTGTTGAGCTGTTATGGAGATTTTATCAGTTTTTACTTAAATTTTGGATTAAATTTCGACATACTTCCTCATGGAAGCCCTTTTCTTCTTTTAAATCATTGGTATCAACTCGGATCGATGTTGTGGTTATGATTATTTCCACATCGGAATTTCCTACAAGCATTTATGAGTACCTGGAATAGGTTTCTTGGGATCCTGATATAACATCCGTCCGGACTGGAGCTGTGACTGTGAGGTTTCCTATTGGCATTATCCACAAGCGTATATGACTACCTGTAATGGGTGTCATCGGATTCTGGTGAGTAGGATGTGTGGCTGGTGGTGGAAGATCTACTCCTTTGCTGTTTGCCAATAATTTGAAGATTCCCATGCACATTTTAGTTTTTTGATTCTTGATTCATGATTTTTTGAACATTTTAATCTTGACATTTTATCAGACAATTTTGTGGATGTTACACTTAATATTTACACATATATTGTGTTTGCTGACATTGGTCTATGTACTTTGAGCGCTTGCACTTTAATTACGTTTAGAGAGAGCGCGGTTCCAATTAATTAACTTTTAATTAATTCTTCCTACATTAATTTTTATATTTACAACAAGCTGCTCCTATTTGTTAGCGAAATTCGACTGTCCGCAGAGCAAACAGACAATTTTTCCTGTTTCTAATATAAATATCCATTTCTGTCTTAATGATATAATGCCTTACCTTAGATCGTGTGTTTACCTCCAAACCTCTTCATCCATGCATTCATCCTCGTCTCAGCATAGCATCCATACATCACCTTTCCAGCCTAGCTGCTTCCCCTCTAAGCCCCTGGTTTCCCATTCCCCAGTAAACAGCCATCAACAGCAAATATTCTTACATGTTCATCTCAGCCTCGGGCAGCATCATTGACCCTGTCCCAGCTCAGTGAACTCCTTTATTTGGAAACCATTCAAAAGCCACACCCTCAAAGGTTTGCCTCCAACAGCTAAACCCCTCCCACAAAGGATGTGGCCTCATCTCATTCACACAGGATGTGAATGACCATATAAGGAAATACAATACAATGGTGTTACAATACAGGGACAATTGTTTTCCTTCAAAAGAACCAATCACAGATGTATACATTCAAACAGACTGAGCAGTGATGTACAAACCGTCTAAACTGCTTTCAATGACAACGAACGATATAAAGCCATGGCTCCGTGGGCCATAATATTTATATCGTTACGATAAAGTTCCAACATGTACACAGAGATGTTCGCTTGAAGTTATTAACCACTTGACCACTGGGCACTTAAACACCCTTAATAACCAGACCAATTTTCAGCTTTCGGTGCTCTCAGACTTTGAATGACAATTACTCATTCATACAACACTGTACCCAAATGAAATTTTTGTCCTTTTTTTCACACAAATAGAGCTTTCTTTTGGTGGTATTTAATCACCTCTGGGTTTTTTATTTTTTGCGCTATAAAAGAAAAACGACTGAAAATTCAGTAAAAAAATTAATTTTTCTTCGTTTTTGTTATAAAATTTAGCAAATTTGTAATTTTTCTTGATAAATTTTGGCCAAAATTTATACTGCTACATATCTTTGGTAAAAATAAGTACAAATTTGGGTATATTATTTGGTCTTTGTGAAAGTTATAGAGTCCACAAGCTATGGTGCCAATATCTGAAAATTGATCACACCTGAAGTACTGACGACCTATCTCATTTCTTGAGACCCTAACAAGCCAGAAAAGTACAAATACCCCCCAAATTACCCCTTTTTGGAAAGAAGACATTCCAAGGTATTTAGAAAGAGGAATGTTGAGTTTTTTGAAGTTGTAATTTTTTCCCACAATTCTTTGCAATATCAAGATTTTTTTTCTTTTTTTTTTTTTCTCACAAAATTGTTATATTAGCAGGTTATTTCTCACACACAGCATATGCATACTACAAATTACACCCCGAAACACATTCTACTATTACTCCTGAGTACGGCGATACCACATGTGTGAGACTTTTACACAGTGTGGCCACATACAGAGGCCTAACATGCAGGGAGCACCATCAGGTGTTCTGGAGCACCAAGGCCAATTCTGATATTTCTCTCCTACATGTACAAATCATCATTTATTTGCTAGAAAATTACATAGAACCCCAAAATATTATATATGTTTTTTTTAGCAAAGACCCTAGAGAATACAATGGCGGTCGTTGCAACTTTTTATCTAGCACGGTACTTGCGCAGCAATTTTTCGAACGTGTTTTTTTTGAAAAAAAAATGTTTTGTGCTTTACAAAAAACAAAACTGTAAATTTAGCCCAATGTTTTTGCATAATGTGAAAGATGAAGTTACGCTGAGTAAATAGATACCCAACATGTCACCCTTCAAAATTGCACACACTCGTGAAACGGCGCCAAACTTCGCTACTTAAAAATCCCCATAGGCTTTAATTTTTTTTACTGGTTACATGTTTTGAGTTACAGAGGAGGTCTAGGGCCAAAATTATTGTTCTCGCTCTAACGTTCGCAGCGATACCTCACATGTGTGGTTTGAACACCGTTTTCATATGTGGGCGGGACTTACGTATGCGTTCGCTTCTGCATGCGAGCACACGGGGACAGGGACGCTTTAAAAAAAATATATATATTTTATTGTTCATTTTACTTTATTTATTTTAGTTTGACCCTTTTTTCCCCCCCCAAAAAAAATTTTTGATCACTTTTATTCCTATTACAAGGAATGTAAACATCCCTTGTAATAGGAATATGGCATGACAGGTCCTCTTTACGGTGAGATATGGGGGTCAATAAGACCCCACATCTCACCTCTAGGCTGGAAAGCCTGGAATAAAAAAAAAAAAAAAAGATCCTGGCTTTGATCGTAGCGAGTATCGCAGGGTATTGTTGGGTATCGCAGGGTATTGTTGGGTATGGCAGAGTATCGCAGGGTATGGCAGAGTATCGCAGGGTATGGCAGGGTATAGCAGGGTATGGCAGGGTATCGCAGAGTATCGCAGAGTATCGCAGGGTATGGCAGAGTATCGCAGGGTATGGCAGGGTATGGCAGAGTATGGCAGAGTATGGCAGGGTATGGCAGAGTATGGCAGAGTATCGCAGGGTATGGCAGAGTATCGCAGGGTATGGCAGAGTATCGCAGGGTATGGCAGAGTATGGCAGGGTATGGCAGGGTATGGCAGAGTATCGCAGGGTATGGCAGAGTATCGCAGGGTATGGCAGAGTATCGCAGGGTATGGCAGAGTATCGCAGAGTATGGCAGAGTATGGCAGGGTATGGCAGGGTATAGCAGGGTATGGCAGGGTATGGCAGAGTATCGCAGGATATGGCAGAGTATCGCAGGGTATGGCAGAGTATCGCAGAGTATGGCAGAGTATCGCAGGGTATGGCAGAGTATCGCAGAGTATCGCAGGGTATCGCAGGGTATGGCAGAGTATCGCAGGGTATGGCAGAGTATCGCAGGGTATGGCAGAGCATCGCAGGGTATGGTAGAGCATCGCAGGGTATGGCAGAGCATCGCAGGGTATGGCAGAGCATCGCAGGGTATGGCAGAGCATCGCAGGGTATGGCAGGGCATGGCAGAGTATTGCAGGATATGGCACAGTATTGGAGGGTATGGCACAGTATTGGAGGGTATGGCACAGTATTGGAGAGTATGGCAGAGCATTGCAGGGTATCCATCCATGCTCAGCCATCCCTCCATACCCTGCAATACCCAGCAATACACTGCAGGCTATTGCTGTGTATTGCAGGGTATGGAGGGATGGCTGAGCATGGATGGATGGATCGGTGGCATGCAGAGCAGGCTGTGGGCACTACAGATCCCGCCCACAGCACTGCTGCCACCGATCCCTCCCCCTCTCCTCTCACACTGTACCGATCGGTACAGAGAGAGGAGGAGAGAGGAACCGGCGTCATCAAATGACGCCGGTTTGCTTACATGTGATCACTCCGTCATTTGACGGAGCGATCACGTGGTAAACGGCCGCGATGAGCGGCCGTTTACCGTGATCCATGATCCGCCGGGTCCTCTGGACCCGGCGATCATGGAAGTTCTCGAGTGCGCGCCCCAGGGGGCGCGCAAGAGCAGAATTCTGTGAGGCCGTTAATTAACGGCCTCCCAGAGTTAAGCAACCGCCCTGTAGCTGTTTTTCGGCTATGGGCCGGTTGTTAAGTGGTTAATAGTCACCAGTAAATGGCCAGTCTCCCGATGAGGCACAAATGAACTTCCTCAAACCAGCAAACATGTCTGTAGTGTCCATATGAAGATTTACGCAGCCAATGGTCTTCCGCCAACGTCTTTATGTGCGAATACGCTCAGATGAGCGCATTACAGCAAAACCGACACTGGGGGGCATCTGACAACATACATTAATACAATTTTCCATGACATATTGTTATTAATTTTACCTGTTTTGTATTTTGCCATTTGCGCAGGTTTGGTGGTGGTATTCACTTTCACACATACACATTTTTCTGAAAATGATGACCATTGCTTATTTCACCACAGACTTTTGGGAAGGCCTTGGGCCTCTTGTTCTTGATGACTTTGATGGTGTTACCTTGCATCACTGATCCCTATAATGGGCATATTGGGGAACAATAAGGGAGGACACATGCTGAAGGCTAGCATACACCCCAGGTACCCTCTCAAGCAGCGCCACAAGAGAGATTTGTTCGTAGAGAAAGACATGGCCTGGGCATGGTTCCCCTAAGGGACAGGATGGGGAATTGTTATGATGAAAAGGCTGAACAACTACTCTCAAATATTAGACGCAATATTAGACAAGAATTCTGATGACATTTCAAAACTAAACCTAGAGACAAGGGCTATCAGAAAACAGTTAGAACTCCATAATCTAGCAATAGAGAGTATGAGTGCGGTACTCACTGGCCTGTGCAAAATAACTGAGGACTATGAATGTTGCACTTGGATACATAACACCAATGTAGAGGTACCCAATTATTAGGAGATCATTGCTCAACACAGAAAAGAGGTAGACAAGCTACAGGTTGAAGCAAGGGATCTAGCTAAGACACGGAGCCCTTTTAACATAGGAGCGTTTGGCCTTAGTGGTATATTCTCATGGATAAAAGACATTGCTATGTTTATTATAATGATCTTGCTTTTTGTCTTATTCATGTATGCTTGTTTCAAACTTGTCATGTGCCTAAGTTCCCAGGCTACTTGAACCCCTGACCCAGCTGCTGCTAATAGAGCTCACCTCAGCTTATATTACAAAAACCAAGATGAGTATGTTACAGGATAAGTCACGTCCATGAATTAAGAGGGGATTGTAATAATATCAATGAATCATCAGGACTCTATTTTTATGAAACCGGCCATTTTGTGTGCCCCTGCTATCTCAGTATAGTCTCTCATTGCTGTAGGTTTCGGTTTGTGTATGATTGTGTGGGAACGTTTGTATAACAGCATACCCTCTATTTTGTGTACTTATGGTCAAGCCCTTTCAAGTATGTATGTCCTGTTTATCCTTAGGCAATCGGCTTTGATTTATGACTAAATGACCAGGTATCCATCTAACTGTTTTCAGATACTACACAAACTGGTTTCTTCTTCTCATCACTATGCACTCCTCCTCTAACCCCCCCCCCCCCCTTTCATTTGATCTGTATCCCAAATAAGCTGTATGTCCTCCCATTAAAGACAGATACCCATTGAATTCACATCTTGTTTCACGTGTTTCTTGGGGTCTCTCACGGTACCGGGGGTCATGGTGGGCTTGGATGGTTGTCCAGAACCAGAAATCCTTTCACACAACAATAATTTATTTATCCTGTCAGACCTGCATGCTAGGTGGCAGGGGCCTCTCGGCTACAGCATCCCAGAACAGGGGCAGTGAACCTGGGGAGGCATGTAGCTTGGGCTCTCTAGTACTGCCCTGGAAGGGATTCTGGAATTCTTTTACTCCAGGGGACCCCCTCTCTCCATAGGAGTCTGGTCGGCAGTGTGCCTGTTTAGGGTCAGGTATATTGGCAGTGTGGGATTTTGACTCAGGTGAGTCTTCCAGGGGACAGTGCAGACTTGTGATGTCTTGATGCTTGCAAAGCAACCATTTCCAGGTGGCCTGGCATCTTAATGTCTCGAGCACTGCACTTCCGGTGAGATTGGGAGTGGAGGAAATGTTTTTCGGTGCTGGCAAGCTCCATGCGCTGTTCCAGGGGATCCACACTGCCACCCCTGGATCCTAACTGCTCAACTTTTTGGGGCTACAGAGAAGATGGTGGAAGCCATTTTGTTCATTTCCTGTGCCAAGCCACCAGGAAAGAAACTGTAAGCGGGGAAGCAGGTTTGGGACACCTGCAGACTCTGGCTCTAAGGTTTCTTACTCCCTGGTGAAGGGGGCACCAGTGGTTTTGGTTTGATTCTCTGTACTATCTACAGACCAGCAGGGAGTCTGGCTGTGTGTGTATCCCTTTTGTTCTCTACTGGTGGTGGGGCTTTATTTGGGTCTTCCGAGGTGGCTGGCGTGCTGGTTACAGGATGATTGTCTGCACCCGGATTTTCCTTGTGTCCTCTCCATGTAGGACAAAAAGAGCAAAAGAGGAAATGCCTAAGGGAGAGATGAGCAGCCTGCAAGTACAGGTTATCTACTACCTGGACACCATCTCTTGTGCTGCAACGCACTTTAAAGACTTTCTAGAGAGCATAAAAGGAAATTACAAACTTTTTCTTGGTTTTCACAAAAGTCCCTTCTACGCCGGAAGAGAAACCGCTATATTCGTGGAGCCTTCCCTTAGCCTAGGTTCCCACTCCCAGCAGGAATGAAATTGTGTGAGTTCAGCTGAACTTGCACAATTTCACTACCGCATATCAGTCCCGACTTTGGGGGGGGGGGGTGATTTCAGAGACATATGTGCGGGTTTCTGCACAAATGTCTATTGAAATCGAACCCCCGAAGTCGCCACAAGTAGTACAGAAACTACATTTGGGAATTGATGCGGGCCGCAAATGCGACGTCGCACCTATTCGGACAATGCCATTGCTGGCAATAGCCGACGATTTGGCATGCGATTTGACATGTCAAATCACATGCCAAATCACTGCAATGTGAACCAGGGCTCACTCACATTTGATCAAGCACCATATCCTTGGTTGCTGGCTTAGCTCCTGATGTTTGCGGATAATTAATATGGATGGATCATGGCCACTGGCTTCCCCAAATCTTTTGGAGGGAAAACTGCATGGCTGGAGCAGGCCACCCCCTGGGGATCAGTGAGGCTGAAGCAGAGTGTCACGTACCGGGTACGGTGGGGAACAGGAGGTGGATCCCCTATGCCAATGGGGCGATAGCACGGGTTGTATTGGAGGACCGGTTCTAATGTTGCTACTGGTTTTCACCAGAGCCCGCCGCAAGGCGGGATGGACTTGTAGCGGCGGTAGCAACCAGGTCGTGTCTTCCAATAGCAACTCGACCCCACTGACAGCTGAGACAGGCGCGGTACACAAGGATTAGGCAGAGGCAAGATCAAACGTAGCAAAGGGTCAAGGCAGGTGGCAAAGGTTCGTAGTCGGGGGCAACAGCAAAGGTCTGAATACACAGTAGGAGCAAACACACAACGCTTTCACTGGGCACTAAGGCAACTCAAGATCCGGCAAGGGCAGGAAGGGGAAGTGGGTTGATATGGGTAACGGTGAACCATGATTGGGCCAGGCACCACTTAATTGTGCGCTGGCCCTTTAAGAGGTTCCCAGGTTCCCAGGATCTCTCCTCAGGACCACAATTCTCCCAATCAACAAGATAGAACCGTTTACCTCGGGTGGTTCTAGAGGCAAGGATCTCTTTGACGGAAAAGATGTCGGAGGAGCCGGAGACAAGAGCAGGAGCGGTGACCTTGAGGGAAAAGTGATTAAGAATAAAGGGTTTGAGGAGGGAAACATGGAAAGAGTTAGGGATGCGGAGGGAAGGGGGAAGATGTAGTTTGTAGGACACGGAATTGATCCGGGCCTTGACCTTGAATGGACCGAGGTAGCGGGGGCCCAACTTGTAACTGGGGATGCGGAACCTGATGTACCTGGAGGAGAGCCACACCCTATCACCGGGGAGAAGATAGGAGGGGGTCTTCTTTTACAGTCCGCATGTTTCTTCATGCGAGAAGAGGCCAGGGCAAGCGACTTTTGGGTCTCCTTCCAGATGGACGACAGCTCTTGGGTGACTTCATCTACGGCCGGGACTCCGGAAGAAGTGGGGATGGGAAGGGGGGGAAGAGGATGGCGGCCGTATACTACAAAAAAGGGTGACTTGGAGGAGGACTCAGACTCTTTCAGGTTGTAAGAAAATTCGGCCCAGGGCAGGAGGTCAGCCCAGTCGTCTTGACGAGCAGAGACAAAGTGTCGCAGGTAGGCCCCAAGGATCTGGTTGACTCTCTCCACTTGTCCATTGGACTGTGGATGATAAGCAGAGGAGAAGTCCAGTTTGACTTTCAGTTGACTGCAGAGGGCCCTCCAGAACTTGGACACGAACTGAACGCCTCTATCCGAGACGATGTGAGATGGAAGTCCATGAAGACGAAAAATCTGGAGGAAGAAATGCTTAGCGAGGCTAGGTGCAGAAGGGAGGCCTGGAAGGGGGACAAAATGTGCCATTTTAGAAAAACGATCAACAACCACCCATATGGCTGTATGGCCGCGGGAAGGAGGAAGGTCCGTGATAAAGTCCATGGCTATGTGGGACCAAGGTCGTTCAGGCACGGGCAGAGGGTGAAGAAGACCAGCAGGCTTTTGGCGAGGGGTCTTGTCTCGAGCACATATAGTACAGGCCTGTACGAAGTCCATCACATCCTTCTTTAAGGAGGGCCACCAGTAATACCTGGAAATCAGTTGGGAGGACTTCCTAATCCCAGGATGACCGGCCAGATGAGAGGAATGACCCCATTTAAGGATCTGAAGACGAAGACGTGGAGGAACCAAGGTCTTCCCAGGAGGAACTTGCACCAAGGAGGCATGAGCAGAAGAGATCAGACACTCAGGAGGTATAATGTGTTGTACAGGGGGCTCGGACTCAGAAGAATCGATGGAACGTGACAGGGCGTCGGCCCTGACATTCTTGTCCGCAGGACGGAAATGGATCTCAAAGTTGAAGCGGGCAAAAAACAAGGACCACCTAGCTTGGCGTGGGTTTAATCGCTGGGCCGACTGGAGATAAAAGAGATTTTTGTGATCCGTGAAGATCGTGATGGGATGAACGGATCCCTCAAGAAGGTGTCTCCATTCCTCAAGTGCTAGCTTAATAGCTAGTAACTCACGGTCTCCGATGGAGTAGTTCTTTTCGGGAGGGGAAAAGGTCTTGGAAAAGAACCCACAGGTGATGTTCTTGGCCTTGGAGACTTTCTGAAGAAGCACAGCTCCTGCTGCCACAGAGAAGGCATCGACTTCCAGGAGAAACGGTTTGCGAGGATCAGGCCTGGACAAAACGGGTGCAGAGGCAAAGACAGATTTGAGGTGGTTAAAGGCCTCCTCAGCTGGAGGGGGCCAGGATCTAGGATTCGCATCCTTTTTGGTTAATGCCACAATAGGCGCGACAATGGAGGAGAAGTGAGGGATGAACTGGCGATAGTAATTGGCGAATCCAAGGAAACGCTGGATGGCCCGTAGTCCGGTAGGACGTGGCCAGTTCAAGACGGCAGAAAGTTTCTCCGGGTCCATTTGGAGACCTTGTCCCGAGACCAAGTAACCCCAGGAAGGGAAGACTGCAACGTTCAAAGAGACATTTCTCTAGTTTGGCGTAAAGACGGTTCTCCCGAAGCCGTTGGAGCACTTGACGGACCTGAAGGCGCTGTTCCTCCAAGCTAGAGGAAAAAATCAGGATATCATCCAGATAGACAATGACACAGTGTTAAAGGCGGTTTTCCACTCATCGCCCTTACGGATGCGGATGAGATTATATGCGCCTCGGAGGTCCAATTTGGTGAAAATTCTTGCTCCGCGCAAACGATCAAAAAGTTCAGAGATAAGGGGCAGCGGGTAGCGATTTTTTACCGTGATCTTGTTAAGACCACGATAGTCAATGCAGGGACGTAAGGACCCGTCCTTTTTGGTAACAAAGAAGAATCCTGCTCCAGCAGGGGAAGAAGACTTGCGGATGAAACCTCTTTTGAGGTTCTCCTGGACGTACTCCGTCATAGCTTCTGTCTCCGGGACGGAGAGAGGGTAGATCCTGCCACGGGGCGGCGTGGTCCCAGGAAGAAGATCGATAGGGCAATCGAAGGGTCTATGTGGCGGCAAGACCTCAGCTTTTTGCAAAACACGTCAGCAAAGTCCCTGTAAGGTTTGGGGAGACTAGACCGAGAGGTAGCGAGGAAAACTTGCTTGGTGGGTACCGCTTTGAGGCAATGCCTGTGGCAGGAGGGACCCCAACTTTTGATGTCCACCGAGGCCCAGTCGAGGGTAGGAGAATGTAACTGGAGCCAGGGTAGGCCCAGAAGGATCTCAGAGGTGCAGTTGGGCAATACAAAAAAGTCAATCTTTTCGTGATGGAGAACTCCAATTCTCATGAGGAGAAGTTCGGTGCGGTAACGCACGATACAATTCAGATTTTGACCATTTACCGAGGTGATAAAAAATGGCTTGACAAGACGAGTGACTGGAATATTAAATTTGTCGATGAGTGAGGCTTCAATGAAGTTTCCTGTAGAACCCGAATCCAAAAAGGCCACGGCGGAGAAAGAGGACTTCTTGGACCAAGAAAACCTCACTGGAACAGTCAGACGTGGAGAGGAAGAGTCCACACCTAGCAACACCTCCCCCACGTTAGCTAGGTGCGAGCGTTTCCCTGACGCTGAGGACAGATAGAGCAATCCTTTAGAAAATGGTCAGGACTGGCCCAATACAGACACAGATTATGGTCACGGCGGCGAGTCCTCTCTTGTGAGGTCAGGCGTGACCGATCCACTTGCATCGCCTCCTCAGCGGGAGGTACAGGAACAGATTGGAGAGGGTTCTGGAAAAGAGGTGCCAGACGAGGAAACCGTTTGGCGCGACCAAGGTCCTTTTCTTGGCGTAGCTCTAGGCGTCTTTCAGTATAACGCAAGTCAACACGGGTGGCCAGCTGGATGAGTTCAGACAGGGTAGCAGGAATTTCTCGTGCGGCCAGCACATCCTTGACGTGGCTGGATAGGCCCTTTTTAAAGGTCGCGCAGAGGGCCTCATTGTTCCAGGAGAGTTCGGATGCCAGGGTGCGGAACTGAATGGCGTAATTGCCCACTGAAGAATCTCCCTGGACAAGGTTCAGGAGAGCCGTCTCGGCAGAGGAGGCCCGGGCTGGTTCCTCGAAGACACTGCGAACTTCAGAAAAGAAAGCTTGAACTGTAGCAGTGGCAGGATCGCCACGGTCCCAAAGCGGTGTAGCCCAGGCTAGGGCCTTGTCAGATAGCAGGCTAACCACGAATGCCACCTTAGACCGTTCGGAGGGGAACTGGTCAGACAACATCTCCAGATGGAGGGAACACTGGGATAGGAACCCTCGGCATAGCTTAGGGTCCCCATTGAACTTGTCAGGAAGGGACAGGCGGACTCTAGCAGCAGCAACTCGTGGAAGAGATGTAGGAGATGGCGGTGGAGACGGTAGAAGCTGCTGTAGCATAGCAGTCAACTGCGCCATTTGCTGTCCCTGTTGAGCGACCACTGTGGTCAGATCCGAGAGGCTTGGCAGAGGGACCTCAGCGGGATCCATGGCCGGATCTACTGTCACGTACCGGGTACGGCGGGGAACAGGAGGTGGATCCCCTATGCCAATGGGGCGATAGCACGGGTTGTATTGGAGGACCGGTTCTAATGTTGCTACTGGTTTTCACCAGAGCCCGCCGCAAGGCGGGATGGACTTGTAGCGGCGGTAGCAACCAGATCGTGTCTTCCAATAGCAACTCGACCCCACTGACAGCTGAGACAGGCGCGGTACACAAGGATTAGGCAGAGGCAAGATCAAACGTAGCAAAGGGTCAAGGCAGGTGGCTTGCCCCCATAGTCGGGGCAACAGCAAAGGTCTGGATACACAGTAGGAGCAAACACACAACGCTTTCACTGGGCACTAAGGCAACTCAAGATCCGGCAAGGGCAGGAAGGGGAAGTGGGTTGATATGGGTAACGGTGAACCATGATTGGGCCAGGCACCACTTAATTGTGTGCTGGCCCTTTAAGAGGCGGCAGAGCCGCGCACGTGCGCCTGGGGAGAGGGGGACGAGCGCGCAGGAGGAGGCAGACGGCAGAGCCGGCGGGGACGGGTAGGCAGAGCGGGATGCGATCCACAGGCGGACCCGGGACGCCGTGTGGATCGCATCCCCGAGACAGAACAGCGCCTACGGCCAGGGGAGCTGGCCGGGGCGCTGCAGGGGGAGAGACGCCGTGAGCGCTCCGGGATGGACGGGACACCCGGAGCGCTCGGCGTTACACAGAGGCATCCAAAGTCCTGACTACTTCCAGATGGGGGAGGGGCACATGTATGCTAAAGCAGGTGAACTATGCTGCGTAGGCCACGACAGAATGCAGCCTGCTATGCTGCAGGGCCCCCTGAATGGACAGCAAGATAGTGGGTTTGTGAGTACAAACGGGTGGGGGATGGAGCAGTGGGTGGACCTGGATCTTCCCAGGAGTATTACAGCATCTGGTCAGAAAAGCTACACCGTGCAGTCTGGTTCCGCCATGACACCGGCTATGAATTTAGCAGATGGCTCCAAGGTAGGTCGTTTGGGGTTTCTGTTGCCTATAGCTCTCCTTCCTATTATACCCGAACTGCGGAGAGGCACAATGTGGGGTAAACTTTAGGAGTAAGTCCTCTTTGGTTGCGATGGGTGTTTGCATGCCTCCTAAAAGCACAGGATGTATGTGCTTTGTGTTCCTGTCCACCATTAGTGTGGTAATTTGGCAGAGGCCCTGACACCGGCAATCTGCAGAGCTGGTGCTGGCAAACTCAGATCAGCAGAAGCTGTGACCTGTTAACTTCTTCCTACACTTAGGTCACACTTGTGCATGTGCAGGGCTACTGGGGCCTGTGAACTCCTTGATTACCATCAATTACTCTCTTGATTTTTCAGCAAGGGGAGGGGACAGCCTAGTGGGGTCTGCTGTGATTTATTTAGGACTTTCTGTACTTTGATTTGGACAATAACCCACTCCTAAGCTGAACTAGAAACATCAAGTTATCTCAGTCTGCCTTAGCCACCTCTGGCACACCTGGCAATAGTGTAAGTGCAATGACGAATGAGAAACACACACGTTATGATAAAACACAGAAATTGTCTTTACTGCAATATTTTTGTGGAAGAATAACAGACAGTAACAGTATATATTCAAGTAATCATCTAGAGAGCAATAACTGAGATTTAAGAGCAAAATAGCTCTCAATCCTATATTCAAGCTGCTTTCAGGGGATTCCAAACCTGAGAATGTCCCCAAGACCAGAGGCACACTTAAACGGTAAATAAAGCACACTATAACACTTTAAAATTAGATTGGTTACCTTTACTCAGGTTGACTCTATGACAGCCCTCAAAACTTTCACTCGCCTGCTCGCATTTTGCGAGTGAAAATTAGCTTGGGGCGAGTGGAGAGGGGGCGCAGAGAGCAATTGAGTGACAGTGTCCAACTGCCTGAACGATGGGAGTGACGCTGCCGTCACTCCTATCATGCCGAACACCACACAGTGCAGGCTCTGATGTCTGCTGGAGAGAGGATTTTTCTGGCCCCTCCCTCCAGCTCCGAGACTGGCAGTTTTAGGCTCTGGTTGCTTGTTGTGTGGGCGGAATGGGGATGAAGCAATCTTCTGAGATCCCGCCCCCCTGCCTGAATCGTCCCCCTGCTGACCCGCCCACTCGCCTGTCCATCTGGCTGAACAGCCCATCTGCTGACCCGCCCACCTGCCTGCCTGCACTCCTGAAAGAGGGAGATGTGAAGTTATCAGGAGCGAGTGTGTGCTGAGGTAAGCTCAGCTAACTACTTGTTTACTTGTTCTGGCTCCCTGTCCAGCACCAGAGCGTTAGGGTAATAGAACTGGAAATGGCTAAAATTGAGGAAGGGGTTAGCATTGCTATGCAGGGGGGGGTCAGTGATAGTGAAAGTTAACCACCCCACATGCATTGGTCTTTATTGCAGTGTATGTTAATCTCCTCATCCCCCACCCCACCTTGCATCAGTCCTCATGGCAGTGACATTTTAACCCACCACCACCTTTTGCATTTGTGGTAATGTCAGTGAAAGGGGTCATGGGAGGGATTACATTTCAGTGCCACTAACCACCAATGTAGGAGAGGGGGATACTAACAGCCTCAGCCCCGGAAGATTTTACCCCCTTCCTGACCAGAGCACTTTTTGCAATTCGGCACTGCGTTGCTTTATCTGACAATTGCTTAGTCGTGCGACGTTGTACCAAAACAAAATTGACGTCCCACAAATAGAGCTTGCTTTTGGTGGTATTTGATCACCTCTCCATTTTAATTTTTTGCGCTATTAACAAAAAAAGAGCAACCCTAAAGAAAAAAAGGCAATATTATTTACTTTTTTACTATTTTGCTATAATACCCCCCAAAAATATATAAAAAAAACTATTTTTTTTTTTTTTTTTTTTTTTATCGAGACTGTGACATTATAGCAGACACATCAGACAATTTTGACACATTTTTGGGGCCACTGGCATTAATACAGCAATCGGTGCTATAAAAATGCATTGATTACTGTAAAAATGTAAACTGGCAGGGAAGGGGTTAACACTAGGGGGCTATCAAGGTGTTAATTGTGTTCCCTGTTTGTGTTTCTAACTGAAGGGGGGTGAGACTGTGTAGGGGAAGAGATAGATCGCTGTTCATACTCTGTATGAACAGACGATCTGTCACTTCTCCCCTCAGAGAACCTGAAACTGTGTGTTTACACACACAGATCCCGGTTCTCCGTGTGTCAGCGGCGATCACGACCGCTGAGCACTTGCATCGGCTCGGTGGCGGATGCAGCTGGTGCGTGCCCCTAGTGGCCACAGGGCGAAGCAATGTAACATAACGTCGCTTCGCCCAGCCGTGCAATTCTGCCGCAGTACAACTGCGGCGGCTGGTCAGCAAGTGGTAATACTGACACCTGTGCTAGCGGTTATTAATGAGTCCAATGACTTCAATGCTGGGAGTTACTAATGCGTCTTCTGATACCAGTGTTGGGGGTTATTATGATGTCCACTGACATCAATGCTAGGGGTTATTTATGCATCCTCTGATACCTGCATTGGGGGTTATTATGGCGTCTGGCACCAGTGCTGGGGTTTTTAATGCATCCGCTGACATCAATGCTAAGGTATTACCACAGCCTTAGATACCTGTTTTGGAGGTTATTATAATGTCCACTGACACCAATGCTGGGGGTTATAATTACGTTGTAATTTAATTCGAGTTTAGGGGTGGGCAGGGTAGGGGTTGGGTTGGGTGGGGTAACTGGTGGCGAGTAACTCTTAAGGCCTGGCTAGTAGCTCAGGACTTGAAATTTTGAGTCCAGGCAGGAGGACAGCAGAAGAATGACTCTTTGTGTCAGGCATCTCTCTCCTGTCCCCTGACACCACATGCCCAAATGTAAACACTTTATTCAAATCAACATACAATGGCTTAAAACCCTCCTGTTTTTTCACCTTAAAGCAGTGTTCCGCTTTAAAAAAAAGAATTAAAAGTCAGCAGCTACAAATACTGCAGCTGCAGACTTTTAATAATCGGACACTTACCTGTCCTAGGGTCCAGCGATGTGGGGGATCGAAGCCCCGCTCGTCTCCCCCTCTGCTCAGCGGTGCCGGCCTTGTAACTGAGGGCGCCCGGCTGTGGCTGCACGAGCCGCGCCGCGTGCCTTGACTGGTCATAGGATGCATTAAAGTGGAGTTCCACCCAAAAAAAAAAATGTCATTAACGTGCATTAAATAAAGAAAAAAAAGAAAAACATTTGGAGAATTTTGCCTAGAGGGAGGGGGAGAGGTGATCTCCCTTCCTGCGCTGAGGGAAGTGACGTCAGGAGCCCGGGCGCTGAAGGAGACAGATTTCGACGGACCACATGGCAACAGGCATAAAAAGGCATTGTAACTGTGGGCGCCTGGCTGTGGCTTCACAGCCGGGCACCCACTGCGCATGCGCGAGCCGCGCCACGCGCCGTGACTGGCCGCACAATCATCTGGGACCTGTGATGTGTCCCAGATGATTGCCTAGAGGGAGGGGGAGAGGTGATCTTGCTTCCTGCGCTGAGGGAAGTGACGTCAGGAGCCCAGGCAGATTTAGAGGGACCACATAGCAACAGGCATAAAAAGGTAAGTAAAAAAAAAAAATAATAATTCTCCAAATGTTTTTATTTTTTTTCTTTATTTAATGCACGTTAATGACCTTTTTTTTTTTGGGTGGAACTCCACTTTAATGCTTCCTATGACTTCAGTCCTTTTGAAGAAAAGATAAAACGTTGGGTGCTCAACTAGCCACTTCCGTTGGTGCACTTAAACTCCTGGATAGCAGGGCCAAACAACACAACTGGCCCAGATTACTAAGTGAAGCAGGCAGGATCTTTATCAGCAAGGTGAAAGGATAATTATGTCTGTATAAAGTGTCCCCAGAAATGGATGGCCTTATCCTTTATCCTGTGACACTACAAGTGTCAGCAAGATGACTACCAGCAGTGATGTCTGAATACAGTGTTTATTTACCTCCTTCTATGGTGCATTGTCCCTGTTTCCTGCAAATGGGCAAAAGCCTTCTCACCAAATCCTGCCGTCAAGGTCCAAACAAAACATCCTGGAACCCTGACTGGTCACCTCACACTGGAGCGCTTCACAGTCGATGCAGATGCACTTGGATGTGCACCTTGGATCCCCCTCTCTCAGGCTGGATGTCCCGACTGGCGGCGGACGCCTGAATTGCCCGGTGAAATCACCTGAGAGACAGCATCTCTCCATCAGGTCTGATCTCTAGCTCCGCCTCGTGCTGACAGAATTTACCTCAGGGAATCAAAATGGAGTCTCTCCTTTCTTGCCAGCAGAGAATGCTGGGATTTGTAGTCCTGCCTCTTTAACCACTTGCCTACCAGGCACGAACACCCCCTTCCTGACAAGCCACTTTTCAGCTTTCAACGCTGTCGCATTTTGAATGACAATTGCGCGGTCATGCAAAGATGTACCCAAATAAAATTGTTATATTTTCCCCACAAATAGAGCATTCTTTTGGAGGTATTTGATCACCTCTGCGGTTTTTATTTCTTGCGCTATAAACAAAAGAAATGGGACAAGTTTGAAAGAACACAATATTTTTAACTTTTTCAACTTTATAAAAACATTTTTTTCCTCAGTTTAGGCCGATACGTATTCTTCTACATATTTTTGGTTAAAAAAAAAAAATCTCAGTAAGCGTATATTGATTGGTTTGCGCAAAAGTTATATTGTCTACAAAATAGGGGATAGATTTATAGCATTTTTATTATTTTTTTTTTTTTTACTAGTAATGGAGGCGATCTGCGATTTTTATCGTGATTGCGGCGGACATATTGGACACTTTTGACACATTTTTGGGACCATTCACATTTATACAGCGATCCGTGCTATAAAAATGCATTGATTACTGTATAAATGTGACTGGCAGGGAAGCGGTTAACACTAGGGGGTGATCAAGGGGTTAATATGTTCCCTATGGGAGTGATTCTAACTGTGGGGGGAGGGGACCGATCGCTGTCCCTATGTACAGGGGACACACCATCGGTCTCCTCTCCTCTGACAGGACGTGGATCTGTGTGTTTACACACACAGATCCACGTCCTGCTCAGTTACTGGGCAATCGCGGGTGCCCGGCGGACATCGCGTCCGCCGGGCACGCGCAGCGGGTCCCCTGCGACGCGACGGGCGCGCGCCCCCTAGTGGCCGCAAAGGAAGTGCCGTAATATGACGGCGGCCCGGAACAACAGATATTTCTTGCCGCCGTCATATGACTGTGGGCGGTCATAAACAGGTTAAAAGTCAGTGAGGCCGCTCTGTGCTCAGACTTTCTATTCCATTGTCCCCTTTGTAGCTGCTTCTTGCAGCTTAGTACAGTCCATCTGATTGGCTGCTGTAACTGTGCCTTTAATTGGCTCCTCTCCTGCCAATAGGAGCACATGGAAGGAAGGCAGAAAGTGGGAAGATCAGAAATCCCTAATAACATTTCTGGTGACTCACCAAACAGGGAGATGTCTAGCTCCCATGACAATGACACAGAGGGGGATCCCTTAATGAACAGCCCAGCTAAGGCAAAAATGAGAATGGATGCTCTAGCACAGCGGCCACCTCACTCAGAAATTGAGCCCCAGGCTTTTATTCCACTACAATCTAACCAGGCCTTACATTCCTCAATGGCATCCTTCCCAACCTGTGGTCAGCCTGTTATTGACACTACACTGAAAGAGATGTTAATATCACTGCATTCCTCTCTTGTGACTGATTTATCCACTCTATTTACTAAACTCACTACAGATGTCAGTCTAATAGATAACAGAGTATCCACTATTGAGAAAGGTATGATGGAATGCTCCTCCACAGTGAATGACATCATTGATTCTATTGATGAGGTAAAAGATGAACAAGAGTGGATAAGGGGCAAATTAGCAAATTTGGAAGACCGCTCTAGACGAAACAATGTCAAGTTAAGGGGGGTCCCCGAAAATATAACAACTCCAGAATTACCCAAATACGCCAAAGAACTTATACGCACTATTCTACCTGAAGTTACGCCACATGACATTATAATTGACAGAATACACAGAATTGCAAAACCTTCACACCTGGCTGCATCAGTGCCTAGAGATATACTTATGAGGATCCATTTTTTCCATATTAAAGAAAAAATGATGTCAGAAGCCAGATTGAAAGGCCCTCTACCACGTCCGTTTGAGGGTGTTCAAATATTTCCTGATTTATCAAGATATACGCTTCAACTACGTAGAGATTTGAACCCCATAACTAAAGGAATGCAAAACCATAAGATTCTATACAAATGGCGCTACCCGGCCACACTAATTGTCTCCAAAAACGGATCCACTCATATAATAAATGACCTACACAAGGGTTTGAAATTTTTGAAAGAATGGGGAATAATCCCGGAATACCACAAAGATGAAACTTCGCTTCTTCCAAAACGTCCTTCAACATATCACTACAATCAAAGATCCCGGAATCATCAACCTATGGAAGTATCTGGCTCCTGAGCGGTCCGCTAACTACTTTTATAGCGTCCCCTCCAGGAATTTTGTTTGATCTCACTTGCCTTTGGTATTAACTGTTCCACACTGCAGCAGTAAAAGCTGACTCTTTGCTTTTTTTTTTGTGCTTGACACAAATCTGCCGCATCCTGTTTTCATATCTTTTGCTATATTTTTAAATAGCTGTTATATATAATTGTAATTTCATTCCAGGTTTTATACAAATACATCTAGTTACGGAACCCAGGTATCCTGATAAGCCGAAAGGAACTGAATTTACTGTATACACCAAGAAATATCTGCAAACTGTAAGTGTTATAGTCTCCCACGATCCATCACTTAGCCACAACAGGAAATATGCCATTCACGATAGTATCCTTGAACGCCAAGGGTCTCAACCACCCAGCAAAGAGACAATCTTTGTGGCATACTGCTGAAAAGCTTGATAGTGATATCTTATGTGTCCAAAAGACACACTTGACCCCACTTTCAGCCACTTTATGTCGCAGTAACAAATTTCCCCTTATTTTCTATTCTAATTTCTCTTCCAAGAAGAGAGGAGTGCTTGTAGCGATCAAGAAAGACACTGACTTCCACCTCATAAAAGAAATAGGTGACCTCAATGGTCGTTTTCTTATTTTAATCTGTATGATTAATGGAACTAAATATACCTTACTCAACTTGTATGCTCCCAATTCTAGACAGGCAAATTTTGTCAAAAAGACTTTGACCAAAATTAAAGAGTTACAACAAGGATATCTCCTTGTATGCGGAAGACTTTAATATGGTTGCAGGTATTTATATGGACACTACTTCAGCGGATAAGAGAAGACCCTCTCCCCTGGGGCAAATCCTGACATCGTCTGATCTTTACGATGTCTGGAGATGCCACCATGGATCAGAGAGGGATTATACTTATTTCTCCCCGCAACACAAGTCGTATTCCAGAATTGACATGTTTGTTGTTGATAAATTGTTATTACAAAAGGTGACTACCTCTGTTATCCACACCATGACATGGTCAGACCACAACCCAATTTCGATAATTATTGATGATACGTCTCCTCAACGGAACTCTTTTATCTGGAGAGCCAATAATTTCATATTACAACATGCTACATACTCCAAAGAAATTGCTACTCATTTGAAAGAATATTTTGAATTAAACGCTGATTCAGTGGGGGATCCTGCCGTGGTGTGGAACGCGCATAAAGCGGTAATGAGAGGTGTTCTTATAAAACTGGGCTCCATTCACAAAAAAAAAAGAACACAACAAATAGACTCCCTTACTTCCCAAATTGCTCATTTGGAGGCAGACCATAAGTCATCTGCATGTCCCACTACACTAGCACAATTAATGTCGCTTAGACAGGAACTCAGGCTGCTTCTTCTCCATACATACGAACATATGCAACGCAAATTCAAAGCCATCTCTTATTCCACATCCAATAAGGCAGGAAAAAGATTAGCACAACGTATCAAAGGGGCTAGAGTTAAATCTAAAATTCCCTTCTTATTCCACCCACACTCGAAAGTGAAGCTATCTAATCCACAAGACATTGCGAATGCTTTTAGCGATTACTATAGTGACCTATATAATCTCAAGAATGACCCTACAACCCACCAACCATCCCCAGAGGAAATTGATGACTTTCTCCATAAGATAAATTTACCGACTCTGACAGAAACACAATTGTCTTATTTAAATGCTCCTTTTTCAGCACCAGAACTTCTAGCTACCATCTCATCACTGCCTTGTAACAAAACACCAGGCCCGGATGGCCTTACAGGGGAATACTTCAAACAATTCTCTACCTATTTGATTCCACACTTGCTGAAATTTCTTAACCAAGCTGCATATTCTTCCAAATTCCCTGTAGAATCGCTAAACGCATTAATTATCACTCTCCCAAAACCTGAAAAAGATCCGACTGCCCCACAAAACTTCCGGCCAATCTCCTTACTTAACCTTGATTTAAAAATATACGCCAAAACTATTGCTAGACGCTTAATGAAGATTATGCCAGACCTGATTCACAAAGACCAAACAGGATTTATTAAAGGGAGGCAAGCATCCGACGCGACGCGTCGCATGATTGACTTAATCCATTGCGTAAATTCCAGTGGAACACCTTCTCTGCTTCTTTCTTTAGATGCAGAGAAGGCATTTGATCGGGTGCACTGGACCTATCTACAGAAAGTTCTCATGAAATTTGGGTTTAAAGACAATATTTATAATGCTATCATGGCACTATATACTTGCCCAGCTGCTCAAGTTTTTTCGGCTAATATGATATCTCATCCATTCCAAATTTCGAACGGTACCCGTCAGGGTTGCCCATTGTCGCCCTTAATTTTTGATCTAACTATAGAACCTTTAGCTGAGCACATACGCACGAACTCGAACATCTCAGGCATAACTGTTGGCAACACTACTCATAAGATTAGTCTTTTTGCTGATGATGTGATTTTAATATTATCAAATCCTACCTCCTCCTTAGCAGCAGCCCGAGACGTTTTAGATTGGTTTGGACGAATATCATTTTACAAACTAAATGTCACCAAATCACAAATACTAGATCTCAAATTGAATTCCACCACTAAATTACTATTACAAGCCCAATACCCCTTCACATGGTCTGAACACAGCATTTCTTACCTAGGTATTCAACTCACTAGAACCACTAAACTCCTCTTTTCATCAAACTTCAAGCCTCTCTTAGATAAATTACGTACTGAATCTCAGAAATTAGCTAAAATGGAACTGTCATGGTCTGGCAGATTAGCGGCGTTCAAGATGATGCATTTGCCTCAAATTTTATACCTGTTTAGGACCATTCCTATTCCTAAATATTACTTTAAGTCACTTCAAACGATACTCAACCGATGTATTTGGCACGGTACAAAACCTAGATGCGCTCATTCTATACTTAGGATACACAAATTAGCGTGAGGATCAGGTTCAATAGATTTTACAGATTATCACACTGCAGCGATCATAGCTCAAGCAACTGAGTGGTTTCAGCAAGATCCGAATAAAAACTGGTGCAATATAGAACTTTCCTTACTATTTCGTCCTAGTTTAAAAAATTGGTTGTTGAGCACTCCATTAGACGCTAAAATACCAAAAGCGATTCCCCCTACCATGACAGCCACGGTCAGAGCATGGAAAATTCTAACCCAAACTATCCATCAAGAACCCACTACTACACAGATACCGATACCTATAGAAGTCTTAAACCACATCTCACCTGAATTATCTACATCCCATTGGTCTAACCGAAAAATCTCATTCATAAATCAACTATTTCATGACTCAAACCCAAAATCCTTTTCAACCCTCCAAAATGAATTTCACTTGCCTGAATCAGACTTTATTGCATATTCCAAACTTCTGAAATGCCTTAACAAAATCAAACCTCTCTTATATACAGTTTCTTCAGTAATATGGAAATACCTGCACTTTGAATTTCCTAAACAGAAGGGTATTTCACTTGTATACAACACCCTGAACCAAAAGCGTGTATTTACTAAATCCACACCACATACACACTGGGAAAATGATCTAGCAACGACTTATACAGAATCACAATGGGAACAAGCTTCACGAAGTGTATACAAATCCACGAAAAGCTCTGCGTTGTGGGAACTCACACAAAAATTGTCCCTTAGATGGTATTTGACGCCTTCTCGCTTGGCAACATTCTATCCCACATTATCTAATAAGTGCTGGAGATGTAATTCCAACATAGGAAGCATATTCCACATATTTTGGGAATGTACCCTCATACAGGAATACTGGAAAACAGTTTTTCTTCTCTTAAAAGATATATCCCAGATAGATATACCAATGTCTCCGGGTCTAGCTATCCTGAATTTATCCATTGAAGACATACCCTTTTCATTTCGTCATGTGACGACACATATCCTATTGGCAGCTAGGTTAACTATAACCAGATTATGGAAGTCAGATACAACTCCCTCTATCACTCACCTCTTAGATACCGTAAACCTACATTATAGTTATGAATTAATGATGGCATCCAGTGAGGGTAAATTACCCAAGGAAAAAACCAAGTGGGCAGCATGGGAACAATGGTCGACTATTACTAACTTTTTGTAACACTCATATCTAACAGATTGATATACACTTTTGCCTCTGGGTTCTAGAGTATGGACACAGGTTCCTGGATAAGTTCTATTATTGTGGCAACGTTCTCCTCTTAGACACAGTGTAGTCCCCATGGGGGTGTCTAGAGGACATATACTTCTATTTGATCTTATGTTACTATATTGATCTTATATTTCTATATTGAATGTATTGCGTTTTGTAGCATTTTAATAACAGTAATTCTTGTTCTGTAACACTTCATTGATAATTGAGTTGACATTATTTAAGTGCTATTCTGAGTTAATTTATTTTAACGGCATACAATGTGTAATTTGCATCTTTACTGTATGTTATGAAATTCAATAAAAACTGATTGAAAAGTAGAAAGTGGGAAGATGCCTGTGTTAACATGCGGTATGTGAGGAGAAAAAAAAAGGGAGGGGGAAACCCCCTCTCTCAGAAACTGACAGGCAGCTCTCCCTCTGTGAAAAGCTTGCTTACTCGCGAGGGCCAGCTTGGCGGGGTCGTGGGAGAAACGAGACACCCGCTACATTTAATTAAAAGGCTCATGGGCTTAAAAGAGAAGCATGGGTTTCCTTTTTTGCTTAATCCTAATCCTTATGAGCTGCTAGTATCTACAAATCTTAGAGCTAATTACCAGTGGGAGGTTCTACAGACTTTCTTGAAGTGTCAAACCGACAATGGGAGTCTGGATCCATTCCCCTTCCTTCTTCTCTCTGTGATTGACATTGGCTCTGGACTCTTCTCCCCCCCCCCCCCCCTAGACTTCACACAACACACAGAGCTGCTCTCCTCTTCCCTCTTTCCCTCTTCCCCCTCTCCCCCTCCCCCTTCTCCCTCCTCCCTGTTGCAGACAGAACAATCTAAATAAACATTCAAGAAAGCAGCAGACTTCAGTGAGTGTAGAAGTCACTGGCAGTGCTCTGTATGTTATATTCTAATTTCCTGGTAAAATTATAATACAGAGCATACATTTTAGAGAATCCGTAGATATCCGTAGAATAGTAGAAATCCGACACTGGCTTTTGTCAGCATTGCCTACATGGTGGGGATAGGGATGATATCAGTGGCAGTGGTGATGGGGGATAGGGATGACATCAGTGGTGAGGATAGGGATGACATAAGTGGCAGTGGTGGAGGGATAGGGATGACATCAGTGTCAGTTGTGGGGCGTTAGGGATGACATCAGTGGTGATGGTGATAGGGAAGACATCAGTGGTGGTAGTGGTGGGGATAGTGATGACATCAGTGGTGGTGGTGGTGGTGGTGGGGAAAGGGATGTCCATCAGTGGTAATGGTGGTGGAGGCATAGGGATGACATCAGTGGCAGTGGTGAGGATAGGGATGACATTAGTGGCAGTGGTGATGGGGATAGGGATGACATCAGTGGCATTGGTGATGGGGGATAGGGATGACATCAGTGGCAGTGGTGATGGGGGATAGGGATGACATTATTGGCAGAGGTGAGGATAGAGATGAAATCAGTGGCAGTGGTGAGGAAGTAATATGGATGACATCAGTGGCGGTGGGGATAGGGATAACATCAGTGGTGATAGGGGATAAGGATGACATCAGTGGCAGTGGCAAGGATATGGATGACATCATTGGCAGTGGTGATGGGGGATAGGGATGACATCAGTGGTGATGGGGGATAGGGATGACATCAGTGGCGGTGGTGGTGGAGGGATAGGGATGACCATCAGTGGTGGTGGTGATGGGGGGATAGGGTTGACATCAGTGGAGGTGGTGATGGGGGATAGGGTCGATATCAGTCCACTGTCCCTAATGTCATCTCTATCCCTCCACCACCGCCACTGATGTCATTCCTGTCCCCCATCACCACTGCCACTGATGGTATTCTGCAACTCCAGTGTCATATGCGAGGATATGAATAAGGCCAGATAGCTTAACTTGCCTTCCTATCAAAGCACAACAAAGTCCTTTAACTTTCTTAACTTTATTTGTAAAATAACAGCAGAGAGTAGGGATGGGCCAAACACCCCCCAGTTCGGTTCGCAGAACACACGAACACCGTTAAAGTCTATGGGACACGAACATGAATAATCAAAAGTGCTAATTTAAATATCCACCACCACTGTACAATAAAGGAGACTCTGGGGACATATCCAGGATATTTCACATTAGATGACATGGAGTTGTCAGTCTCCCTTTACCCTGCTATGTACTGTGCATAGGCATGCTCTATACACATACACATACACAGCACTGTGTTCATTTCCGAGAACAGACACAGGAAACAGATTACTATCCTCCTTACTAGTGTCCGGATCGTACCCGCCAAGAAACCGTCACTGCACACCGCCATAATAGGCAGTGAGGCAATTCCCGACCAGCAGCTGCACATACACACACTGCCTATGATTGGCGGTGTGCAGTGCCGGCTTCCTGGAGTGTTTGATCCGAACCTGTGCCCATTCTTACTCCTTACCATGTCTCCTCTTCCGAAACAACACAATGACATGTATAGAAAGCTTACTTGTGTTCATTGCTGGACATGAGAAGTGTTCAGTGACACTCCCCCCCTCGCCTGGAGAAGAAGACTTTGAAAGCCTCTGAGTGAGGGGAAGGGGGGATTGAATTCAGAGGACACAGGAACATCAAAGCCCAGGGTAGAGGTGTTGTAGTCTCTGTCACAGAGGAGAGCTTGCAGATAACATCCAGGGAAAGTTGCGGAGACTGCACACTGCCTCTGCTTCCGGGTTTTAGCTGGGGATATGCTGCCATGGAAACAGAGGCACGTGAAGAGCGCGCTCGCTCTAGACAGCAGCTTGGGTGTGCGCCTCCTCACCAAGCATGCCCACATGTCCAAGAGAGGGAGGGACTGACAGAGGTGCTGGATTGTGGACTGGAGCCCTTGCAAACTTGTAAACTGAGAGAGAACTATTAGAGGCTGTTTCTTGACTGTTCAAAAGACTATACTGCAAAAACTAAAGGACTAAGGAAAGAAAGCAATGCAACGGAGGTATGAGGCTAACATGTACTACCTATTTTTGCTTTACCATACTTCTCCTTTAACCTCCATGCAAGGGTTGCATAGACAAACCTGTGTTTAGTGATTGCTCATTAATGACTGCAGGTTTTGACCTTCTGATTGCTCTGGTTTCTCACTTCGGGGCTTATATGGTTTCTACCTCTTCCAAAGGTGTCAGCAGCTTTCATTTATCACTAGATTTGGACTTGTTTTGAGCTGGGAGGTTTTGTCTGTCTCCCACCTTAGGCTGGATTACTGGAGTCAAGCCATCAGACAGTTGCAAATCAGTGGTCTTGCTATCAGACAAGTATTTTTGGTAGAACATTCAACACAGAAAAACTAAATATAACAATGTAATATATAAAATAATGATTACAGAGTTGTCACACATACATCACCCTCTCTAACATTTACAATACAGTATGATTTTACTGTACAAATTTAAAGATACAGGGCCCCAAATATCAACCCATTGGCTACAAACTGACATTTTCGCAATACTTTAAAATGAGTCAAAAACAAAATCTCCCATTGGACCAACACGTTTACAATGCAGATGTGTCATACACACCCCCCTCTATGATATCTTACAATACGGTATGATTTTACTGTGGAAATTTAAAGATACAGAGCCCCAAATATGAACCTATTGGTTAAACAGTGACATTTTTCCAATAATTCCAAATGGGTCAAAAACAAAATCTCCCATTGGACCAACACGTTTACAATGCAGATGTGTCATACACACCTCCCTCTATGATATCTTACAATCTGGTATGATTTTACTGTGGAAATTTAAAGATACAGAGCCCCAAATATGAACCTATTGGTTAAACAGTGACATTTTTCCAATACTTCCAAATGGGTCAAAAACAAAATCTCCCATTGGACCAATATATTTACAATGCAGATGTGTCATACACACACCCCTCTATGATATCTTACAATACGGTATGATTTTACTGTGGAAATTTAAAGATACAGGGCCCCAAATATCAACCCATTGGCTACAAACTGACATTTTCGCAATACTTTAAAATGAGTCAAAAACAAAATCTCCCATTGGACCAACACGTTTACAATGCAGATGTGTCATACACACCCCCCCTCTATGATATCTTACAATACAGTATGATTTTACTGTACAAATTTAAAGATACAGGGCCCCAAAAATCAAACCCATTGGCTACAAACTGACATTTTCGCAATACTTTAAAATGAGTCAAAAACAAAATCTCCCATTGGACCAACACACTTACAATGCAGATGTGTCATACACACCCCCCTCTATGATATCTTACAATACGGTATGATTTTACTGTGGAAATTTAAAGATACAGGGCCCCAAATATCAACCCATTGGCTACAAACTGACATTTTCGCAATAGTTCAAAATGAGTCAAAAACAAAATCTCCAATTGGACCAACACGTTTACAATGCAGATGTGTCATACACACCCCCCTCTATGATATCTTACAATACGGTATGATTTTACTGTGGAAATTTAAAGATACAGAGCCCCAAATATGAACCTATTGGTTAAATAGTGACATTTTTCCTATACTTCTAAATGGGTCAAAAACAAAATCTCCCATTGGACCAATATGTTTACAATGCAGATGTGTCATACACACCCCCCTCTATGATATCTTACAATACGGTATGATTTTACTGTGGAAATTTAAAGATACAGGGCCCCAAATAGCAACCCATTGGCTACAAACTGACATTTTCGCAATACTTTAAAATGAGCCAAAAACAAAATCTCCCATTGGACCAACACGTTTACAATGCAGATGTGTCATACACACCCCCCTCTATGATATCTTACAATATGGTATGATTTTACTGTGGAAATTTAAAGATACAGAGCCCCAAATATGAAACTATTGGTTAAACAGTGACATTTTTCCAATACTTCCAAATGGGTCAAAAACAAAATCTCCCATTGGACCAACACGTTTACAATGCAGATGTGTCATACACACCCCCCTCTATGATATCTTACAATACGGTATGATTTTACTGTGGAAATTTAAAGATACAGGGCCCCAAATATCAACCCATTGGCTACAAACTGACATTTTCGCAATACTTTAAAATGAGTCAAAAACAAAATCTCCCATTGGACCAACACGTTTACAATGCAGATGTGTCATACACACCCCCTCTATGATATCTTACAATATGGTATGATTTTACTGTGGAAATTTAAAGATACAGAGCCCCAAATATGAAACTATTGGTTAAACAGTGACATTTTTCCAATACTTCCAAATGGGTAAAAAAAAAATCTCCCATTGGACCAATATATTTACAATGCAGATGTGTCATACACACCCCCCTCTATGATATCTTACAATACGGTATGATTTTACTGTGGAAATTTAAAGATACAGGGCCCCAAATATCAACCCATAGGCTACAAACTGACATTTTCGCAATACTTTAAAATGAGTCAAAAACAAAATCTCCCATTGGACCAACACGTTTACAATGCAGATGTGTCATACACACCCCCCTCTATGATATCTTACAATATGGTATGATTTTACTGTGGAAATTTAAAGATACAGGGCCCCAAATATCAACCCATTGGCTACAAACTGACATTTTCGCAATAATTTAAAATGAGTCAAAAACAAAATCTCCCATTGGACCAACACGTTTACAATGCAGATGTGTCATACACACCTCCCTCTATGATATCTTACAATATGGTATGATTTTACTGTGGAAGTTTTAAGATACAGAGCCCCAAATATGAACCTATTGGTTAAATAGTGACATTTTTCCAATACTTCCAAATGGGTCAAAAACAAAATCTCCCATTGGACCAATATATTTACAATGCAGATGTGTCATACACACCCCCCTCTATGATATCTTACAATACGGTATGATTTTACTGTGGAAATTTAAAGATACAGAGCCCCAAATATCAACCCATTGGCTACAAACTGACATTTTCGCAATTCTTCAAAATTAGTCAAAAACAAAATCTCCCATTGGACCAACACGTTTACAATGCAGATGTGTCATACACACCCCCCTCTATGATATTTTACAATACGGTATGATTTTACTGTGGAAATTTAAAGATACAGTGTCCCAAATATCAACCTATTGGCTACACACTGACATTTTCGCAATACTTTAAAATGAGTCAAAAACAAAATCTCCCATTGGACCAACACGTTTACAATGCAGATGTGTCATACACACCCCCCTCTATGATATCTTACAATACGGTATGATTTACTGTGGAAATTTAAAGATACAGAGCCCCAAATATGAACCTATTGGTTAAATAGTGACATTTTTCCAATACTTCCAAATGGGTCAAAAACAAAATCTCCATTGGACCAATATATTTACAATGCAGATGTGTCATACACACCCCCCTCTATGATATCTTAGAATACGGTATGATTTTACTGTGGAAATTTAAAGATACAGGGCCCCAAATATGAACCTATTGGGTAAACAGTGACATTTTTCCAATACTTCTAAATGGGTCAAAAACAAAATCTCCCATTGGACCAAAACGTTTACAATGCAGATGTGTCATACACACCCCCTGTGACAGACCTAGCCGGGACACGGGCTTTTTGAGAGGACTACATGCTAGCCTCCTGCCAGCTGATCACGGGCCCCCCAAAATACACTCTCTGTATATGCATTTGGCATTAGAAATAGACTAGCATCTGACACCTTGTGTCCCATTCAATGTCATGAACTCAAGCCACCTGTCTATTGTGTAAATGAGGCTGGTCTGGCTTGTAAGGTGTATTCCACACACTGTCAGATGCTAATGTCTGTAGTATATTATATCTAATATATATATATATGTATACATATATATATATATATTATATATATACATATTTATATATATATGTAGTGTTTTTTATGTAGTTCGTATAGGCATTCTATTTAGGCATTCTAAGACAAATTCATTATGCAAGAATATAGATTGGGGATTCAAGTCTATTCTACACCTCAAAAGGGTGTCCAGGTGTCATCTCTTAATCTAATCAGTAGTCGCACACATCAAAGACAATGTTATCTGTTACCCTTTGATGTGTAAATCTTATGCAAGTTGTGTGTGTGAGGAATAGCCTTTTCACCTGGTATTTACTGATGGTAATTAGAATTGAGGGGGGTATTCATGGTAAACATTTGGTTGACCCCCCCCCCCAGTGTCAGATCAGTATATGAGAAGACAGGCAGGTTGTCAGCTAGTCTAGAGAAAGACGAGTCTAGGAGAAGATAGTCTTTGTCATGTGCTCTGTTGGATTTTGTCGTCTGTAAGAATGTTCTGTTTTGGAAGTCAATAAAATCTCTCTCTGGGAGGATCGGGTTTTGCTGCGGACAATACTTTTAATAACCATATACCATCTACGAGGAACGACGATTATAGATTAGATCACTACATTGGTGCCGTTCAAGCGACCAGAAGAGCATTTTCAGGACTTTGTATTAGAAATCGTGGTGATAACAATCCGTGAGTTGGACAGAAGTCTGATGGAGACCCAAGACCTGTGCTGTGACTCTAACGTCTGGTTGTGACATAAGAGAGTCTGATCTACAAAATCAAACAAGTTTGGAACCCCAGAATTATTCTCTGGAGACTGGAAACGAAGAAAAAGGACTGCATCGTGTACCAGAAGACGTGAGCTGGAAGCTGAAGGAGTAATTAATGCGGTGAGTAAAATATTTCTCTCTTTTTAAATTATTAATAATATAGTAAAAATGCTTACTCAGTGTGAAGCTAGTGTCAGTTCTGATAAAGTTAACAGATGGGTGTTAAAATGTATTAAGCGTCATGGCGGTCCTTATGAAGTGCCAGAAAAATATAAGCAGACATGGACTATGATGAATGAATTTTTAGAAAAAAACTGTTTTTGAGAGCAAAATTTCAGAAAGTAAAAGAAAAGGTTGTATTGTACAGGGCTTGTTATCTTGCTGTTTAACAATGGAAAGTTCTTTGAAAGATAAGGTTGAGGAAATTACCCAGTTACAGAGTGCAGTTGATAATAGCAACAAGGTTTGTCAGAGGTTACAAAACCAATCAGAATCTGAGACTGTAAATTTAAAATTGCATGCAGTCACCATTGGGGAAGCTCTGCTTGAGAAGTCTAAACGTTGTAATGAATTATCAGAGGAAAATGAGAGATTGAAATTAAGAATTATGGAATTAGAGAAGAGATCTCAGGAATGCAGATATGCATCGAATCGTGGATTCAGCAATCTGCAGCAAAATGCAAAGACAAACATTCTATCAAATGAAACAGAACCTCATATTAAATCTGATAATTCATTGCCAGCCGCACCCACTGTGACCACCACAGTTTATAACAATAATAATAATGCAGGTGAAGTTCAGCTTGTAATGAAGCCTTTGAAACCAAAAGAATTAGATGCAATTCTTAAAGAAATAGGAATGATTCCCTGCCATGATTTAAACAGATTTTTAAAATGGTTTTGTGACTTGCAGAATGTCAGAGATATGTACAATCTCAACCCATCTGATTTAGACAGAGTTATGCAACATTCTATAGGAAATAGTCTTTGGGTGAGAATTAAGCAGATCTGTACTCAGCCAATGAGGACAAGGGACATATTGATGGAATTGTTATGTGTTTTGTATGGTGTACGTTCTGATGTTACTGTTCATGGGAAGATCAAACAAATGAAAAGCGAATCTCCCTACGAACTGTCAGAAAGGGTAAAATCTATTATGGAAATATTGGTCAGTAATAATCTTGCATTTGAGCATGGTGGCTTGTTACATATGAGTATATTTCTACATGCTTTAAATGAAGAGATCAGACAAAATATTTTGCTAGTTACCCCAAATCCTCATGATTTAAAAGACGTATTGTTGAAAGCAGACAATTTATGGAGAAAGTCAAATGAGCAAGCTGTCAAGATTGATTTAGCCACATTGTTTAGGACAAATACTGAACATAGAGATCAAAAGATAATGTCTTATGATAACAATCAAAGAGGAGACACCAGGTCAAATATAGGTGATATTAATATGAAAAGCAGAGCTGACCAAAATCATAATAAAAAGGTATCTAAGGCTTGGATACCATTTTCTCAGTTAAAACAGAAATATGACCACTTGAAGATTGAGTACGATAAAATAAAAATGGAACATAACACATTGCTGGGACAGCTAAACAGATTACATTATCCAGATCTGTTTTTGAATACAAATGACATTCCTCTAGCAGTGGGGGTGGTTTAGTTTCAACCTGTGGATGTGTAAATAGTCCTTTGTTTTGACTTCAAAGAATGTTTAAGGATCTTGCTAATTAGTTTTGTTGGAGAGTTTTTTTGTCTTTCAGATATTGGAGATTCTGCATCCGCATAGCATGTGAACTGCAAGCTGAAATTTCTGGCTAGTGGGGGAGAAACGCTGAATAAACAATATCATGGACTCTCTCAATATTCATCAAGCAATGGACATTTTTTTTTTGGAACATAAATTTTTTTTTTTGTCAATGGACTTTTCCCTATTTTTTATTTTTCACCCTTTCCCAGTTTTATTCCCTATTTTTTAATTTTTTAATTTAATTTATTTTTATTTTATTATGTTTTATTTCTTGAACTTTATCTTAAAACCAGAGCGAAACATTTAAACCGAAAATAATTTTTCATGTTACATTACATGTTGCATATTACATATTGCATATTGATCAATATATTTGACATCTAAGGTGAGATGCTGCACAATGGCTTGGCATAGCATTAATTATAGTATGTTGGGTGGTTTTCCTAAATTTATAAGAGGGGTGAGTGAAATTCATCACTCCAGTCATGATTTGAAACTTTGTTGAATCAGTCATTAATATTATTGACATATGGATGAAAAAAGACCTAACTTTACTGGCAAGATTTTCCACTGCTGCTTTGTCTGGATAGAAGATCTGATAAACGCTGATGTCAAGCTGATTCTATCTGAAAGTGGGGGATTATATATGGATTATATGGATATATGGATTATAGATTGGTATATAGATTGGTATACCATTCAGGTGGAATTATGGACTGAATGATTCAAGTAACTGCTCTATTAAGGATGGAAATGAGGAGTCGGCCTACAGCAAATTACAAAGTACAGCAATAGCAGTTTTTTTCAGCCGTATCCAAACCTTTTGAACTTGAAAGTGAGAGCTGGTACATGGATGGTTCTTCTTACTATAAAGATGGAAGTAGAATTTCGGGATTTGCTGGTGTTTGTGCAAAAGCATCTTTAAGAAAATGAAAACCTTGAGCCTGGAGAGGAATCCTGGAGTTATGTGGATCGGAGCTCCCAGCACACCAAGTCTACTTTCAGTGAGAGATGTGATGAAGTTGAAGTTGAAAATTGAAGAATGAACTGTGACATCAGCTCGTTTTTGTGCAATATTCAAGATCTTGATGTGATATAATAAGGATGTTTACCAAACCCTTTTCAAGTCATGGTCTAAAGCTATATTATCTAATGACTTTTTCATGGGGATATTTTAGAGGCTGGTGAAGAGAGATGTAACCAGTTTCAACTTTATATTTCATATGAGCCATTGTGAAGCATCCAATACCTCAAGTCGGTAATGCTATGTTTGTTGCTTGATTTATGGGTCAGTTCTAGTAGTTAGAACGACCCAAGTGGGGGTATATGTAGTATATTATATCTAATATATATATATATGTATACATATATATATATATATTATATATATACATATTTATATATATATGTAGTGTTTTTTATGTAGTTCGTATAGGCATTCTATTTAGGCATTCTAAGACAAATTCATTATGCAAGAATATAGATTGGGGATTCAAGTCTATTCTACACCTCAAAAGGGTGTCCAGGTGTCATCTCTTAATCTAATCAGTAGTCGCACACATCAAAGACAATGTTATCTGTTACCCTTTGATGTGTAAATCTTATGCAAGTTGTGTGTGTGAGGAATAGCCTTTTCACCTGGTATTTACTGATGGTAATTAGAATTGAGGGGGGTATTCATGGTAAACATTTGGTTGACCCCCCCCCCAGTGTCAGATCAGTATATGAGAAGACAGGCAGGTTGTCAGCTAGTCTAGAGAAAGACGAGTCTAGGAGAAGATAGTCTTTGTCATGTGCTCTGTTGGATTTTGTCGTCTGTAAGAATGTTCTGTTTTGGAAGTCAATAAAATCTCTCTCTGGGAGGATCGGGTTTTGCTGCGGACAATACTTTTAATAACCATATACCATCTACGAGGAACGACGATTATAGATTAGATCACTACAATGTCGTCAACTCCAGACAGCCTGTCTGTTGCCTTGTGTAATTCTAAAGAATATTTCACCTATTGTTGTATGTGCTAATTAACCCTGCAATTGAATGAAGGAGTCCAGTGTTGATTAAGGTAATTAGCTCATGCTAATTAAGTTAGGTCTTAGTCATCTGGCTCTATAAAATTGTGTGACATGTCAAATAAAGATCAGTCCATGTTGGCAACAAGCAAGTGTTGTCTCGTTTGGTGCTTGGGAGCGGTTGGAATATCTTATACCTATATCCAGACTTGAAGGAAGTGATATATGACGAACGCACTCAAGAGGAGTGTAGGGACGTTCCGTCACATTGTTGGCAAGCAGTGGGATGCTTCCTGCAGTCTGGGACATCCAAACCTCCACCTGGATCCAAGGTCCGGATAGCAGGAGAGGAGGAGAGGTACAGATACCAGCCGCCATAGAAGAGGAATTCAGGAGGAGGTTGCGAGAGATGCAGCTACAGCACAGAGGACCAGTATCAGAGCAGGTCCTGCTGGGATGGTTTGATTCTATTCGCTGCGAACTCTGGAAGGAAGCGCTAGCCCGTGAGCAGCGTCACCAGGGAAAAGTTCTCCCCTCCATCCAGGAAAGGTACTGGTCGCAGTATGGATTGCGGGTGCTGTTTTTGGGAGAAAAACCGCACAAGGAGCAGACAGCTGAATTAAGCAGGCTGGTCTGGGCAGAGATGAAGCTGGATGAGAGTTACAGAGCCCTCCGGTGGCATGTATCCCAAGCATGCCCTTGGATAGCAGATGACAGCCCAACGGAAGGCTTAAGCTACGGCGCCCTGGGACTGTTGTATGTGAAGCTGACAGGGGACTCTAACTTTGGGAGTGATTTGGAGTGGCGGTTGGATGAAATCATGGATTTCAGAAAAGGGCTACTGAACGTCTCGGAAGTGCACTGGGCACTGGAAGATTTGGAGTTTCTGGCCGATCAGGAATGGGAGCTGGAGATGGCCTACAGACGTCTCCTAGACTCTGCTCAGTGCCAGGGCTGGGCTCCCTTTGCCTGGGACTATACGGAAATGCCAATGGACAACTCGGAAATCCTGTCTGAAGAGTCAGCAATGTGGCAGAGTAACAGTGTGCTTTGCCAACCTGCCCCTGCAGCTATGGACGGGGAGGTCTTATGGCGGATGCAGCAAGTGCTGACTGACCTTGATGATCCTGTTTCTGCATGGGATGATCTTGGATGGAGGAAGGTGCCTGTCCAGCAGCATGCCAGAGAATCGGCAGTGGAAAATCTGGAAATTGCCATCCCCAAAGCTGAAGTGCTGACAACCGGCCAGAGCTCGGCCAACCTCTGCTCAGCACTGATAGCATCTTCTGGGTTCCATGGACAGGAGATGGTGAACCTATATCCCCAGACACCAGTTGCAGAGACTGGGGATTTGATAGACTTTTCTGCTGAGGAAAAACAACCTGATGAGCCTCCAGCAGAAGAGCTGGTATTAGGGCCGAACTTCACTGTGCTCTGCCCAGCACCAACGCCAGTATCCATGGAGTTGCAAGGAACTTCCCCAGCTGAAGCTCTGGTCACTGAACAGAGGGTCCAAGACCTCTGTCCCATACCTGTGGCAGTTCTGGAGGCCCAGGGTGAGGAGGTGGTGGTCACTCCCGAGCAGCAGCTCAGCACCCAAGGAGAGAATGCAATCTGCACTTCACATCTGCAGCTTGATCTGGTGTCAGTGGTTGGGCCTGTGGTCTCCACTAACAGAAAACCAGCAGAAGTGCTGGCAACCGGGCAGAGTGCTACCAACCTCTGCCCAGCACCGGTAACAGCTGCGGAGTTCCAGGGAGCTGGGGCAGTCGGCCTCTCTCCCCAACAGTTAGCTGGAGCAGATGATGTAGGGAAGCTCCTACGCCCAGCTGAACTGCTGGCAACGGAACAGAGCGCTGCTGGCCTCTGCCCTCAACTGACACAGGACAGATTTCCTGTAAAGGTGGATGGGAATTCAGTCTCCACCTGTATACCCCAGGGATGCTGGGCAGTAGGTCCATATGCCCAACAGCATGACAGACTGAGCCCAGTCACCCTGTCTTCTCTCCAGCGGCTGAAAAGACTCCAGGGAGGAGGGCCAGTCCAGGCCTCTCCCCAGCGGCAGATATGTTCTATGAGAGAGGCAGAGGTTGGCTGGGTGAGTAATACTCTGTTTGAAACAATTTGTTTGGGGTACTGTGTGGGTACAGGCATTAGAGGACTGGAACTATGGACTAACTTCGGAGTCAACCCGTCTGGGGTCTCCTCCTGTGTTAGTCTCCTGCCGAAAGGGGAGAAATGTGACAGACCTAGCCGGGACACGGGCTTTTTGAGAGGACTACATGCTAGCCTCCTGCCAGCTGATCACGGGCCCCCCAAAATACACTCTCTGTATATGCATTTGGCATTAGAAATAGACTAGCATCTGACACCTTGTGTCCCATTCAATGTCATGAACTCAAGCCACCTGTCTATTGTGTAAATGAGGCTGGTCTGGCTTGTAAGGTGTATTCCACACACTGTCAGATGCTAATGTCGTCAACTCCAGACAGCCTGTCTGTTGCCTTGTGTAATTCTAAAGAATATTTTACCTATTGTTGTATGTGCTAATTAACCCTGCAATTGAATGAAGGAGTCCAGTGTTGATTAAGGTAATTAGCTCATGCTAATTAAGTTAGGTCTTAGTCATCTGGCTCTATAAAATTGTGTGACATGTCAAATAAAGATCAGTCCATGTTGGCACCAAGCAAGTGTTGTCTCGTTTGGTGCTTGGGAGCGGTTGGAATATCTGATATCTATATCCAGACTGGGAGGAAGTGATATATGACGAACGCACTCAAGAGGAGTGTAGGGACGTTCCGTCACACCCCCCTCTATGATATCTTACAATACGGTATGATTTTACTGTGGGAATTTAAAGATACAGGGCCCCAAATATGAACCTATTGATTAAACAGTGACATTTTTCCAATACTTCTAAATGGGTCAAAAACAAAATCTCCCATTGGACCAATATATTTACAATGCAGATGTGTCATACACACCCCCCTCTATGATATCTTACAATACGGTATGATTTTACTGTGGAAATTTAAAGATACAGAGCCCCAAATATCAACCCATTGGCTAGAAACTGACATTTTCGCAATTCTTCAAAATGAGTCAAAAACAAAATCTCCCATTGGACCAACACGTTTACAATGCAGATGTGTCATACACACCCCCCTCTATGATATCTTACAATACGGTATGATTTTACTGTGGAAATTTAAAGATACAGAGCCCCAAATATGAATCTATTGGTTAAACAGTGACATTTTTCCAATACTTCTAAATGGGTCAGAAACAAAATTGGTCCAATGGGAGATTTTGTTTCTGACTCATTTTGAACTATTGCGAAAATGTCAGTTTGTAGCGAATGGGTTGATATTTGGGGTCCTGTATCTTTAAATTTCCACAGTAAAATCATACCGTATTGTAAGATATCATAGAGGGGGGTGTGTATGACACATCTGCATTGTAAACGTGTTGGTCCAATGGGAGATTTTGTTTTTGACTCATTTTAAAGTATTGCGAAAATGTCAGTGTGTAGCCAATAGGTTGATATTTGGGGCCCTGTATCTTTAAATTTCCACAGTAAAATCATACCGTATTGTAAGATATCATAGAGGGGGGTGTGTATGACACATCTGCATTGTAAACGTGTTGGTCCAATGGGAGATTTTGTTTTTGACTCATTTTAAATTATTGCGAAAATGTCAGTTTGTAGCCAATAGGTTGATATTTGGAGCCCTGTATCTTTAAATTTCCACAGTAAAATCATACCGTATTGTAAGATATCATAGAGGGAGGTGTGTATGACACATCTGCATTGTAAACGTGTTGGTCCAATGGGAGATTTTGTTTTTGACTCATTTTAAAGTATTGCGAAAATGTCAGTTTGTAGCCAATGGGTTGATATTTGGGGACCTGTATCTTTAAATTTCCACAGTAAAATCATACCGTATTGTAAGATATCATAAAGGGGGGTGTGTATGACACATCTGCATTGTAAACGTGTTGGTCCAATGGGAGATTTTGTTTTTGACTCATTTTAAAGTATTGCGAAAATGTCAGTTTGTAGCCAATAGGTTGATATTTGGGGCCCTGTATCTTTAAATTTCCACAGTAAAATCATACCGTATTGTAAGATATCATAGAGGGGGGTGTGTATGACACATCTGCATTGTAAACATATTGGTCCAATGGGAGATTTTGTTTTTGACCCATTTAGAAGTATTGGAAAAATGTCACTATTTAACCAATAGGTTCATATTTGGGGCTCTGTATCTTTAAATTTCCACAGTAAAATCATACCGTATTGTAAGATATCATAGAGGGGGGTGTGTATGACATATCTGCATTGTAAATATATTGGTCCAATGGGAGATTTTGTTTTTGACCCATTTGGAAGTATTGGAAAAATGTCACTGTTTAACCGCTTCCCGATCGCCTCATGTAGATATACGTCAACACAATGGCACGGGCAGGCAAAAGCACGTACCTGTACGTCCCCTTTAATTTGCCTGCCCGGGGGGCGCGCGCGCGCCGCCAGCGGTGCGCGCGACCCGGTCGGGAGCTCCGTGACCACGGCCGCGGGACCAGCGGACCCGATCGCCGCTGGTATCCCGCGATCGGGTTACGGAGCTGAAGAACGGGGAGAGGTCTATGTAAACAAACCTCTCCCCGCGCTTCCTACACTGACTTCAGTGATCGGCGGTTCCCTGTCATCGGGAACGCCGATCAATGACGTCAGATGTACAGCCACGCCCCCCTACTGTAAAAAAAAAACACAACACGTCACACTGACTCCTCCCCGCCCCCTAGTGGTTAACCCCCTAACTACAACTGTCATTTACATAGGAATCAGTGCTATTTAAATAGCAGTGATTGCTGTATAAATGACAAATGTCCCAAAAATGTGTCAAAAATGTCCGATGTGTCCGCCAAAATGTCGCAGTCACAATAAAAATCGCTGATCGCCGCCATTACTAATAAAAAAAAAATATTAATGAAAATGCTATAAAACTATCCCCTATTTTGTAAACGCTATAACTTTTGCGCAAACTAATCAATAATCGTTAATTGCAATTTTTTTTACCAAAAATATGTAGAAGAATACGTATCGGCCTAAACTGAGGAAAAAAAAGTTTTTTTTTTTTATATATTTTTTGGGGATATTTATTATAGCAAAAAGTAAAAAATATTGCATTTTTTTCAAAATTGTCGCTCTATTTTTGTTTATAGCGCAAAAATAAAAACCGCAGGGGCGATCAAATACCACTAAAAGAAAGCTCTATTTGTGGGAAAAAAAGGACGCCAATTTTGTTTTGGAGCCACGTCGCATGACCGCGCAATTGTTAGTTAAAGCGACGCAGTGCCGAATTGCAAAAAGGGGCCTGGTCCTTTGGCTGCCAATTGGTCCGGGGCTGAAGTGGTTAACCAATAGGTTCATATTTGGGGCTATGTATCTTTACATTTTCACAGTAAAATCATACCGTATTGTAAGATATCATAGAGGGGGGTGTGTATGACACATCTGCATTGTAAACGTGTTGGTCCAATGGGAGATTTTGTTTTTGACTCATTTTAAAGTATTGCGAAAATGTCAGTTTGTAGCCAATAGGTTGATATTTGGGGCTCTGTATCTTTAAATTTCCACAGTAAAATCATACCGTATTGTAAGATATCATAGAGGGGGGTGTGTATGACACATCTGCATTGTAAACATATTGGTCCAATGGGAGATTTTGTTTTTGACCCATTTAGAAGTATTGGAAAAATGTCACTATATAACCAATAGGTTCATATTTGGGGCTCTGTATCTTTAAATTTCCACAGTAAAATCATACCGTATTGTAAGATATCATAGAGGGGGTGTGTATGACACGTCTGCATTGTAAATGCGTTGGTCCAATGGGAGATTTTGTTTTTGACTCATTTTAAATTATTGCGAAAATGTCAGTTTGTAGCCAATGGGTTGATATTTGGGGCCCTGTATCTTTAAATTTGTACAGTAAAATCATACCGTATTGTAAATGTTAGAGAGGGGGGTGTATGTGTGACAACTCTGTGTAATCATTATTTTATATATTACATTGTTATATTTAGTTTTTCTGTGTTAAATGTTCTACCAAAAATACTTGTCTGATAGCAAGACCACTGATTTGCAAGTGTTTGATGGCTTGACTCCAGTGGCTGGATTCACACCTATGCAGTTTTAGTGCATTTTGAAGATTTGCATTACAGTCCATTTAACATGGTTTCCTATGGAACACGTTCTGTAGAGCAAATCTGCAAAACGCAAAAAGCACTAAAAATGCATAGTTGTGAATCCAGCCTAAGAGCCTTTTCACATTCACAGCGCTCCGGGTGTCAGTGCTAAAGTGCTGCTATTTTTAGGGCTTTCACATTGGAGTGGCAGGAGAGGCGCTTTACAGGTGCTATTTTTAGCGATATAGTGCCTGTAAAGTGCCTCAGTGTGAAAGGGGTCTTAGTGTGGGCTATATAAAGCAATTTAGGTGTACAGCAATCACATACCTCCCAACATTTGAAGTTGAGAATGAGGGACATTTAGAGAGGAGATTGACCTGTGGTGAGTGTAGTACGCCACAGCGAAAAGTGTGTGTGTGTGTTTTAAAAGTGGGCGTGGTTAAATTATGATGGCTGGGAGGGGACAATCTGGTATCCCCTGTGTGACTCTACTGTGGCAGTGAGCTAAGATGGCTGCTTTTGATAACATTTTCTAAAGTTCTAAGTAGGATTTTATACATGTAAGTGTGATTAGCAGATAGTTTAGTTCCAAGCACTTGTCTCTAACCCCCCTTTTTCCCCTTCTTTTCCTGCGAAGCCAGAAAGCACAGCGGCTTGGTAGCTAATAAATTAGACAGATAGCTGAGAGACTGCAGATGTTACTCACTAACAAGCTTTTAGAGGCTTACAAGATGTTCAAGGAATGTCTATGCAATTGTATATATACAGACATCCCAACCTGCAAAAACTAATTTCAGGGAGGTGATGTGCCGGCAACCCCCCCCAATTAAATGCAGCCTGATCAGTACCAATTAAAGTTTGCCATTTTTGACACATAGGCATTCTGTGTCTCTTATTTTTCTTTTTTATTAGTAAGACTGCTTTCACACTGAGGCGCTTTACAGGCGCTATATCGCTAAAAATAGCATCTGTAAAGAGCCTCTCCTGTCAATCCAGTGTGAAAGTGCTTTCACACTGGAGCTGCAAGCAGCATTTTTGCAGCGCTGTAGGAGCGGTGTATACACCACTCCTAAAGCTACCCTGCCCATTGAAATCAATGGGCAGCACCGGCAAAGCGCTGCCAAACCACCGGCACAGAGTCGCTGCAACTGCTCTTTGTGGGCGGTTTTATACCTTTTTCGGCCGCTAGCGGGGGTTAAAAGCAACCCGTTAGTGGCCGAATAGCACCACTAAAATGACGGTAAAGTGCCGCTAAAAATAGCGGCGCTTTACCACCGATGCCTCAGTGTGAAAGCACACTAAATGTTTTTTGAATGAGTACTGTCTGCGTCAGAGAGAAGGGAGAGTGCAAAACTGTAAGTGCTGGAACATGGAAACTTCAAGTTCTCCTGCCATATCCCAAGCAATCAGCTCTTCACAGAGGAATCCGCTAGGACTGCAATTGTAACATCAAATATTATAAAGACTTTTGGCATAATCTACTGAAAACTTCTATTTGCAATATACATTAGCAAACAGGGGCATACCTTAGGTGTAGGACATGAAGAAAAGTCAGCCTTGGGTAGAGAAAACTGGGGATGCTCTAAAATCACATTCCAATTCACCTACATATCCAAGCAGCACCCAGTGGCAGGAAGGGAGAAGTACATGTCTAGAGGAAGCCAGGGGTGATGTTTATTTGTAACATTCTGCCGCTCGGGCTGCTCTGCCTTTCTGAGTAAAAGGCTCAGCCCAGAGATTGCCCGGCGCTGGTGTCTGTGAGCTGGCATCCAAATGCGGGAGATGTGTGTGTGTGTGTGTGTGTGTGTACACACACACACACACACACACACACACACACATACACTGTGACCGCCCATAAGGGCACCGACGACGCCCCCCGCCCCAGTGTGAAAGTGACCTACATGGTTTTGGTAAGTCCTAAAGGAAATCATACAACCAAAGTTGTATAGTGTGTATGGGGTCTAAAGCCGCATGGTACGATTGTTGGACAACAGAGCGTCTGATTTTTGTCAAAAGGGTGTGTAGCACCCTCTACTTTTTAGGTAGGTGCTTAGTGGTGTTTTTCTGACAGTGTAGAATATAGAGATAGGCAAACTTAACCAGGGCCATGTTCTTTACTAGGCTTGGTTGTGGATTCAGGGTTGGAAGTGTCAGAATAGAAGGGGGTGTGGCCGCCTACACTTGGGCTCAGGGATACCTTCTCTGCTTAACAGTGGATTGTGCTGGAAAGAGAGGATGGGCTGAGACCTGAGTGGCAGGAAACCCATGTGAGAGAATTGACCAGTGGTTAATTAATATGGTCAAAAGGGAGGTCTCTCATAAAAAGGGGGGGGGTCACATGCTCTAGAGAGGTTCAGAGTTTCAGAGGTACAAGGCTTGAGGCCCGGGAGTTCAGAGATCCCGGAGCCTGGTAGACGGAGGTGATTCCAGGCCGAAGGACTGGCCCCTGGAGACGAAGTCAGCACGTAGCGCTGGAGGAATACCGTGTGTATCCAAGGACCACAGTATAAAGTACTTTCCAGTACCAGGACTGAAGGTAGTTTGACATACAAGTCATGGAAATAGGCAGCATGGCCTGTGGCTTTGAACTCAACACCCACAGTATTATTCAGAGTAATGCTTATCTGTCCAAATTGGGAGTGCTACATCAGAAAGAGAGAAATGGAGCCAGGAAAGGATCGCTATAAGGGACTTAATTAACAAAGCTACGGCTACAGATTAATACCCTTTAACACAAAAATGGGGTCGGATGAGGAATCTCATATACCTCCTGAATAGCCCACCGATTTAAACCCAAAATAAAGAAATATAAATCTGGAATCTTGACTGTTTGGTGTCATGAAATTGCATGGGGGATCGGAAGCGGAGCAGTCTGGCAAAAGGTAATGAACAAAATCGGCAGCCCCCACGGGGGTACCGCTGCAGGTGTGTGCCAGGATCTTGTCTTGCATACTAACGTTACACAAATTGTTGTGCCACAAACACGAAGGTAGTGACGCATTACGAGGAATTTCAGCTATTGAGACTTTTGTTCATTCTCCAACTGAAGCATAGTAAACACAGTTAAAAATTAAACACAGGAGTGATCGGTACCAGTTCCTTGATGTATTCACTTCTCTTCATCCTTCATTGCTACCGCAGCAGCTGGCAGGAGGGAGAGGAGAGCCACCAATGCTGTCTTAGGTGGCACACAGAGGGATTGGAGTCCTGGGGGAGGCACACAGGGGGTAGAAATATAGAGTGGTGGGGGGGAGCCAGTTGCATTGCAAAATGGGTCAGATCCAGATCAGAGTGGGGGGATTAGTGAAGTCTAGTGCCAGAACTCCTTCTGGCACTGGGCTCCTGGATTTAGTCTGGATCTGAGGGATGCCGGTATTTCAATGAAATCTCTGGACAATCCCACCCATTCTGGGATGGTTGGGAGGTATGCAGAGAGCAATGTGCTGTCAGTACGGGGGCAAAGTGGCCAAGGTGTTTATCAGGGAGGGTCAAAGAAGGTTGTCAGTGGAGGGAGCCTGGGAGAAATATTTTTCATGGAAAGGGTGGGGAGGTACTGTAGGTAGCAACTGCAGGGGCTGAGGTGTTTAGGTAAGGATGATCACCAGCATATTGGATGCAATGCACCTTCTCATGAAGCAGCCCGCAGCTGTCCTTCATCTGGCCCACTGCCTACTCTCACTCACAACCTAAACAGTGTGCATCCGGAGAGCAGAGACGAGAGTGACACTGCTGACTAAACATCCGTTGGCACAGATTCTTATCCTCTTCCTGCAGCATACTGTGGCTGTCAGGTCATCACTCTGCAGCTGGGCACCAGATCTACAGCACCGTACCTGGGAGAGCAGCGGCCAGAAGGCTGGCTATAGGATAAGATGCTGGAGAATAGGGTTGCTACCTTTCCTTCAAGCCAAATCCAACACAACATGACATTTTAGCTGAAAGTCTGCTTTATCCACTTGCCTACTGGGCACTTAACCCCCCTTCCTGCCCAGGCCAATTTTCAGCTTTCAGCGCTGTCACACTTTGAATGACAATTGCGCAGTCATGCTACACTGTACTCAAATTACATTTTTATCACTTTTTTCACTCAAATAGAGTTTTCGGTAGTATTTAATCACTACTGGGGTTCTTATTTTTTGCTTAACAAAAAAAGAACAAAAATGTTGAAAAAAAAAAATGCAAGTAGTGCAAACTCACAAAGCCAGACTGTAGGAACATACCCTCTCCTAATCCTTCAATGTGCTGCTCCCCAACAGGAGCTTATGGTGGCCATACATTATACAATCTCATTGTACAAGCTCCTTTAACCACTTCACCCCCGGACCAATTGTCAGCTTAAGGACCAGAGGTCTTTTTTCAATTTCGCACTGCACTACTTTAACTGGTAATTGCGCGGTCATGCAATTTTGTAACCAAACGAAATTTGCGTCCTTTTCTTCCCACAAATAGAGCTTTCTTTTGATGGTATTTGATTGCCTCTGTGATTTTTATTTTTTGCGATATAAACGGAAAAAGAGCGAAAATTTTGAAAAAAAAAAGAGATTTTCTACTTTTTGTTATAAGAAAAATCTAATAAACTCAATTTTAGTCAAACATTTGGGCCAAAATGTATTCAGCCACATGTCTTTAGTAAAAAAAAAATGCCAATAAGCGTATATTTATTGGTTTGCGCAAAAGTTATAGCGTCTACAAACTAGAGTACATTTTCTGGAATTTACACCGCTTTTAATTTATGACTGCCTATTTCATTTCTTGAGGTGCTAAAATGGCAGAGAAGTACAACCCCCCCCCCCCCCCCAAATGACCCCATTTTGGAAAGTAGACACCCCAAGCTATTTGCTGAGAGGCATGTTGAGCCCATTGAATATTTTTTTTTTTAGTCCCAAGTGATTGAATAAAGACAAAAATAAAAAAGATTTTTTTTTTTTTTTAAAAGTTGTCACTAAATGATATATTGCTCACACATGCCATAGTTATATGTGGAATTGCACCCCAAAATACATTTTGCTGCTTCTCCTGAGTATGGGGATACCACATGTGTGGGACTTTTTGGGAGCCTAGCCGCGTACGGGGCCCCGAAACCCAAGCACCGCCTTCAGGATTTCTAAGGGTGCAAATTTTTGATTTCACTCCTCACTACCTATCACAGTTTCGAAGGCCATAAAATGCCAAAATAGCACAAAACCCCCCCAAATGACCCCATTTTGGAAATTAGACACCCCAAGCTATTTGTTGAGAGGCATGGTGAGTATTTTACAGCTCTCATTTGTTTTTGAAAATGAAGAAAGTAAAGAAAAAACATTTTTTTTTTCTTTTTTCAAATTTCAAAACTTTGTGACAAAAAGCGAGATTTGCAAAATACTCACCATACCTCTCAGCAAATAGCTTGGGTGTCTACTTTCCAAAATGGGGTCATTTTGGGGGGTTTTATGCCATCTGGGCATTCCATGGCCTCCGAAACTGTGATTGGCAGTGAGAAGTGAAATAAAAAAATTACACCCTTAGAAAGCCTGAAGGCGGTGATTGGTTTTTGGGGTTCCGTACGCAGCTAGGCTCCCAAAAAGTCCCACACATGTTGTATCCCCATACTCAGGAGAAGCAACAGAATGTATTTTGGGGTGTATTTCCACATATGCCCATGACATGTTTGAGCAATATATCATTTAGTGACAACTTTTTGTAAAAAAAAAAAATATATATATATTTTTTTTTTTTTTCATTATTCAATCTCTTGGGACAAAAAAAAAAAATATTTAATGGGCTCAACATTGCTCTCAGCAAATAGCTTGGGGTGTCTACTTTCCAAAATGGGGTCATTTGGGGGGGGGGGGGGGGTTTGAACTGTCCTGGCATTTTATGCACAACATTTAGAAGCCTATGTCACACGTCACCCACTCTTCTAACCACTTGAAGACAAAGCCCTTTCTGACACTTTTTGTTTACATGAAAACATATTTTTTTTGCAAGAAAATTACGTTGAACCCCCAAACACTATATATATTGTTAAAGCAAAGGCCCTACAGATTAAAATGGTGGGTGTTGCATTTTTTTTTTCCACACAGTATTTGCGCAGCGATTTTTCAAACGCATTTTTTGTGGAAAAAATACACTTTTTTTTATTTTAATGCACTAAAACACACTATATTGCTCAAATTTTTGATGAAATAAAAAATATGATCTTAGGCCGAGTACATGGATATCAAACACGACATGCTTTAAAATTGCGCACAAACACGCAGTGGCGACAAACTACATACATTTTTAAAAGCCTTTAAAAGGCTTTACATGATACCACATTAGATTCACGGAGGAGGTCTACTGCTAAAATTACTGCCCTCGATCTGACCTTTGCGGTGATACCTCACATGCATGGTGCAATTGCTGTTTACATATGACGCCAGACCAACGCTTGTGTACGCCTTTGCGCAAGAGAAGGGGGGGGCAGGGGTGCTTTTTTTTTTTTTTTTTTTTTTTTTAGTTTTTTTTTATTTATTTAGCTTTTTTATTTTATTTTTAAACTGTTCCTTCCATTTTTTTTCTTTGTTATGATTTTTATTGTTATCTCAGGGAATGTAAATATCCCCTATGATAGCAATAGGCAGTGACAGGTACTCTTTTTTTGAAAAAATTGGGGTCTATTAGACCCTAGATCTTTCCTCTGCCCTCAAAGCATCTGACCACACCAAGATTGGCGTGATAAAATGCTTTCCCAATTTCCCAATGGCGCGGTTTATATCCGGGAGGGGGGACATTCCCTCCCACTGCTTGTAAAAGCAGTCTAGAGGCTAATTACCCGCTAGAATTGCTTTTACATGAAAGCCGATCACTGGCTGAAAAGAATGATACCAAGATGATACCTAAACCTGCAGGCATCATTCTGGTATAACCATTCAAAGTCCAGCAACATACTGGACATATATTGTAATCTTTTTTTTTTTCATGCAGCCTCTTGGCTGAACGAAAAAAAGAGATTGATTGGTGGGTATGCCCACCATTAGAATACCTCCCTTCATCCACCCACTTCTAATGATGGGCATACATGCACCATTTATATATGCTGATGCATGGGGGCATCCTCCCGCAAAAGTTATGCCGTGTACACACAGTCGGAATTTCGACCGTATGTACGTGGCATTAGGAGCCAATCGCCCCCCCCCCCCCCCCCTGCTGCCCCCATGCTTCGGCACATATGCTCTTTTTTTCAACTGTGGTGGTGAAATCACCTCCTACAGCGTTGGAGTCGCGGCTTTATGTATCGTGGGAGCAAACGCTGTTGCTGTCAAGATAAATAAATCCGCGCTGCAACTGAATGGCGCACCTGAAAACAAAAAAAAATGCTTAACACTAAAACACAGTAAACAAAATTACATACCTGAAAAGCAAGCATGATAAAACATAATAAAACATTGCAGAATAGAATGCAGTAAAAAAAGAGCAACAATAGAGAGAGAATAGAGAGAGAGAAAGAACAATAAAACGACAACTATTTTTGTTTTTTTTATTTTTTTTGAGATTCACAGGTAAAAAAGCTCCTGACTGTTAGCGACTGAATCAAAACGCTACCACAAAAAAAAATGTTAGCGATCGCAGGGATCAGGCCTGACTCTGCGAACGCTGCAGTTATGTGTGCTTAGTGTTTTGTAAGTGACAGTGATCGATCGATACTGCACTTGGGTGGGCTGGGCTGGGCGGAGGGGGAAAACGCAGGTGCTAGCAGGTATCTGGGCTGATCCCGCTAACAATGCTTTTTTTTGGAACCCTAAACTGCTGGGACGCTAGTATAGATCTGATCAGATCAGATATTGATCTGTTCAGATACTGTGCCACTAAGGGAGGTGTATGCTTTGCGCGTGGGTGTTTGCTGTCTATACAATAGACAGGAAGGGGAAGCTTTTCATTCGCCAGGAGCGATCGCGAGGGGGTGGCCAGAAACCACTGGCCGTCCCGGAACGCTCCTGAAGCGATGCCGACCGTCCCCGCCGGCGGAGGGGGTTCCGATCGGACACCCCACCTGCCGGAAGAATGTCACGTACAGGTACGTGATTTTGCCTGTACGTGCCATTCTGCCGACGTATATATACATGGGGTGGTCGGCAAGTGGTTAAACTTACCAAAATAATGTAATGTGAGGACACTCCTAAACAATGCATTGCATTTGTATAAAATAAACAGACACTTACATTATACCAGTGATGGCGAACCTTGGTACCCCAGATGTTTTGGAACTACATTTCCTATGATGCTCATGCACTCTGAAGTGTAGTTGAGCGTCATGGGAAATGTAGTTCCAAAACATCTGGGGTGTCTAGGTTCGTCATCACTGCACTAGATAGTTCTTGTCAGATCTAAAGCGGATTGTACAATCAGATTGTGTAGTGTATAGTTACCGTAACCACTTCAATACTGGGCATTTTCACCCCCTTCCTTCCCAGACCAAGTTCCAGCTTTCAGTGCTCTCACACTTTGAATGACAATTTTGTTCACACATATAGAGCTTTCTTTTGGTGGTATTTATTCACCACTTATTAGTTTTTGCGAAAAAAGAGCGAAAATTTAAAAAAAAACAATATTTTCTACTTTTTGTTTTAAAAGAAATCCAATAAAATCAAATTTCGTACTAAATTTAGGCCAAAATGTTTTCTGCTACATGTCTTTGGTAAAAAAAAAATCCTGATAAGTGTATAATAATTGGTTTCTGTGAGCACGGACAGATGTGCGCAGCAGATGATCACTGGGACAGATGATTTTACTGGGACATATGTAGGACAGGTGTTTTTATTGTGTGGGGACACTGTGCAGTGACACTGTTATGGGGACACTAGCCTGGTGATCAGTGTGCAAAAAGCTGTACAAAACAGCTCATACACACTGATCACCGGCCAGCTGCAGAGATCCGCTCTCCTTCTCCTCACTGACAAGCTCCATGTGAGGAGAAGGAGCGCCGATCACCTAGCAACCGGCTCTCTATTTACATCTATTTTTATTTGGCTGTGATTGCACATTAGGAGTGATACATTGTTTTGATTGGACACAGTCATCATGTGATCAGAAGGGCCAATCACAGAGCCCTTCTGCCAGTCCGGTGCCTGGGTGACACGCACATCGGAATTGCGTGGCTGCGCGGGAGCACATCGGGATCGCGCGGCTGCGTGGGCACGCAATCCCGCTCCTTCTGAGGGACGTTCAGGAACGTCCACTCAGAAGGAGGAAGCGCCCACCCATAAACGGCCGGGTGGGAAGTAGTTAAAACATGACCTGTGAGCTTGAAAGACTAGGAGGCTGTAGCACTAAAGAGTCTGCATGCAGAAGGGGGAACTGTATCATTGCAATAATGCCACAAAGTTCTGCCCCCATGCACTATACATCTCCAGCCAATTCATGCAGCCACCCCCCCCCCTCTTTACATTAGGCATCTGCATTACAACCAGGGGCGGACTGACAACTCATGGGGCCCCCGGGCAATAGAAGATCATGGGGCCCCCTTGGTCCCCACACTCAAGGGGACCAAGCGCACACACAGGGGGGGGGGGGGACACGCACACACAGGGGGACACTGGAGGGAGAGCGCACACACAGGGGGGCACTGGAGGGAGAGCGCACACACAGGGGGATACTGGAGGGAGAGCGCACACACAGGGGGGCACTGGAGGGAGAGCGCACACACAGGGGGACACTGGAGGGAGAGCGCACACACAGGGGGACACTGGAGCGAGACACTGGAGGGAGAGCGCACACGCGGGGGGGGCACGCACACGCAGGGGGACACTGGAGGGAGAGCGCACACGCAGGGGGACACTGGAGGGAGAGCGCACACACAGGGGGGCACACACACACAGGGGGACACTGGAGGGAGAGCGCACACACAGGGAGGCACACACACAGGGGGACACTGGAGGGAGAGCGCACACACAGGGGGGCACACACACACAGGGGGAAACTGGAGGGAGAGCGCACACACAGGGGGGGACACGCACACAGGGGGACACTGGAGGGAGAGCACGCACACAGGGGGACACTGGAGGGAGAGCGCACACACAGGGGGGCACACACACACACACAGGGGGACACTGGAGGGAGAGCGCACACACAGGGGGACACTGGAGGGAGAGCGCACACACAGGGAGGCACACACACAGGGGGACACTGGAGGGAGAGCGCACACACAGGGGGACACTGGAGGGAGAGCGCACACACAGGGGGGCACACACACACAGGGGGACACTGGAGGGAGAGCGCACACACAGGGGGGGACACGCACACAGGGGGACACTGGAGGGAGAGCGCACACACAGGGGGGCACACACACACAGGGGGACACTGGAGGGAGAGCGCACACACAGGGGGGGCACACACACACAGGGGGACACTGGAGGGAGAGCGCACACACAGGGGGGGACACGCACACAGAGGGACACTGGAGGGAGAGCGCACACACAGGGGGGCACACGCACAGAGGGGGACACTGGAGGGAGATCGCACACACAGGGGGGGACACGCACAGAGGGGGACACTGGAGGGAGAGCGCACACACAGGGGGGGACACGCACACATGGGGACACTGGAGGGAGAGCGCACACACAGGGGGGGACACGCACACATGGGGACACTGGAGGGAGAGCGCACACACAGGGGGGCACACGCACACAGGGGGACACTGGAGGGAGATCGCACACACAGGGGGGGACACGCACACAGGGGGACACTGGAGGGAGAGCGCACACACAGGGGGGTACACGCACAGGGGGACACTGGAGGGAGAGCGCACACACAGGGGGGCACACACACACAGGGGGACACTGGAGGGAGAGCGCACACACAGGGAGGCACACACACAGGGGGGGACACTGGAGGGAGAGCGCACACACAGGGGGACACACACACACAGGGGGACACTGGAGGGAGAGCGCACACACAGGGGGGGACACGCACACAGGGGGACACTGGAGGGAGAGCGCACACACAGGGGGGCACACGCACACAGGGGGACACTGGAGGGAGAGCGCACACACAGGGGGGGACACGCACACAGGGGGACACTGGAGGGAGAGCGCACACACAGGGGGACACTGGAGGGAGAGCGCACACACAGGGGGACACTGGAGGGAGAGCGCACACACAGGGGGGCACACGCACACAGGGGGACACTGGAGGGAGATCGCACACACAGGGGGGGACACGCACACAGGGGGCACTGGAGGGAGAGCGCACACACAGGGGGGTACACGCACACAGGGGGACACTGGAGGGAGAGCGCACACACAGGGGGGTACACGCACACAGGGGGACACTGGAGGGAGAGCGCACACACAGGGGGGTACACGCACACAGGGGGACACTGGAGGGAGAGCGCACACACAGGGAGGCACACACACAGGGGGGACACTGGAGGGAGAGCGCACACACAGGGGGGCACCCGCACACAGGGGGACACTGGAGGGAGAGCGCACACACACAGGGGGGCACCCGCACACAGGGGGACACTGGAGGGAGAGCGCACACACAGGGGGGGACCCGCACACAGGGGGACACTGGAGGGAGAGCGCACACACAGGGGGGCACACGCACACAGGGGGACACTGGAGGGAGAGCGCACACACAGGGGGGCACACGCACACAGGGGGACACTGGAGGGAGAGCGCACACACAGGGGGGGACACGCACACAGGGGGACACTGGAGGGAGAGCGCACACACAGGGGGACACTGGAGGGAGAGCGCACACACAGGGGGGCACACACACAGGGGGACACTGGAGGGAGAGCGCACACACAGGGGGGGGACATGCACACAAGGGGACACTGTGGGCTGGGGGGGTGACACTGTGGGCTGGGGGGTGACACTGTGGGCTGGGGGGTGACACTGTGGGCTGGGGTGACGCTGGGGGGGTGACACTGTGGGCTGGGGGGTGACACTGTGGGCTGGGGGGTGACACTGTGGGCTGGGGGGGTGACACTGTGGGCTGGGGGGGTGACACTGTGGGCTGGGGGGTGACACTGTGGGCTGGGGGGGTGACACTGTGGGCTGGGGGGACCCGGGGCCCGTGACTCACCGATGCCGATGCTGATGCTGATGCTCCCCGCCGGCCCCTCCACTCTTTCCTTCCATTAGGGGCCCGGACTCGGCAGGTTGAAGCGGCTGTATTACATGCCGCGAATACTGCTAACAGCGCGCGGCTCCCCACCGGCCCCTCCTTCCCTCCCGTCCGTCCCAGGTGACGTCACGACGCATACAGTAGAAGCACCTGGGACTGACAGGAGGGAAGAAGGGGCCGGCGGGGAGCCGCGCGCCGCTAGCAGTATTGTTAGCGGCATCGCGGCATGTAATACAGCCGTTTCAAGTGGCCCCTCATGTGGCCGAGTCCGGGCCCCTAGTGGCCCCGGGCCCTCGGGCGGCGCCCGAGTCACCGACCTGTCAGTCCGCCCCTGATTACAACGCAAGGAAACTGACCTACTGAACTTCAGTGTAAACTCCTGGCATTCTCTGCTACACATTGGGGAGGGGGCATATGGCTGAGCTGAGACTGAGGTGGCTGATCTCTCTTTCTTTAGTGAATACAGCCACCAGGAGGAGTGCTCACACTGCTCGGTGAGATAAAACACAGGGCAGCTCTACAGGGTCCTGCAATCATTTGTGCTGCCCATGGGACTGGGCGTGTGGTCCCTGGACTCCATCATGTCACTCTATAACTGCAGTCCGGAACTCTTTATGTATAACATATTCATTGCCATGCCATGTTGACTTTTATGTTGTTCAGCCACCTTTTTTGTACACACGTACAGATTCTACTTTTATAATATACGTACTTAAAGCGGTTCTGCACTGGTTTTATTTTTTTTATTTTTTTTTGGGCTATATGCCAAGGCCATATAGCTCATTTGGGGGACTTACCTGTTCCATCTTCCATCTCGATCACCGCCGGTTTTCCTCCGATAAAATTCTTTATCTTCTTCTTGTCTGCTGGGGGCCATCTTGCCTGTGGGCATGTGAAACCCCACAGGCACTTTAGATGGCCCAGCATGCACCGCCGTTACTGCGCCGAGCTCGCGCGTGCGCAGTAACGGCAAAGTGCAGCTCACGTTCTCCGAAATCTCGCGAGATGTCGGCACATCTGCCGAAATCTCGCGAGATTTCGGAAGATGTGGCCGAAATCTCGCGAGATTTCGGAAGATGCCCGCACTGACTCCTGGGATCAATGACACCAGATCCCAGGAGACAGTGCGGCGTGACGAGGATCCCCGCACAGACCCCGCCCACCCCCGAAGAGACAGAAGACAGGAAGTCATCGATTACAAGGTAAGTAAAAAAAAAAAAACACATTTCATTTAGTACTCTTTGCCTGATTTGGAAGGCAAAGAGATTTACTAAATGAAATGTGTGCCGAACCGCTTTAATAAAAACTAAATTTTTTCTAAAATTTTCTTTATTACACCTTGTGTATTACATTTGTGATTTATTCCTCAATCACCAGGGCCATTAAAGTCCCATTTTGGGGGAACAATTTCTCCATTCGATTTATGTCATCAGAATGTGGGCCCACCCTCTAGTTCAACCCTACCTTAACTTATCTGTATGCTATAAAAAACACAGCCCGATGTACTCTAGACTCCATGGGGGGGGGGCTACCATGTGCTGCCGCCCTCCTTCTCCCATGTGAACTCTGCCTCTAGCAACTTGATGCCAGGAGTGAGGGGTGGAGCTAGGAGGGAGAGCCGCTCTGCACAGAGGTAGTTTCCTCCACAGTGCGCACCCGCAAAGCATGTCATTGGTTGCTAGGACAGTCCTGGTAACCAATGACTGGAAGGAAGTTTGAGGGGGGAGAAAGAAGCTGAAATGTCCTGCTGGCAGAAATCTTACTGGCTGCAGTGAGGATACTTGTTCCAGCACTGGGCTCAGCCCTCCCACGATACATAAAGCCGTGACTCCAGTGCTGTCGGAGGTGATTTCACCACCACAGTTAAAAAAAAGAGCATATATGCCGAAGCATAGGGGCGGAGGAGCGATTTGCTCCTAATGCCATGTACATACGGTCGAAATTCCGACGGAGGCTTGTCCGTGGAAAAGTCCGACCATGTGTACGTGGCATAACTTTTTTGTGGGAGGATGCCCCCATGCTTAGCATATATATATTTTAGGCGGTTGCGTTAAAAAAATGTTTTATTTTTTACTATGTTTTTTTTGGTATTTGCTTTGCAGGTATGGTATGGTAAGGTCTTACTGTTATACTGTAATGTTACTTTGTTTTAATGTTAACCATAATTTGCTTAGCAGGTACGCCATTCAGTTGCAGCGTGGATTAATTTATCTTGACAGCAACAGCGTTTGCTCCCACGATACATAAAGCCGCGACTCCAACGCTGTAGGAGGTGATTTCACCGCCACAGTTAAAAAAAAAAGAGCATATATGCCGAAGCATGGGGGCAGCAGGGGCGGAGGAGCGATTGGCTCCTAATGCCGCGTACATACGGTCGAAATTCCGACGGAGGCTTGCCCGTGGAAAAGTCCGACCGTGTGTACACAGCATAACTTTTGCGGGAGGATGCCCCCATGCTTCGGCATATATAAATGGTGCATGTATGCCCATCATTAGAAGTGGGTGGATGAAGGGAGGTATTCTAATGGTGGGCATACCCACCAATCAATCTCTTTTTTTTCGTTCAGCCAAGAGGCTGCATGAAAAAAAAAAGAATACAATATATGTCCAGTATGTTGCTGGACTTTGAATGGTTATACCAGAATGATGCCTGCAGGTTTAGGTATCATCTTGGTATCATTCTTTTCAGCCAGTGATCGGCTTTCATGTAAAAGCAATTCTAGTGGGTAATTAGCCTCTAGACTGCTTTTACAAGCAGTGGGAGGGAATGTCCCCCCTCCCGGATATAAACAGAGCCATTGGGAAAGCGTTTTATCACACCGATCTTGGTGTGGTCAGATGCTTTGAGGGCAGAGGAAAGATCTAGGGTCTAATAGACCCCAATTTTTTCAAAAAAAGAGTACCTGTCACTGCCTATTGCTATCATAGGGGATATTTACATTCCCTGAGATAATAAAAATGATAACAAAGAAAAAAAATGGAGGGAACAGTTTTAAAAATTAAAAAAAAAAAACGAAAAAAAAAAAAAAGCACCCCTGCCCCCCCTTCTCTTGCGCAAAGGCGAACACAAGCGTCGGTCTGGCGTCATATGTAAACAGCAATTGCACCATGCATGTGAGGTATCACCGCGAAGGTCAGATCGAGGGCAGTCATTTTAGCAGTAGACCTCCTCCGTGAATCTAATGTGGTAACCTGTAAAGGCTTTTAAAGGCTTTTAAAAATGTATGTAGTTTGTCGCCACTGCGTGTTTGTGCGCAATTTTAAAGCATGTCTTGTTTGGTATCCATGTACTCGGCCAAAGATCATCTTTTTTATTTCATCAAAAATTTGAGCAATATAGTGTGTTTTAGTGCATAAATAAAGCAAAGTGTATTTTTTCCACAAAAAATGCGTTTGAAAAATCGCTGCGCAAATACTGTGTGGAAAAAAAAATGCAACACCCACCATTTTAATCTGTAGGGCCTTTGCTTTAACAACATTAACAATGTTTGGGGGTTCAACTTAATTTTCTTGCAAAAAAAAAATATGTTTTCATGTAAACAAAAAGTGTCCAGAAAGGGCTTTGTCTTCAAGTGGTTAGAAGAGTGGGTGATGTGTGACATAAGCTTCTAAATGTTGTGCATAAAATGCCAAGACAGTTCAAACCCCCCCCCCCCCCCCAAATGACCCCATTTTGGAAAGTAGACACCCCAAGCTATTTGCTGAGAGGCATGTTGAGCCCATTGAATATTTTTTTTTTGTGCCAAGAGATTGAATAATTAAAAAAAAAAAAAAAAAAATGTTTTTACAAAAAGTTGTCACTAAATGATATATTGCTCAAACATGTCTTGGGCATATGTGGAATTACACCCCAAAATACATTCTGTTGCTTCTCCTGAGTATGGGGATACCACATGTGTGATACTTTTTGGGAGCCTAGCTGCGTACGGGACCCCAAAAACCAAGCACCGCCTTCAGGCTTTCTAAGGGTGTCATTTTTTTATTTCACTCCTCACTGCCAAACAAAAAAAAAATATTCAATGGGCTCAACATGCCTCTCAGCAAATAGCTTGGGGTGTCTACTTTCCAAAATGGGGTCATTTTTTTTTTTTTTACTGCTCTGCCATTTTAGCACCTCAAGAAATGAGATAGGTAGTCATAAATTAAAAGCTGTGTAAATTCCAGAAAATGTACTCTAGTTTGTAGACGCTATAACTTTTGCGCAAACCAATAAATATACGCTTATTGGCATTTTTTTTTTACTAAAGACATGTGGCTGAATACATTTTGGCCCAAATGTTTGACTAAAAAAGGAAAATTTATTATCAAATACTTACCGTAATTTTCCTTTCCTGATGACTCCATGGCAGCCTAAGTGTGGGTTAACCCCGCCTCCTCTCCAATGCTATAGGACCCCATTCAAATAAAAGAGAGCTCACCGCCAGGTACTGTGTTCCGTAACTAGCCTACTCAATAACTGATGGGTGGGAACTCCGTCTGCCATGGAGTCCATCAGGAAAGGAAAATTACGGTAAGTATTTGATAATAAATTTTCCTTTTTCCTGACAGACTCCATGGCAGCCTACGTGTGGGAAATGGAGTGGTCGTTTGAGCTGGATTGCGCTGAAGCCACCAGAAGAGGCTGCTCCTCGTCGCTGATGACATGTAAATGGGTTCACTGCTGCCCCTTGATTTCCAATACCGCAGAAACCTGACTGGACAGGGTAAAACTTCTGCAGGGACCACTTGACCATAGGGATCATGGAGACCTTTGAGCCATAGTTTTAGGCACTATGAGGCCCCCAGCTGTGAAGAGATTAGAGACCACAAATTCCCTCCTGGATAACTGTGAACTTCCCCACTAGAAAAGAGACGATGCTTTCCACTGTAACGAATTGGGCTCCAAAGAACATCAGCTGGACTGGTTCTAGGTGGCTTTTTCCCAGATTTAAGAGCCACCCAAAGTTGGACAAAGTGGATAATACCTGTTCCCTGCAAACCAGCAGCTGGATCCTGTCTTGGGACAGCAACAGATGGTCGTCGAAACAGCGCTAAAGACGTACCACTCTTGTTCTGATGAGGGCCATTATGACCAAGCCAACCAGAAAATCGGATTGACCCCAGCTCCAGCTCCTTAACTGCTAAACTTTAGGGGAAATCTTCCGAAACTCCTCTGAATCCAAGACTATGTACTCTGACCAGGTTTCCGTATGTTTTCCTTGAGGTCTTGAATCATTTTCTCTCAAGTCCGTCCAGGACACAGCATCTTCTAAAGAAAGAATAACCTATTTTACCGGATGCAACAAAACTGCCTCAATGAGGGGAAAGTTACCCAGACACAGACAACTCTCCTGCCTTGAAGGAATGCAATCTGGAGGTCTTTGCTTGACATAGAAGTTTACTTGTCCATCTTGCTCCACTCGTCATCCTTCAAATCCGTAATGAGCAAAAGCGAGAGAGTTTTCTTTTCTCTAGATACTTAAAGAACTACTTTGCTTAGCCAGGGGGTGTAATGGTCTACCCAGTAAAGGGCTTTCATAACCGCTTTGACTCGTAGGGAGACTAGAGATACATCAGGCCTTCAACATATTCGTCACCCTCCAACTCGCTGACCGAGGAATCAGAAGAAGCAGCGTAGGGCTAGGAAGAGCCTGACTCCTTTGGGTCACATCAACCGAGTAGATATTAAACAGGCTCCATGTGTGGAATATACCCCATTTCCTTATGGATAGCGGAATCAAATATTTCACAAGAGACTCCACGTCCATGTTATCTGTCTCCTTTTCTTAACCCAACCACCTGGGCGTAACACTGGTCATATACAGACTTGCCCCCCCCCCGAGACTCATGTCCCACATCTCCAGCAGGCCCTGCGATCCGAGCGGCTGTCACGGCGGTGGGTGTGATGACTAGAGGAGGAATGGCGACGTCTCCTCTAGTCGGAGGAGGAATGGCGACGTCTCCTCTATTCAGAGGAGGAATGGCAACATCTCCTCTAGTCGGAGGAGGAATGGCAACATCTCCTCTAGTCGGAGGAGGAAAGGCAACCTCTCCTCTAGTCGGAGGAGGAATGGCAACATCTCCTCTAGTCGGAGGAGGAAAGGCAACCTCTCCTCTAGTCGGAGGAGGAAAGGCAACCTCTTCTCTAGTGGGAGGAGGAAAGGCAACCTCTCCTCTAGTCGGAGGAGGAAAGGCAACCTCTCCTCTAGTCGGAGGAGGAAAGGCAACCTCTCCTCTAGTCGGAGGAGGAAAGGCAACATCTCCTCTAGTCGGAGGAGGAAAGGCAACATCTCCTCTAGTCGGAGGAGGAAAGGCAACATCTCCTTCTTGTAGATGTTGTGGCCTGGCAAGGTCCCCGGCATCCTGGACCACACTTGAGGGTCCGCTCTGGAAGGGCTGAAAAAGACGGGGGGGAGGGGAGAAAGACATCAAGCGCAATCTCAAACCGTTGAGACTGCAAACCTCGACCCCTCCCCTCACCTGCACGTACCTTGTGCGTGAGGGCTGGCCATATGAAAGCAGTGACCTGTCCATAATCTCTGGACAAGACGTCAACATATGCACGGATGGTCTGCAGCTGACCCGGAAAAAATCCCACAAAAAATGAGCCAACCAGAAAGATTATAAAACCATTATGTGTATATATACCCATATGTACATATATACCTACATATGCATACACTTTTTTTTTTAAAGAATATAGACATTAATATAAATAGCATCATGGTAATACCAAACAGCTGATTTGATTCTTACTACACTACTATAGATATATACATTTATCAACTTAATTAATTGATTAATTCCTCTTTTTTTTTTTTTTTAACATATATCTTTTTATTTATTTATATATAAATATATTATTATTATTTTTCAGGATCCAGGCCACTGCAGACCAGGTGGGGGAAAGCTGCCACTCACTGCCTGTGGAATACCATCCCGACAGGAGATGGCAGAACTTTGTATCCCCCGCCTGAGTGACGTCACCGCTCCCCCCAGTGGGCGCCTGCGACGTGGGGGACTGTCGAACGGCGCCTGCGCGGCCGCCGGACCATCCGCGCACACGCGAGCCAAGCCTCGCGCATGCACAGAACGACGGCGGCGGCCGCGACCCGGAAGCAGCGCGGCGGCCTGGAATGCAGAAGTGTTCCAGGCACCATGAGGAGTAAACGGAGGTACCGGGAGTACCAGAGGGAAGGAGTGACAAACAAAACATGCATAACAAAGAAGCGACTGCCATGGAGAGAGAACATATGAAAAAATGCAGACCTTGCCAGCCATCTGAAGTGTCCACCTGCAGGCATACCGAGGCAACCTTCCCCCCACTACTGGGGTATCCAGTGCTATTAAAAGCTATTCGCCCACTCATAGCTGGGCTCCTGGCTGCACCGCCTGAATGGAATGCTCGATCCTAAAGATTCCGACCGGACGCCAACAGGAACAAACGTGATGTAGGTCCATGGAGGAGGACAAAAAAGGAACACAGTACCTGGCGGTGAGCTCTCTTTTATTTAAATGGGGTCCTATAGCATTGGAGAGGAGGCGGGGTTAACCCACACGTAGGCTGCCATGGAGTCTGTCAGGAAATTGAGTTTATTCGATTTTTTTTTATAACAAAAAGTAGAAAATATCTTTTTTTTTCAAAATTTTCGGTCTTTTTCCGTTTATATCGCAAAAAATAAAAATCACAGAGGCAATCAAATACCATCAAAAGAAAGGGGGTAAGTATATAAAAGAATTTCGCGCAGTGAATAGCTAAAAAATAAATAAATATAAAGTGCAATATGTATATTGACCAGTAGTGGACGCTGGTGCTGGTGAGAGGTAATTACTGGTTCATAAACTACTTATGTAACTGGTGATGGAAAATAGCACGTAATAGTAACTAACAATAAATATAATAGATAATGTATTAAATATTTAAAGTGTCCTGTGCAAAAAACTCAAACTTGATTAAAGTGGTATTCATAAACCAATATGCTTAAAAGCCTTATGTTTACAGCAATAAAAATAAAAATAAATAAAATAAAAAAAAATAAAATAGTGTCAATCCGTGACTAGTGAAACACAAATACCATATAAATATATAATATAAAAAAATTATATGAATAACAGTAGTGAATGGGTGATTCAGTGATTCCAAAGGGTGAATAAAAAAATGTATATATATCTATATAGAATATTAAAAAGGAAGTTCATATAGTCCCAGAATGGATAAAAATATATAAATATGACAGTGTCCAAGTTGATCGGTCAGATCCTAATAATAGAGTGGTATATAATCAGATATGACCATCTCATAGATCATGTAGTAATAAATTTATTGTTTTCAGTTCATCCAGGTGGTCAACACTTTCTGTATAGCTTATAAAGCTGCGGTAGACACTTGGTCCTGGTTTTCATATATTGTATCCAATCACTGGTCTCCCAGAACTCTCACTTTAAAGATGAAAAAATTAAGCCTTTCAGGGGTATCCTATAGCCCCATATAGTATAGATACAGGTGTTCGGCAAACGTAGTAAGAGTAAAATACTTCTCCTTTAAGGGCGTTTGAATCTTGGATCCTGCAATGCTCAGTGTCAAAAAATGACACAGCGCCAGAGGAAAAAAGAGGAAAAAAGAAAGGGGAAGCCTCCACTAGGGGAAGCCTCCACTACGGCCACTCCCCAGGGAGTGGCCGTAGGCAGAGAAGCACACAAGGAGACGTGAGAAGGCGCTGAAAACGCCTGGGAGCATTTTCTAATTTTATATGCCTGTTTGATTTTATTTTAATGTAAGAGTCCACCCACTATTTTGAATAAATATTTTAACCATTACTCAAACTACTACACTAGTGGAGGCTTCCCCTTTCTTTTTTCCTCTGGCGCTGTGTCATTTTTTGACACTGAGCATTGCAGGATCCAAGATTCAAACGCCCTTAAAGGAGAAGTATTTTACTCTTACTACGTTTGCCGAACACCTGTATCTATACTATATGGGGCTATAGGATACCCCTGAAAGGCTTCATTTTTTGGTGATGGAAAATAGCACGTAATAGTAACTAACAATAAATATAATAGATAATGTATTAAATATTTAAAGTGTCCTGTGCAAAAAACTCAAACTTGATTAAAGTGGTATTCATAAACCAATATGCTTAAAAGCCTTATGTTTACAGCAATAAAAATAAAAATAAAATAAAAATAAAAATAAAATAAAAATAAAATAGTGTCAATCCGTGACTAGTGAAACACAAATACCATATAAATATATAATATAAAAAAATGATATGAATAACAGTAGTGAATGGGTGAATAAAAAATGTATATATATCTATATAGAATATTAAAAAGGAAGTTCATATAGTCCCAGAATGGATAAAAATATATAAATATGACAGTGTCCAAGTTGATCGGTCAGATCCTAATAATAGAGTGGTATATAATCAGATATGACCATCTCATAGATCAGTGATGGCGAACGCGTGGCACGCGTGCCGCTGCCGGCACGCCGAGCCGTCTCTATGGGCACGCTGTGACTACAGTCATACACGGTAGTCACTGCGTCTGCTCCCGCGGACTACATCTCCCACAATTCTCTAGGGGAGAACCCTCCCCAGAGAACACTGAAGCCACACCCCCCGCTCGCAAACATCTGACTCACGTGCGGGGGGTATCACCTGACACACGGACACCGCAGTGACCGGAGCGACAGGAGCGACACCGATTCCAGTAAAAAGTAAGTTTTAAAACCTATTGCCGACCGGGCCATAGCCAAAAGATGGCTACAGCACGGTCGGCTTATTCTGGGAGGGCGTCCATGGACGTCCTCCCAGAGAATCTTGCTCCCGCGCGGCCTACAGTGCGAGGGGAGAGGGGAAAAGAGAGAGATGCAATGCTGTGCAATACTCTGCCCATGCTGTGCAATACTCTGCCAATGCTGTGCGATACTCTGCCCATGCTGTGCGATACTCTGCCCATGCTGTGCGATACTCTGCCCATGCTGTGCAATACTCTGCCCAAGCTGTGCAATACTCTGCCCATGCTGTGCAATACTCTGCTCATGCTGTGCAATACTCTGCTCATGCTGTGCAATACTCTGCCCATGCTGTGCAATACTCTGCCCAAACTGCAATAATCTGCCCATGCTGTGCAATACTCTGCCCATGCTGTGCAATACTCTGCCCATACTATGCAATACTCTGCCCATGCTGTGCAATACTCTGCCCATGCTGTGCAATACTCTGCTCATGCTGTGCAATACTCTGCCCATGCTGTGCAATACTCTGCTCATGCTGTGCAATACTCTGCCCATGCTGTGCAATACTCTGCTCATGCTGTGCAATACTCTGCCCATGCTGTGCAATACTCTGCCCAAACTGTGCAATACTCTGCCCATGCTGTGCAATACTCTGCCCATACTGTGCAATACTCTGCCCATGCTGCGCAATACTCTGCCCAACCTGTGCAATACTCTGCCCAACCTGTGCAATACTCTGCCCATGCTGTGCAATACTCTGCCCATACCGTGCAATACTCTGCCCATACCGTGCAATACTCTGCCCATACTGTGCAATACTCTGCCCATGCTGTGCAATACTCTGCCCATACTATGCAATACTCTGCCCATAATGTGCAATACTCTGCCCATGCTGTGCAATACTCTGCCCATACTATGCAATACTCTGCCCATACTATGCAATACTCTGCCCATGCTGTGCAATACTCTGCCCATGCTGTGCAATACTCTGCCCATACTATGCAATATTCTGCCCATACTATGCAATATTCTGCCCATACTGTGCAATACTCTGTCCATGCTGTGCAATACTCTGTCCATGCTGTGCAATACTCTGCCCATACTGTGCAATACTCTGCCCATACTGCGCAATACTCTGCTGTTAATTAGTTTGAAAACTGTACGAATTGTTTTTTCTAAACTAAAACCTCGTTATTCAGGTTTAATTGCCGTGTTGGCACTTTGAAAAAAATAGGTCGTTTTGGTTTGCAGTTTGGGCACTCAGGCTCAAAAAGGTTCGCCATCACTGTCATAGATCATGTAGTAATAAATTTATTGTTTTCAGTTCATCCAGGTGGTCAACACTTTCTGTATAGCTTATAAAGCTGCGGTAGACACTTGGTCCTGGTTTTCATATATTGTATCCAATCACTGGTCTCCCAGAACTCTCACCTTAAAGATGAAAAAATGAAGCCTTTCAGGGGTATCCTATAGCCCCATATAGTATAGATACAGGTGTTCGGCAAACGTAGTAAGAGTAAAATACTTCTCCTTTAAGGGCGTTTGAATCTTGGATCCTGCAATGCTCAGTGTCAAAAAATGACACAGCGCCAGAGGAAAAAAGAAAGGGGAAGCCTCCACTAGTGTAGTAGTTTGAGTAATGGTTAAAATATTTATTCAAAATAGTGGGTGGACTCTTACATTAAAATAAAATCAAACAGGCATATAAAATTAGAAAATGCTCCCAGGCGTTCTCAGCGCCTTCTCACGTCTCCTTGTGTGCTTCTCTGCCTACGGCCACTCCCCGGGGAGTGGCCGTAGTGGAGGCTTCCCCTAGTGGAGGCTTCCCCTTTCTTTTTTCCTCTTTTTTCCTCTGGCGCTGTGTCATTTTTTGACACTGAGCATTGCAGGATCCAAGATTCAAACGCCCTTAAAGGAGAAGTATTTTACTCTTACTACGTTTGCCGAACACCTGCATCTATACTATATGGGGCTATAGGATACCCCTGAAAGGCTTAATTTTTTCATCTTTAAGGTGAGAGTTCTGGGAGACCAGTGATTGGATACAATATATGAAAACCAGGACCAAGTGTCTACCGCAGCTTTATAAGCTATACAGAAAGTGTTGACCACCTGGATGAACTGAAAACAATAAATTTATTACTACATGATCTATGAGATGGTCATATCTGATTATATACCACTCTATTATTAGGATCTGACCGATCAACTTGGACACTGTCATATTTATATATTTTTATCCATTCTGGGACTATATGAACTTCCTTTTTAATATTCTATATAGATATATATACATTTTTTTATTCACCCTTTGGAATCACTGAATCACCCATTCACTACTGTTATTCATATCATTTTTTTATATTATATATTTATATGGTATTTGTGTTTCACTAGTCACGGATTGACACTATTTTATTTTTATTTTATTTTTATTTTATTTTTATTTTATTTTTATTTTATTTTTATTTTATTTTTATTTTTATTGCTGTAAACATAAGGCTTTTAAGCATATTGGTTTATGAATACCACTTTAATCAAGTTTGAGTTTTTTGCACAGGACACTTTAAATATTTAATACATTATCTATTATATTTATTGTTAGTTACTATTACGTGCTATTTTCCATCACCAGTTACATAAGTAGTTTATGAACCAGTAATTACCTCTCACCAGCACCAGCGTCCACTACTGGTCAATATACATATTGCACTTTATATTTATTTATTTTTTAGCTATTCACCGCGCGAAATTCTTTTATATACTTACCCTCATTTGTGTATTTGTGAACACGCCACATTTTGCAGCACAGCACTATTGTTAACGCACTTTAGACTATCTGTATACTCCAAGTAGCGCGAGGGGCACATATTTATACCATCAAAAGAAAGCTCTATTTGTGGGGAGAAAAGAATGCAAATATAGTTTGGTTACAACATTGCATGACCGCGCAATTACCAGTTAAAGCAGTGCAGTGCGAAATTGAAAAAGACCTCTGGTCCTTAAGCTGACAATTGGTCCAGGGCTGAAGTGGTTAAATATGTAATTTTTTAGGAAACTCCTATTTGCTTCTGTTCCAAATAAAATATTTGGTTATGTCTAGAAGCTGAAGCTGTACCTATTGTGAGTTAACAGTCTCTGTGATGTGTGACAGACCTGTTTTTTTCTTTTGTTGTTTTTTATTTTTTCCACTTCAGCGAAAATTTTCCGAGAGACTTATTTCAACTTTGCAGTTCAATTTTGTCCCTTCTCATTTTCACATCATTATTCCGAAGAATAAATAGCTTATTTAATTTTTTTTATATATTTAATTTAATATACATACAAAAATTAGAACTATTTCTATTACTTTATTTGTTCCTTATCTCTCCTACCCTCTCCCCTTTGTCCCTCCCAACCCCTCCCTCTTTTATTTGGTTTGTTTATTTCTAGATCCCATTAGTTTCTAGCTCGCAGCCCTTTGCCTTCTTTCATCTTCTCCAAATATTTATCCAAGGTTTTGAAATTTTTCCATCCCTCCCAGGTACTAATATGTTTCTTATAGTATCCTATGTCCCTAGTGTTTAATAAATCTTTTACTGTAATAATCTATTTGTTCATACCACTCCCAGGAGTTTTGGGATTATTGTTTTCATATATTGTTTCTTTGGGGTTTTAGAATTCGTGAAATAAACAAGTCCATATATTTTTTTTCTGTTTTCTCCCCAGTTATCTCTTTTATATCACTCACTATTTCTTGCCAAAACCCCTTTATTTTTGGACTCTCCCACCATAAATGAACCATCGTTGCCCTTTGATTGCAGTTTCTCCAGCACAGTGGTGATTTCTCTGGTTGATATCTAATGAGTTCTCACTGGGATCAAATACCATCTTGTTAAGAATTTATAATTAATTTCGATAGTTTTCATATCCCAAGCATTATTATATCCCATGTATATGTTAAAAGAAAAAAATAATTATTTTTGAAAAAAATAAATAATAAATTATTTTTGAAAAATGAACATGATCAGCAAAAACATAATGACCCCCTCATGATCAGCCAAAACATAATGACCCCCTCATGATCAGCCAAAACATAATGACCCCCTCATGATCAGCCAAAACATAATGACCCCCTCATGATCAGCCAAAACATTACGACCCCCCATAATCAACCAAAACATAATGACCCCCTCATGATCAGCCAAAACATTACGACCCCCTCATGATCAGCCAAAACATTACTACCCCCCACATGATCAGCCAATACATTATGACCACAACATGATCAGCCAAAACATTATGACCACCCCATTAAAAAAAAAAATAATAATAATTAAAAAAAAAAAATTATATATATAATTTTTTTTTTTTTGGAAAAAAAAAACATTTTAAAAAAAATAAAATAAAAAATCTTCAACTTTTTTACTACTATTTATAATTTTTAAAATATTAAGCTTTTTAACACTTTTCACAGTTACTCAAGCCACTCCACCCAGTTACTCCGCCCACTCCAGTAGGTGGAGGCAAGAACATTTCACACAATTTCCCCAGAAATCCACCTGGATGAACTATTATAAAACCCAGAGGTGATCAAATACCACCAAAAGAAAGCTCTATTTGTGGGAAAAAAAGAACAAAAAATTCATTTGGGTACAGTGTTGCATGACTAAGTAATTGTCATTCAAAGTGTGAGAGCACCGAAAGCTGAAAAAAGCTGGGCAGGAGAGGGGTTTAAGTGCCCAGTAGGCAAGTGGTTAAGTGTTCTTGCATAGCAAGACCACTTACTGTTATCTCACATATATATTATTATTATTATTATTATTATTATTATAGCCACCTTAACTCCTCCCACAGTTTTTAATCTACATAGACAATATACCGAAACGTGCGGATTGTTTCCGATTGGTGTGCTATTACTTTGTGGAACGTTTCGCCGAATGGTTCACGAAATATCGTCGTTTTAGCTGCGAAATTGGTCCCATAGGAATGAATAGCGAAATGTTCAAAACTAGAGTGGGAGGTGACAAAAGCTGACAACCCCATAATCAGCCAAAACATTATGACCACCCCATGAAAAAAAAAAATGTGAAAAAAAAATAATAATAATAATTTTTGAAAAAAAATTTTGGAAAAAAAAAATAATAATAATTTTTGAAAAAAAAAAAATTATTTTTGAAAAAAATGTTCATCTCTTTCAGCTAATGGTGGGACTTCTTCAACTTTTTTACTACTATTTATACTTTTTAAAATATTAAGCTTTTTAACACTTTTCCCAGTTACTTCAGCCACTCCAACCACACATCAGTTATTCAAGCCACTCCACCAAGTTACTCCGCCCACTCCAGTAGGTGGAGGCAAGAACACTTCACACAATTTCCCCAGAAATTGTAGCTTTTATAGTATTAAGTGTTCTTACTGTTACTTGCCACTTACTGTTATCTCACATATATATTATTATTATTATAGCCAAATTTACCACCCTAACTTCTCCCACAGCTTTTACACTACATAGACAGTAATATACTGAAACATGCAGATTTTTCCCGATTGGTGTGCTATTACTTTGTGGAACGTTTCGCCAAATAGTTCACGAAATATTGTAATTTTTGCTACAAAATTTGTCCCATAGGAATGAATGGAGAAATCTTCAAAACTAGAGGTGGGAGGTGACAAAAGCTGACAACCCCATAATCAGGCAAAACATTATGGAACATTATGACCACCCCATGGAAAAAAAAATCATTAAAAAAAAAAAAATAATAAAAAAAAAAAAAACATTTAAAAAAAACAACATTTAAAAAAATATATAATTCTAAAAATTTAAATAAAAAAACATTAATAAAAAATAAAAATAATTTTTAAAAAAATAAAAAAATATATATATCCTTTTATGGAAAAAAAAATGTTCAGCTCTTTCAGCTAATGATGGGACTTCTTCAACTTCTTTACAGTTACTCCAGCCACTCCAATCACACAACAGTTACTCAGGCCTCTCCACCCAGTTACTCCGCCCACTCCAGTAGGTGGAGGCAAGAACACTTCACACAGTTTCCCCAGAAATTGTAGCTTTTCTAGTTCAAATTGATCTTTATTCTGAAGTATTTTGGATTTATGATATACTATCAATTCATTTATTCATTTGTCTATCTATTATGTAATTTGAGCTTATTTTTATGTTATTTTTTATGTAATTGGGGTTTTAGGTTGTATTATTTTAAAATATTTTAGTGCTTTTATGATGAATATTGTAATCTACCCTGAGCAGTGAGGAATTAACGGTTCTAATTTAATTTTATGTGTTCCGTCCCACTGTTCTGCCCACTCTCTGCTCTACATTGGGTATTTAAACAGCCTGTTCGCTGATTCCTGTGACTTTAGATAAAGCCCATGCGCGAAACGCATAGTCACGGCAACCGTACAGCCTGCGCTTCGCGCTGGTCCTCCGAAGTCGGCCACCACCTTCTTGGCACACGTTGTACGCAACCCCGACTAGCCCCCCTCGGCTTCTCCCTGCTTCCGGCTTCAGATCAGAGAGTCTCTGCTTTTTACACCCCACACTCCTGTGGCAACCCCATGCCTGCTGACAATCCATCCAGAGAGAGTGGCTACATCTGATCACGGACCGCGGATTTACCTTCACATTCAAAAGCACGCCAGCCAGCTGTTTTGTGGAGAGCGGCTTGTTTCTTTTGCCGCCGCCGCGGCTTCCCTCCTCATTCCTCAGCACACCGGCCCTCTTAGATCACACTGGTGAATGGGTCTGCAGTCCAGGTCAGGACCGCTCAGTGCAACAGGATTATTGGCGCCCTCCCATGCTGCACTGTTCCAACGATGTATGCCTTCAGCTGCTTACTGCTCCGGGGACCTCCAGTGAAACTGTGGGCTAATTGTATTAATTTCTTTTCTTTTTTTTTTTTTAATTCTTTATTTCTTTGCACGAATACATAAAATAAGTCATTAATAATAATTACATAAGACAACTTATTAAATCCACTTTCAAAACATAGCTTATTCTTTTAGAAAACAAAACATGATGTATTCCTGCCATTTTTTATAAACAAATAACAATATTCCAATATCAATTCCCCACAACAACCCTCCGCTCCAAAGCCCCGAGCCCCATTAGGGGCTTATAGAACCGAGAGAGAAAAAATAAATAAAAAATAGGGGGTAGGGGAGGTAAGAGTAAAAAAAAAAAAAAAAAAAAAAAAATTAAATTAATTTAAAAAATTTTTTAATAAGCATGTCGCCCCTGCCAACAGAGGCATGCGTCTCAGATCACTTACTAGCCAGTCTATTCCTCTAGTTCCTCTCCAATCAGCCTTTTACCTTCATCCGATTGTAGAAATAACTCCCAAGGGGCCCAAATTTGCAATATACATTCCCTTTCCTTCAAAGACATAGGGATCAGTTTTTCCATGATCCCAATTCTTCTTACTTTATTTAGCCATTTAGAAATTCGGGGTGGGCCTGTCTCCTTCCAACATGTGGTGATGCAACTTTTAGCTGCATTTACCAAGTGGCATACCATTGAGTTCTTGTATCTCTCTATTGGGATTTGTGAGCTTTGTAGTAAGAAGAAAGCTGGGTCTTCCGGGATCTGATGTTCAGTAAATAGTTGAGTAATTCTCTGAACTTCTTGCCAAAACTGTCTAATTGCTGAACAGAACCAGAAAATATGGGCTATAGTACCTCTTTCCTTACAACACCGCCAACACCTATGCGACATTTCTGAAGAAAATGTATTCATTCGTGACGGGGTGTAATACCAACGCATTAATACTTTATAATTTAAGTCATGTATCTTAGTGCATCTAGATGACTTAAAAGTTAAATGTATTATTTTCTGCTGTTGAGCGGATGTAAAAGTTTGTTCAAGATCCCTCTCCCACTTATCTAAGCTCAATATGCTAAAGTCCTCAGAAGGTGATGTTAAAAGAGCATATATCTTAGAAATAATGTGGGAGAGAGGTTCATTTTCCTCGCAATACTTCTCAAACTTAGTAAGTGGTCGACCGTACCCTTCGGTCGGTCCCAATGTTTCTAAAAAATGTTTAACCTGTAACGCTTGCCAGAAAGGTATTTCATACTGTCCTCCTATTTGCGTTAACATTTCTATTGATGGCCATTTATTAAACCTCAAAAAATGTGAGGCCTGGAAACATCCTTTCTCTTTTAATTTCCTAAAAATCCCTGGCTCCGATCCAGGTGGAAAATTTGGGTTCCCCAAAATAGAAAACGGGGGAGAATCTGGTGATGAAAGTCTAGGGATCCGAGTGGACTTAGCGCCAATACGAAGGGTAGGTCCTATTAAAGGATGTGCTTTTAATGTAAAAGGTATATCTGCATAACACCACATGGCTCTACCTAGAGGAATTGAACATACTTGTTGTTCCAAGGCGATCCCCCATTTACTGTCTCTATGGCGGCACCAGTCGATAATACTTCTGAGCTGACTAGCCTGGTAGTATTTATATAGATCTGGCGCCGCTATTCCGCCCGCCTCTTTAGATAGTGTTAACAAATTCCTATTTTTTCTTGGACGTTTACTTGCCCAAATAAATTTTGTAAATACTGTTCGAGTTTTACTAAAGAAGGCAAGAGGGATCAAGATAGGTAACGCCTGGAACAAACAAAGACATTTTGGCACTATATTCATTTTCAAGATATTACATCTCCCAAACCAAGAGTGTGAGGATTTACTCCATTCATCCAACAATTTACTGACTTCCCTTAGTAAAGGGGGGAAATTGAGTGCATATGCGTCTGTTAAATTAGGTGGAATCTGTATCCCTAAATAATTCAGAGCTGTAGATGTCCATTTAAACTTAAAATTGTTCTCCAAATTCTTTTGGATGGAACGTTCCAGGGATACCCCCATTGCCTCTGACTTGCTGTAATTTATTTTGAAATTCGACAGAACTCCGTAACACTCCACCTCCCTTAATAAGTTAGGTAGCGATATTTGCGGACTAGAAAGTGAGAATAGGAGATCATCCGCATAGGCTGAAAGTTTATATTCCTGATCCCCCAAAGGAATACCTTTTATATCGGGGTTCTGTCGAATTCTATTTAGCAAAGGCTCCAACGTCAGGGCGAACAAAAGGGGCGACAGGGGACATCCTTGACGCGTCCCATTGGATATTGAAAATTTTTCCATATTTTATACCATTAACCTTCACCAAGGCATGTGGCGTTGAGTATATTCCTGCTATCCAGATCAGCATTCGGTCCCCCAAACCCATCTGTTTTAGCACTCCTAACATAAAGAGCCAGCTAACTCTATCAAAAGCCTTTTCCGCATCTGTATTCACAAAGATACTTGGCAACTTCCTTTGGTTTGCATATTGAATTAAATTCAAGACTTTTGTAGTACTATCTCTAGCTTCCCATGTAGGGATAAACCCCACTTGGTCCCAATGAACCTGCTGCGTCAAAAGCGGTTGTAAACGAGATGCGAGTATCTTTGTGAATATTTTATAATCCGTATTCAATAATGATATTGGACAGTAGCTACTACAAACCGACCGATCCTTTCCTTCCTTTGGGATTAATACAATATGTGCTCTTAATGCTTCTGCAGGGGGGGTTACTTGTCCTAATACATTAAATGTTTTGACCATATATCGGCCGAGTAATGGGTAGAAACTTTTAAAATATTGCAGAGAGAATCCATCTGGACCAGGTGCCTTCCCATGCCTCATCATCTTCATTGCTATGGATACTTCTTCTATTGTTATTGGTAACTCAAGTTTTCTTCGCTCCGGAGACGGCAGTCTCACTAGATGTGCGGATTCAAGATATTCTTCTACTGATGAAGAAGACTGGGAAGGCACCGGGAGATTATACAATGAGGTATAATATTTTCTAAATTTCTCTGCAATATCTTTCGGTATTGAAGATTTAAGACCTCCCTTTGTTTTGATATAGGGTATATATGAACGTAGTTGTTGTTTTTTTAGTTTTCTGGCTAGCACCTTACCACACTTCTCTCCGGATTCATATATTACCCTCTTCCCTTGTTGTAGTGTTGCCATTGCCTTATACCGCAAGAGGTCAGAAAGTTGTCTTCTTAGATGTGCTAATTCTATTCCCAATTCCTTCCCCATTGTCTTCTTATGTTGTATCTCCATCTCCCTTATCATTTCCAATAAACTATCTGTCTGCTCTTCTCTGGCCCTCTTTATTCGGGATCCATGTTTTATTAGTTCCCCTAATTACTGCCTTGTGGGCTTCCCATACTATCCCCACATCGGTCCCTCCATTGTCATTGATTTGGAAATACGAATCGATCTCTTTAGCCACATCTTCTCGTACCTCAGGACCAATAGACTTTCATTTAAACGCCAGTTCCAATCCATCTTATGGGTAGCACCCTTCAGAGAGATATTGATTATAACCGGTGCATGATCGGACCAGGTTATATTACCTATTGATGTGTCCTGTACTGACAAAATAATTTGTTGTGGCAATAAAAAGAAATCGATTCGTGAATATCGTTGATGGGGATTTGAAAAATATGTGAAATCCCTCTCTTCTGCGTGAAAGGCCCTCCAGGCATCAACCAGTTGAAATTCATCTAAATTTCATCTAAAAATCAAATCCCTGACAAACAGGGATACTGAGCAAGTCTAAACAAGAACTCCACATCATTAAGAATAGTATAACATATACATTGCTACTCAAGTCATCTGGTAACTTAAAGTGGATGTAGAGAATAAGATTTCCTTTCATTTGAGCCCAGTATTGCCACACAGATTTACTCCAGCCCTGAGAAATCCTCTTTTATTGTTCAGTTAGAAAAATCTTGACAAAGTGCTGAAAACTTTGTCAGAAACACCCCCTTGCTGTGAGTGATAGGTGATTTACATATCTCATGCACTAGCCTGAGACAGGCACATCCTGTGTAGTTATAAAAAGTGAGAAATCCACCCCTTCCCCCCCTGTTATCTGTGATCAGGTGACCTCAGACACACACACTGCACTATAACAATCATCAGATCACTGGATGTTCTATTCTGCCCCACTCTGACTACATCTCCCCTATATTCTTCTTGCTGTTCACTCGAGAATACATTTTCTTTCACTCTGGTCTGTGGATCTGTGGTCTGTGCCTGTCTCAGGCTAGTGCATGAGATATGTAAATCACCTGTCACTCACAGCAAGGGGGCGTTTTTGACAAAGTTTTCAGCACTTTGTCAAGATTTTTCTAACTGAACAATAAAAGAGGATTTCTCAGGGCTGGAGTAAATCTGTGTGGCAAGACTGGGCTCAAATGAAAGGAAATCGTATTCTCTACATTATGACACCAAAACATGGGTTTAAGACATGGATTTACATCCACTTTAACCGTTTACAGACCGGAAAATTTGGCTGCTTAATGACCAGGCCATTTTTTGCGATACGGCACTGCGTCACTTTAACTGACAACTGCTCGGTCGTGCTATGTTAGACATAAACAAAATTGACATCCTTTTTTTCCCACAAATAGAGCTTTGTTTTGGTGGTATTTGATCACCTCTGTCATTTTATTTTTTATGTTATAAACAAAAAAAGAGCGACAATTTTTGAAAAAAATAATTTTTACTTTTTGCTATAATAAATATCCTCAAATGTTTTATTTTTTAATTTTTTTTATTTCTTCATCAGTTTAGGCCGATTTATATATTCTTCTACATATTTTTGGGGGAAAAAAAAATCGCAATAAGGGTATATTGATTGGTTTGCATGAAAGTTATAGCGTCTACAAACTATGGCAAAGATTTATGGCATTTTTTATTTATTACTAGTAATGGTGGTGATCTGCAATTTTTAGTGGTACTGCGGCAGACACTTTTGTAGAACCATTGACATTTATACAGCGATCAGAATTATAAAAATGCACCGATTAATGTGTAAATGTCATTGGCAGGGAAGAGGTTAACACTAGGGGCGATCAAGGGGTTAAATGTGTTCCCTAGTTAGTGTTTCTAACTGTATGGGGATAGGACTGACTGTGGGAGGAGACATTATTGTTGTTCCTACTTACTAGGAACAAAACAGGGATTTGTGTGTTTACACACACAAATCCCTGTTCTAGCTCTCGTTCCCGCAACCGCACCCACTGGCCACACGCATTGGGTCAACCGCCGTCCCGAATGCGTGCGCGCCACCAGTGGCTCTTAAAGGGGAAGACGTACCCATATGGCGATTTGCGGAAATGTGCCACTTTGCAAACGTATATCGCGTAAGCTGGTCGGCAAGTGGTTAAAGACATTAAAAGTTAGCCATCTACTTCAAATTGCAGCCCTGCAGATTAATAAAACAGTTGAAAAACAAATCAAATGCAATAGGAATTAGATTGTTTGTTTGTTATTAAACCTCTAAGGGGTTAACTACTGCTAAAGTGAGGCTGATGCTGCAGCTTCCTAGACCACAGCCCAAAGGGTGGTTAATGAATCAAACTCTGCCATGCCAGAAAGCAGGACGTGATGAAACATTTTACTCAGGACAGAAGCAAAAAGGTAGGGCTACAACAGATTAAAATAATATTCTGCAATGTACATAGATCCCCAAGGGAATTGTAAATAGCATAATTTTACACTTTTTAACAAAAGTGGATTTACACTTCAAATAGTACACATGCTGGTGCCTTCATTCCACCCCAAGCTGCTGTGGAACTCAAAAAAACATCCCAGCTCCCATAAGGGGATCTATTAAAATCTAGAGAAACATCACTGAATGAAAGAAAGATGCAGCATGCATTGCAGAGACAAATAAAAAGGAATTACAACCAGGCAGAATTACATACCAAACATGGGGGTCAATTCACTAAGAGTTAAAGAACGACTCAAGAAATGGGGTAAAATAACTCTTGCAGTAAATCAGTTTTATAAGTGCAATTCACTAAGAATTTTGGGTTAAATCTCATGCAGTGTTTGTTCGATTATGCAGTAGTTATCGCATTTTTTCACACGTTAATTTTATCACACGTGCCAATGTCTAAGGTCATTTCTGAAAGCCAAATGTTGGTGATCTAGTACAGTGGTTCTCAAGTACCCCCAACAGGCCATGTTTTGGAAATTTCTCTTAGATAAAATATCTGTCCAAAAAAACAAGCCATTGACTCTGATTTAAAGCACCAGTGCAAGATAAAGCAAAACCTAAAAAAATCGCCTGTTGGGGGTACTTGAGGACAGGGTTGGGAACCACTGGTCTAGTGAAACTAGTGGTAAGTGTTCACGAGCACGCTCTCCATATACAAGCGCTTCATAAAAACTCTGCATCCACCAAGCACGCCACCACTAGCAAACTCTGCATGCACCATGCACTGCAATACTGCATCCACCAGGCAGTACCAGTCTTGTTAATTACCTGTGTTATGGTAGCTACCTGTCATGCTTATTTCTATTACTAGAGATTAGGGATGAGCCGAACACCCCCGGGTTCGGTTCGCACCAGAACCTTCGAACGGACCGAAAGTTCACGCGAATTTTCGAACCCTATACGTTATAATGGACGCGAACGTTCGAAATCAAAAGTGCTAATTACAACGGCCAATATGCATGTTAATGTCATAAAACAGGTTTGGGGACCCGGGTCCTGCCCCAGGGGACATATATCAATGCAAAAAGAACTTTTTAAAACTAACGTTTTTTCAGGAGCAGTCATTTATTGATGCATAAAGTGAAAAAAAAAAAGTGAAATTTTCCTTTAAATATGGTACCTGGGGGGTGTCTAAAGTATGCCTGTGAAGTGGCATGTGTTTCCCGTGTTTAGAACTGTCCTTGCACAAAATGACATTTGTAAAGGAAAAATAGAAGCCATTTAAAACCACTTGCGGCTTTAGGTTTGTTCTTAAGTAGAATCTGAACAGGTACATTATGAAGTGTAGCTCCATCCCAAAAAAATCTATTTTTAAGCTTTTTGGAGAACATAGGGAGGGGTTATCACCCCTGTAACATTTGCTGTCTTTGCACATCTGTTCAGAACATGTCACCTCACTTTCCGTCCCAATGACAAATGTTTTTGGAAAAAGTGGGGTTTTAATTGAAACAAGGATTGGTGATAAAGTATCAGTAGAGAGGAGATACCTTTTTCCCAAATTAAATCTAACAGGATAGAATTTCCCTTCCTAGGGGTAGATTTCCTCTCACTTCCTGTTTTCTCTTTCCATTTGCAAGTAGGAGTCGTTTGTAAGTTGGATGTTTGAAAGTAGGGGCCTGGCGTATATACTCTGCAGAAATTTGCCCTATTAGATGTTGGTGTAGCCACAAGACTGGTGGGCACAGGAATGGGCCCTGCTGTGAGTTAATAGATCAAGATTTGTAATTGCATGCACCTGTTGAACAGGGCAGAAAAATTGGGGGTGGTGGTGGTGGTGGACGGTGTTGCCACAAGACTGTAAGCTCTCACAGTTACTCTTGGTGGGCGCAGGAATGGGCCCTGCTGTGAGTTATTAGATCAAGATTTGTAATTGCAAGCACCTGATGAACAGGGCAGAAAAATTGGGCCTTTGGCGGTGGTGGTGGACGGTGTTGCCACAAGACTGTAGGCCCTCATAGTTACTCTTGGTGGGCGCAGGAATGGGCCCTGCTGTGAGTTATTAGATCAAGATTTGTAATTGCAAGCACCTGATGAACAGGGCAGAAAAATTGGGCCTTTGGCGGTGGTGGTGGACGGTGTTGCCACAAGACTGTAAGCTGTCACAGTTACTCTTGGTGGGCGCAGGAATGGGCCCTGCTGTGAGTTATTAGATCAAGATTTGTAATTGCAAGCACCTGATGAACAGGGCAGAAAAATTGGGCCTTTGGCGGTGGACGGTGTTGCCACAAGACTGTAGGCCCTCATAGTTACTCTTGGTGGGCGCAGGAATGGGCCCTGCTGTGAGTTATTAGATCAAGATTTGTAATTGCAAGCACCTGATGAACAGGGCAGAAAAATTGGGCCTTTGGCGGTGGTGGTGGACGGTGTTGCCACAAGACTGTAGGCCCTCATAGTTACTCTTGGTGGGCGCAGGAATGGGCCCTGCTGTGAACTATTAGATCAAGATTTGTAATTACCCGCCCCTGTTAAACAGGGGCTGAAAAATTGTGCCTTAGGCACTGGTGCTGGTGCCACAACACTGCAACCCCTCACAGATACTGTACTTGGAGCACAGCAGTCACACGTGTTGCGAAGCATTTTTTTAAAAAATTGTAATTACCCGCCCCTGTTAAACAGGGGCTGAAAAATTGTGCCTTAGGCACTGGTGCTGGTGCCACAACACTGCAACCCCTCACAGATACTGTACTTGGAGCACAGCAGTCACACGTGTTGCGAAGCATTTTTTAAAAAAATTGTAATTACCCGCCCCTGTTAAACAGGGGCTGAAAAATTGTGCCTTAGGCACTGGTGCTGGTGCCACAACACTGCAACCCCTCACAGATACTGTACTTGGAGCACAGCAGTCACACGTGTTGCGAAGCATTTTTTTAAAAAATTGTAAGTACACGCCCCTGTTAAACAGGGGCTGAAAAATTGTGCCTTAGGCACTGGTGCTGGTGCCACAACACTGCAACCCCTCACAGATACTGTACTTGGAGCACAGCAGTCACACGTGTTGCGAAGCATTTTTTTATAAAAATTGTATGTACACGCCCCTGTTAAACATGGGCTGAAAAATTGTGCCTTAGGCACTGGTGTGGTGGCATGGATCATTGAGGAGGAGGAAGAGGATAGTCAGTGAACATAAGAGGACAGTCACTCAGCATCAGCATAGGCAGTCTTGAAGGGATGTGACATTAAAAATTATTCGGTTATATCCGCCTCAGGTGCCTGGTAGCTGGTGGTGATCCAAGACTGATTCATTTTGATGAAGGTCAGTCGATCAACCGAGGCGGTGGACAGGCGCACCCTATGATCAGTGACAAATACTCCAGCAGCACTGAATGTGCGTTCGGAAAGAACGCTGGAGGCAGGACAGGCCAGTAGCTCAATTGCATACTGTGCAAGCTCTGGCCAGTGATCCATCCTCAGGACCCAGTAAGCCAGAGGATTTTCGGTGGGAAAGGTGTCCAAGTCTGACCTTGCCCCAAGGTATTCCTGCACCATGTATATCAGACGCTGGCGATGGTTGCTGGAACCGATCATACCTTGGGGCTGCGGACTAAAAAATTGTCTGAACGCATCGGTCAGACGTCCACCTTCCCCACCGCTCCTTCTGCTACTGACCGAAGCCTCAGCAACTCGTCGCCCAGGACCAGGAGTTTGTAACCTCCCAGTTTCTGGGAACGCGTTGCACAGACCTTTCTGCAAGGCCTCCCTGAGATGTCTCATCCTCTGCTCCCTCTGCGACGGCAAGATAAGGTCCGCAACCTTACCCTTGTACCGCGGATCAAGGAGAGTGGCCAGCCAGTAATGGTCCCTCTCCTTGATCCGAAGAACACGAGGATCCTTCCGCAGGCTTTGCAGGATCAGGGAGGCCATGCAGCGTAGGTTAGCTGAGGCATTCGGTCCGGAGTCTTCTGGGTCACTGAGGATGACATGATCGCCAGCCACCTCCTCCCAGCCACGTACAAGTCCACTGGTTTGTTGGGACTGTACATCATCCCTAAAAGACTGCTGCTGCTGATGCTGAGTGCCAGGCTCCACCTCCATGCTCACACAATCCTCCTCCTCCTCCTCCTCCTCCTCATCCTCTTCCTGTGTGATGGGTGGGACAGAAGGAACACTGTCCGGATAAAGGGGGCCTTGAGAGGCAAGGAAGTCCTCCTCTTCCTGCCTCTGTTCTGCCTCAAGTGCCCTGTCCATTATCCCACGCAGCGTATGCTCCAACAGGTGGACAAGAGGGACAGTGTCACTGATGCATGCACTGTCACTGCTCACCATCCTCGTGGCCTCCTCAAATGGTGAGAGGACAGTGCATGCATCCCTGATCATGCTCCACTGACGTGGGGAAAAAAAACCAAGCTCCCCTGACCCTGTCCTGGTGCCGTAGTCGCAAAGGTACTCATTGATGGCCCTCTGCTGCGTGTGCAGTCGCTGCAGCATGGCCAACGTTGAGTTCCACCTGGTGGGCATGTCACATATTAGGCGGTTCTTGGGCAGGTTCAGCTCCTTTTGCAGCTCAGTCAGCCGAGCACTGGCATTATAAGATCGGCGGAAATGCACACAGACTTTCCTGGCCTGCCTCAGGACATCCTGTAAGCCTGGGAACCTGCCCAAGAACCGCTGCACCACCAGGTTGAGGACGTGAGCCATGCAGGGCACATGGGTGAGCTGCCCCTGTCGCAGGGCGGAGAGGAGGTTGGTGCCATTGTCAGAAACGACCATTCCTGGCTTAAGCTGACGTGGCGTCAACCACCTCTCGTCCTGCCCCTGCAGAGCTGCCAGAACCTCTGGCCCAGTGTGGCTCCTGTCCCCCAAACACACCAGCGCAAGCACGGCATGGCATCTTTTTGCCTGCGTACTTGCATAGCCCCTTGTACGCCTACGGAGCACCGCTGGTTCCAAGGACAGAGCACTGGAGGAAGAAGAAGAGGAGGGGGTGGAGGAGAGAGGTGTGTCACAACCAGTAGCAGTAGTAGCGTTTTGGAGGCGTGGTGGCGGAACAACCTCCAACACTACTGCACCTTGTCCTGCATCCCTCCCAGCTGCCAATAGAGTGACCCAATGGGCCGTGAAAGAAAGGTACCGTCCCTGTCCATGCCCGCTGGACCATGAGTCAGCGGTAATATGCACCTTACCGCTGACCGCCCTGTCCAGCGAGGCATGGACATTGCCTTCCACATGCCGGTAGAGAGACGGAATCGCCTTCCGTGAGAAAAAGTGGCGTTTGGGAACCTGCCACTGAGGAACCGCACATTGAACAAACTCACGGAAGGGGGCCGAGTCTACCAACTGAAAAGGCAGCAGTTGAAGTGCTAGCAATTTAGCCAAGCTAGCATTCAACCGCTGGGCATGTGGATGGCTGGGAGTGTACTTCTTTCTACGGTCCAGCAGCTGGGGCAGGGAAATTTGCCTGCTGCAATCAGACGTCGGTGTACTGCAAGTACTTGGTTGTGACACACCTAATTCTACACCTTCAGTCCTCTCAGAGCAGCTTTCAGAGAGGACTGAAGGTGTAGTGGGGATGGAGATCCCAGCTGATGAGGAGCAAGGAGAGGTCCGCTTAGTTCTTTGGTGTGGGTCTTTTATGTGTGCCTGCCAACGAGCTGCATGGCAGGTCGACATATGTCTGGTCATGCTTGTGGTGCCCAAGCGGCTGATGTTTTGGCCACGCGAGATACGCTTGAGACAAATATTGCAAATAGCAGTGGTGCGATCTGATGCACTCGTCTCAAAAAAGGCCCACACCAAAGAACTTTTCTGATAACGTGCAGAGGCAGCGCCCTGCACAGGCGGAGCTCTGCGGTGTTGTACAGTTGCTGTGCTGGCCTCTACCTGGCCTCCAGGGGGCATCCTGCCTCGTTGGACATGTGACGCCGCATCCTCCTCCTCCTCGTCCTCCTCCTCATCCTCTCTCCCTTCAGGCACCCACGTGGAGTCAGTGACCTCATCATCCCCTCCCTCTTCACCACTAGAACAAACCTGGCAGTAAGCTGCAGCTGGTGGAACAGTACTGCCAGATTCCTCAAGCTGGGTATCATCATCCTAGCCTTCGAATCGTTGGGCATCCTCCTGGAGCATGTACCCAACACTGTGCTCAAAGAGTTCGGGGGACTCCTCAGGAGGACATGGTGGGTCTAGGGAAGGGGTGGCTGATGATGCCATTGAGTACGCGTTGGCAGCTGCTCTGTCAGTACCCTGAGCCTGGGTGAGAGAGGATGAGGAGGATGAGGAGGGCTTGGTCATCCATTCTACCGAGCCTTCAGCATGATGCGGCTCCACATGTCCAGCTGCCGAAAACAAAGACGCGCGTGTCCCATGGCCACGTGCTGATGACGATGCACGACCACGTCCATGGCCACGGCCACGTCCACTAGAAACAGAGCCTGCCTGCCCTGTGTTCTTGGCTCTGCACGCTCTGCCTCCCCTTGGCGGTCTTCCAGCCATTGTAGTCGGTAGTCCTGTGGGTGCTGCTGAGAAGAAAATATAGGAGCTCTGTGTGATGCCACTAACACACTAGAAGTCCTATGGGTGCTTCTGCAAAGAAAATAGAAGAGCTCTGTGTGATGCCACTAACACACTAGAAGTCCTGTGGGTGCTGCTGAGAAGACAATATAGGAGCTCTGTGTGATGCCACTAACACACTAGAAGTCCTATGGGTGCTTCTGCAAAGAAAATAGAGGAGCTCTGTGTGATGCCACTAACACACTAGAAGTCCTGTGGGTGCTGCTGAGAAGACAATATAGGAGCTCTGTGTGATGCCACTAACACACTAGAAGTCCTATGGGTGCTTCTGCAAAGAAAATAGAGGAGCTCTGTGTGATGCCACTAACACACTAGAAGTCCTGTGGGTGCTGCTGAGAAGACAATATAGGAGCTCTGTGTGATGCCACTAACACACTAGAAGTCCTATGGGTGCTTCTGCAAAGAAAATAGAGGAGCTCTGTGTGATGCCACTAACACACTAGAAGTCCTGTGGGTGCTGCTGAGAAGACAATATAGGAGCTCTGTGTGATGCCACTAACACACTAGAAGTCCTATGGGTGCTTCTGCAAAGAAAATAGAGGAGCTCTGTGTGATGCCACTAACACACTAGAAGTCCTGTGGGTGCTGCTGAGAAGACAATATAGGAGCTCTGTGTGATGCCACTAACACACTAGAAGTCCTGTGGGTGCTGCTGAGAAGACAATATACAGTGGTGTGAAAAAGTGTTTGCCCCCTTCCTCATTTCCTGTTCCTTTGCATGTTTGTCACACTTAAGTGTTTCGGAACATCAAACCAATTTAAACAATAGTCAAGGACAACACAAGTAAACACAAAATGCAATTTGTAAATGAAGGTGTTTATTATTAAAGGTGAAAAAAAATCCAAACCATCATGGCCCTGTGTGAAAAAGTGATTGCCCCCTAAACCTAATAACTGGTTGGGCCACCCTTAGCAGCAACAACTGCAACCAAGCGTTTGCGATAACGTGCAATGAGGCTTTTACAGCGTCCTGGAGGAATTTTGGCCCACTCATCTTTGCAGAATTGTCCTAATTCAGTTACATTAGAGGGTTTTCGAGCATAAACGGCCTTTTTAAGGTCATACCACAACATCTCAATAGGATTCAGGTCAGGACTTTGGCTAGGCCACTCCAAAGTCTTCATTTTGTTTTTCTTCAGCCATTCGGTGGTGGACTTGCTGGTGTGTTTAGGATCATTGTCCTGCTGCAGAACCCAAGTTCGTTTCAGCTTGAGTACACGAACAGATGGTCGGACATTCTCCTTCAGGATCTCTTGGTAGACAGCAGAATTCATAGTTCCTTTTATCACGGCAAGTCTTCCAGGTCCTGAAGCAGCAAAACAGCCCCAGACCATCACACTACCACCACCATATTTTACTGTTGGTATAATGTTCTTTTTCTGAAATGCAGTGTTCCTTCTACGCCAGATATACTTGGACACACACCTTCCAAAGAGTTCCACTTTTGTCTCATCGGTCCACAGAATGTTGTCCCAAAAGTCTTGGGGATCATCAAGATGTGTTGTGGAGAAATTGAGACGAGCTTTGATGTTCTTTTTGCTCAGCAGTGGTTTTCTCCTTGGAACTCTGCCATGCAGGCCATTTTTGCCCAGTCTTTTCCTGATGGTGGAGGCATGAACGCTGACCTTAACTGAGGCAAGTGAGGCCTGCAGTTCCTTGGACATTGTTGTGGGGTCTTTTGTGACCTCTTGGATGAGTCGTCGCTGCGCTCTTGGGGTAATTTTGGGCGGCCGGCCACTCCTGGGAAGGTTCACCACTGTTCCATGTCTTCGCCATTTGTGGATAATGGCTCTCACTGTGGTTCGCTGGATTCCCAAAGCTTTGGAAATGGCTTTATAACCCTTTCCAGACTGATAGATCTCAATTACTTTCTTTCTCAATTGTTCCTGAATTTCTTTGGGTCTCGGCATGATGTGTAGCTTTTAAGGATCTTCTGGTGGACCTTACTGTGTCAAGCAGCTCCTATTTAAGTGATGCCTTGATTGTGAACAGGTGTGGCAATAATCAGGCCTGGGTGTGGCTAGAGAAATTGAACTCAGGTGTGGACAACCACAGTTATAGTATGTTTTAACAAGGGGGGGCAATCACTTTTTCACACAGGGCCATGATGGTTTGGATTTTTTTTCACCTTTAATAATAAACACCTTCATTTACAAATTGCATTTTGTGTTTACTTGTGTTGTCCTTGACTATTGTTTAAATTGGTTTGATGTTCCGAAACACTTAAGTGTGACAAACATGCAAAGGAACAGGAAATGAGGAAGGGGGCAAACACTTTTTCACACCACTGTAGGAGCTCTGTGTGATGCCACTAACACACTAGAAGTCCTATGGGTGCTTCTGCAAAGAAAATAGAGGAGCTCTGTGTGATGCCACTAACACACTAGAAGTCCCGTGGGTGCTGCTGAGAAGACAATATAGGAGCTCTGTGTGATGCCACTAACACACTAGAAGTCCTGTGGGTGCTGCTAAGACAATATAGGAGCTCTGTGTGATGCCACTAACACACTAGAAGTCCTATGGGTGCTTCTGCAAAGAAAATAGAGGAGCTCTGTGTGATGCCACTAACACACTAGAAGTCCTGTGGGTGCTGCTGAGAAGACAATATAGGAGCTCTGTGTGATGCCACTAACACACTAGAAGTCCTGTGGGTGCTGCTGAGAAGACAATATAGGAGCTCTGTGTGATGCCACTAACACACTAGAAGTCCTATGGGTGCTTCTGCAAAGAAAATAGAGGAGCTCTGTGTGATGCCACTAACACACTAGAAGTCCTGTGGGTGCTGCTGAGAAGACAATATAGGAGCTCTGTGTGATGCCACTAACACACTAGAAGTCCTATGGGTGCTTCTGCAAAGAAAATAGAGGAGCTCTGTGTGATGCCACTAACACACTAGAAGTCCTGTGGGTGCTGCTGAGAAGACAATATAGGAGCTCTGTGTGATGCCACTAACACACTAGAAGTCCTATGGGTGCTTCTGCAAAGAAAATAGAGGAGCTCTGTGTGATGCCACTAACACACTAGAAGTCCTGTGGGTGCTGCTGAGAAGACAATATAGGAGCTCTGTGTGATGCCACTAACACACTAGAAGTCCTGTGGGTGCTGCTGAGAAGACAATATAGGAGCTCTGTGTGATGCCACTAACACACTAGAAGTCCTATGGGTGCTTCTGCAAAGAAAATAGAGGAGCTCTGTGTGATGCCACTAACACACTAGAAGTCCTATGGGTGCTTCTGCAAAGAAAATAGAGGATCTCTGTGTGATGGGACTAACACACTTCAAGTCCTATAGGTGCTTCTGGGAACAAAATATAGCTCTGTGTGATGGGACTAACACACTTCAAGTCCTATAGGTGCTTCTGGGAACAAAATATAGGATCTCTGTATGATGGGACTAACACACTTCAAGTCCTATAGGTGCTTCTGGGAACAAAATATAGGTCTGTGTGATGGGACTAACACACTTCAAGTCCTATAGGTGCTTCTGGGAACAAAATATAGGATCTCTGTATGATGGGACTAACACACTTCAAGTCCTATAGGTGCTTCTGGGAACAAAATATAGGTCTGTGTGATGGGACTAACACACTTCAAGTCCTATAGGTGCTTCTGGGAACAAAATATAGGTCTGTGTGATGGGACTAACACACTTCAAGTCCTATAGGTGCTTCTGGGAACAAAATATAGGATCTCTGTGTGATGGGACTAACACACTTCAAGTCCTATGGGTGCTTCTGGGAAGAAAATATAGGTCTGTGTGATGGGACTAACACACTTCAAGTCCTATAGGTGCTTCTGGGAACAAAATATATGATCTCTGTGTGATGGGACTAACACACTTCAAGTCCTATGGGTGCTTCTGGGAAGAAAATATAGGTCTGTGTGATGGGACTAACACACTTCAAGTCCTATAGGTGCTTCTGGGAACAAAATATATGATCTCTGTGTGATGGGACTAACACACTTCAAGTCCTATAGGTGCTTCTGGGAACAAAATATAGGTCTGTGTGATGGGACTAACACACTTCAAGTCCTATAGGTGCTTCTGGGAACAAAATATATGATCTCTGTGTGATGGGACTAACAAGTCCTATAGGTGCTTCTGGGAAGAAAATGTAGGTCTGTGTGATGGGACTAACACACTTCAAGTCCTATAGGTGCTTCTGGGAACAAAATATATGATCTCTGTGTGATGGGACTAACACACTTTAAGTCCTATAGGTGCTTCTGGGAACAAAATATAGGTCTGTGTGATGGGACTAACACACTTCAAGTCCTATAGGTGCCTCTGGGAACAAAATATATGATCTCTGTGTGATGGGACTAACACACTACAAGTCCTATAGGTGCTTCTGGGAAGAAAATGTAGGTCTGTGTGATGGGACTAACACACTTCAAGTCCTATAGGTGCTTCTGGGAACAAAATATATGATCTCTGTGTGATGGGACTAACACACTTTAAGTCCTATAGGTGCTTCTGGGAACAAAATATAGGTCTGTGTGATGGGACTAACACACTTCAAGTCCTACAGGTGCCTCTGGGAACAAAATATATGATCTCTGTGTGATGGGACTAACACACTACAAGTCCTATAGGTGCTTCTGGGAAGAAAATGTAGGTCTGTGTGATGGGACTAACACACTTCAAGTCCTATAGGTGCTTCTGGGAACAAAATGTATGATCTCTGTGTGATGGGGCTAACACACTACAAGTCCTATAGGTGCTTCTGGGAAGAAAATGTAGGTCTGTGTGATGGGACTAACACACTTCAAGTCCTATAGGTGCTTCTGGGAACAAAATATATGATCTCTGTGTGATGGGACTAACACACTTTAAGTCCTATAGGTGCTTCTGGGAACAAAATATAGGTCTGTGTGATGGGACTAACACACTTCAAGTCCTATAGGTGCCTCTGGGAACAAAATATATGATCTCTGTGTGATGGGACTAACACACTACAAGTCCTATAGGTGCTTCTGGGAAGAAAATGTAGGTCTGTGTGATGGGACTAACACACTTCAAGTCCTATAGGTGCTTCTGGGAACAAAATATATGATCTCTGTGTGATGGGACTAACACACTTCAAGTCCTATAGGTGCTTCTGGGAAGAAAATATAGGTCTGTGTGATGGGACTAACACACTTCAAGTCCTATAGGTGCCTCTGGGAACAAAATATATGATCTCTGTGTGATGGGACTAACACACTACAAGTCCTATAGGTGCTTCTGGGAAGAAAATGTAGGTCTGTGTGATGGGACTAACACACTTCAAGTCCTATAGGTGCTTCTGGGAACAAAATATAGGAGCTCTGCCTGCCTGCCACGAACACACTACAAGTCCTATAGGTGCTTCTGGGAACAAAATATAGGAGCTCTGCCTGCCTGCCACGAACACACTACAAGTCCTATAGGTGCTTCTGGGAACAAAATATAGGAGCTCTGCCTGCCTGCCACGAACACACTACAAGTCCTATAGGTGCTTCTGGGAACAAAATATAGGAGCTCTGCCTGCCTGCCACGAACACACTACAAGTCCTATAGGTGCTTCTGGGAACAAAATATAGGAGCTCTGCCTGCCTGCCACGAACACACTACAAGTCCTATAGGTGCTTCTGGGAACAAAATACAGGAGCTCTGTTTGCTGCCAGTGCCTGCCTGCCACGAACACACTACAAGCCCCTCTTTCTAAATCAATCCTTCTAAATGAATCTATCTAACTCAATCTCTCTAAGTGAATCTATCTAACTAAATCCAGCAGAGTGACACAGAACGATCCTGCTCTATCTATGCCGGAACAGCATGTGACCGGCGCAGACGGCGTGGCGGCCTTTTATAAGAGGGGGCGTGTACTAAAGCCCCTGAGCTGTAATTGGCTACAGGCGTCCTGCCTGTAGCCAATTATGGCTCTTCGAGTTTCCGGCGCTGTGATTGGCCAAGCATGCGGGGTCACAGTGCATGCTTGGCCAATCATCAGCCAGCAACGCACTGCGCCGGCCGCGCCGGCCACAATGCATTGCGGGGCCGCTCGCATCACACGAACGTGATGCGAGCGGCCAAAATAGTTCTGGGCTCGCCGAGCGAGCGAACACCCGGTGCTCGATGCGAACATGGGTTCGCATCGAGCACCGGGCCCATCCCTACTAGAGATGTTTACATTCCTTGTAATAGGAATAAAAGTGATAAGAAAAATGAAGAGACAAGTGTAAAAATTAAAAGCAAAAAAAAAAAGATAATTTTTTTTTTTAAAGCACCACCCTATCTCTCTATGCTTACGTGCAGAAGCAAACGCATACGTAAGTCACACCCGCATATGTAAACGGTGTTCAAACCACACATGTGAATTATTACTGTGATCGAGACAGAGCAATAATTATAGTGCAAGACCTCCTCTGTAACCCGGGCTGGGGAATTAATCCTCTTTACACCGATCCAAGGCTTTAGGTATAGAAATATGAATATATCAGTCTGATTCATTCAATCTGGTCCCAGCACAGACTGGATTAACATGATCGTTTATTGTATTGTTTGGAGCTCTATCCGAAGATTTCACTGTATATTTTTACATTTAAAAAGTAGTTTATCATCTGTGTATTGTATCCGATGTGTCATGATACCTTGTCGGCATGTGTACTGACAGCATCACTGGAAAGAAGCGTAGTTGAGGCTATACAAGTCAGTGGACCGGCTGGCAGTGAGAGCTGGCAATGTTAGCTGTGATTAGATCAATCCCGCTGTAGCAGGGAAGCTAGAGTGCTGTTGTCTTATTCTCAGTAGTGGCCTGGTAACCACTATGATTTGTAAACAAAGTAGATCTATAAATGTCTGGTACACGTCACCTAGCCCAACCCCCTAATGAAGTCACGTGGTCTTTGAGGATACGCGTGAGGATGAACCAGGTGATGCAGGATCTCGGAGGACTGGAAGTGAGGCGGGAGTAAGCTTTGTTGTCCCAAATGACCATTATAAAAGTTATGCAAATGTTTTTGAATGTAAATGCGAGTACATTTTTTATAAAATTCACTGGTGATGTGAAATACTAGACCATGGTAGCATGGTCACGCAGGCATTACTGTGCAATATTTGTTTACTTATTCAGCTTTTGTTCTAAGGTGCAGACAGCTAAAAGGAGATACTGCAGGCTGGATTATAGCGTAAAGTGTAGGGAGTTGGGCTGTGGAGCAGGGAAGTCTCTGGGGAATGGAGGAGTCTACCAGGATTTACTGGCAAGGAAAGGGGGTATTCTGGTGACTGAACCAGAGTGCCTGTTGGTGGGGAGAGGGAGCAGGCATCTAGTGGAAAGAGAACCGAGTTCTGGTGTGTCAGGATAGGAGTGACTGATGACTGGGAAAGGGAGATGTATATTAGGATTGGAGATGCTGCCATCTGGGGAGAAGAGCTGGAATCAGAGCTTTAGTACTAAAGTCACTGATTCCAGAGAGAGGATTAGCAAAGCTGGAGCTGACAGTGGTTGGGAAATTGAGGAGGAAAGCAGATGAGCTAGACCAGAGAGGAGAGCTTGCAGGGGGGACAAAGTGTGTAGGTGTAGCGGGAGCAAAGTGATCACCCACCAGTCAGATTCGGAAACCCAGCATGTTGGGCAGTGGATGTTGGTACCCAAAACTGAAAATGACGGGGTTTGAGATACTGACAGACAAATGTGGAGGCGGGGTTATATTCTATGGCTGGATCGGGGTGTTCTGAATGGCATGAGATTGGCTGCAGGGATTGAGAATTGGGTGAGAGAAAAAATGGCTGTAATTTCTACTGCCTTGTATCTGATGTGCAGGAGAAGAGTGAGCAGGGTAGTTGGAGTAATGCAGGAAACTGCAGGAAATATGTCAAAATCCGGGGCTATCCTGCAGAATCTGGAACTGTGGGGAGGTATGACTTTGTAAGACCTTTATCCTAAAAGGAAAAATTCTGTTTGCTGCAACTGCTTAAGTGTTAGTGTATTTAAATCGGCTAGTGTATCTAACACTCCCCTCCACCCAGATTGGCAATGCTGCTGTCCAAAGGTGCCCTTCAGCCAGAGTGTAGGCACTTTAATACAAGAGTAGTTTTACTGGAAACACCAGGGGAAAACAAAAAGGGTTTAATACCACTTTAAGCCTACATATGGTATATACTATACACAGTCTGCAGTCCTTGTATCCACAAAATACTCCCTAATTTCTGTGCAATGAATTATAGGCTCACCTACATAAACCTACACCATGTATACATTTAGATACATTCAAGGGACTTGGGAGCTAAATTTAGGAAAAGGACCTCCAAGGTAGTATTCTCAGGAATACTACTGGTACATCGAGCCACACCAGAAAGACAGAGGGAGATTAGGGAAGTAAACAAGTGGCTGAAGAGCTGGTGGAGTAAAGAGGGGTTTGGTTTCCTGGAGGACTGGGCCGACTTCTCAGTCGATCACCAGTACTATAGAAAGGACAGACTGCACCTAAATGAGGAGGGTGCAGATCAGCTGGGAGTAAAGCTGGCCAAAAAGTTTTTTTTTTTAACAAACAGGAGTGCTTTATTTGAGAAAAAGTTGTACAGCATAAATTAATACAACGTACATTTGAGCAATAAATACAGTCAGCACATACAGAACTTAGCATCAGGTCTTGTTATGTAGATGACAGAAACAAAGAAATCAAGATAGGTTATTTAACTAGTCACCGCGTGGAATTACTCATTCAATTTCGACACCAGCATATGCTATATATGTCCCAGTAGAGGGGATAGTAGGAGATATAAGGGAGGGACGAGGGAGGAAAAGAAGGGATGCAGTGAGATGTGGGTATAGCAGGGGGGGGGGTAGAAAGTGGAGTGGGGAGAAGGTTAAGCAGTAGAGGAAGGAGGGAAGAGGAGAGAGAGGGGGGGGGGGGAGAGATATAGAGAGGGACCGTCCTCACATCACGGCTGCTAATGTTATTGTTGGCAGGGGTAAGGAGACCATCGAGAGGAGGTGGGCAGAGAGGGTAAAGGTTCCCTGGCTGCCCTCTGTTCCCCTCAAAATGATGTCCATGGCAACCACACCTTGTCATATTTTCACGGACATCCTCTGTTAGTATATGTTATTTTATATAGGGGAAGTGCAGCGTTAACCTTAGCCTCCCATGTAGCAACCGCTGGGGGAGATGGTGAAGTCCATTGACAGAGTATTTCTTTTTTGGCATAAAAGAGGAGATATGAGATCAACAGTTTGGTATGATGTGAGCGCTGATCATCATCATGTATTCCTAGTAGGGCTATCTCTGGAGACCTGACAACCGCCAGCTCCAGGCGCACATTCAATTGGTCAAAGATGTCCGTCCAGTATGCGGAAAGCTCAGGACAATCCCAGAACATATGCAGGTAGGTACCCAGATGTGCCTTGCAGCGTGGGCATTGGGGGTCCCTATCTGGGTACATCCTAGCCATGCGCTCTGGGGTGAAGTACACCCTGTGGAGAAATTTTGTTTGGATAAGCTTGTCACTTGCTGCTATGACTAGCTTCGGGCCTTGCTCCAAGCAATCCTCCCAGTCCTCCCTCTCTAACGTAGGTATATCTCTCTTCCAGTGTTCCCAAAGTCTGTCCATTCTGGGGAGGTCTTTAGGCAGTAGGGTACTATATAGTAGAGATAGGGGTTTCTTGAGATTGTCGTCTGTTAATAGATCTTCCACCGGGTCCAACTGTAACACCAGTGGGTCAGGGAACTGAGCCCTGACAGCATGCTGCAGCTGGATATAGCGGAAGTACATCCATCCCGGTAGTTCAAATTTGGCAGTCAGCTGGGGGAATGATAACAGGTCACCCGAGTGTATAATGTCCCCCAATGTTTTGATGTTGAATCTTGCCCACACCTGCGGGTCGGGTACCGACCGCAGGTGCGGTAGATTCGGGTTTCCCCATAGGGGGTTGGCCGGGGACCAACAGTGTGGTTGAGCAAACCTACGTCTGGCCCTTTCCCATACCCTGGCAGTTGCCCTGGTGGGGCCCGGCAGATCCTCATAGGCCCGAGTACCTCTATAGGCTAGATTTTGTAGATCCTGTAATGAGCCCAGGGCCGTTGCCTCTAGGCAAACCGCCGCATTAGAGCGTCTTGCCCCAAACCACCAGTGCGTCGTGACTAGCATTGCAGCCCAGTAATAAACCTGTAAATTTGGGAGGGCCAACCCCCCCAGCTGTGTTGGTAATTGCAATACGGATTTCGCAAGTCTCGGGACAGCCCCATTCCACAGAAAGGACATGACATGCCTGTCCATTTCCCGGAAGATGGCCGGCGGAATCCATATTGGGCTATTTCGAAAATAGTAGTTGAGTTTGGGCAGCATAATCATTTTGAGAATGGCTATGCGTCCTATGAGATTCAGCGGAAAGTTGGACCAGGCACGACACCTATCTTTAAGAAGACGTACCTGCGGGGTGATGTTCAGGGTGTAATATTGTGCATTGTCCTTGCCGACCTGGATCCCCAGATATTTAAATTCTGTAACCCACTGCAGTGGAGTGGGCACAGAGGTAGTCCGGGCCCCCGCATCAAGCGGGAACAATATAGACTTGCTCCAGTTAATTCGGATACCCGACAGTGAGCCAAAACTATCAAAGAGTTCAAGAGCCGCCGCCAGGGATGGGCCAGCGTCGTTCAAGTATAGCAGGGTATCGTCGGCATAGAGAGAAATTTTTTCTTCCAGCTGACCAATCCTGAGTCCCTTGACCATCGGGGCCTCTCGGACCAAGACAGCCAAGGGCTCCAGTGCCAGTGCAAAAAGGCTGGGGGACAGGGGGCACCCCTGTCTGGTGCCCCTCTGCAGCGTGAAGGGGTTGGATACATAGTTGTTAGTGCGCACTCTGGCTCTGGGTGCCCTGTATAGCACCTGGATCCAGCGGATGAATGCAGGGCCGAATCCAAAGGACCCAAGAACTCCCCACAGATACCCCCACTCCACAGAATCAAATGCCTTCTCGGCATCGAGTGAGGCAATGACCCTGGATCCCGTATTATCATGAGTGATCGAGGTGTTTAGAAATAGGCGCCTAATGTTAATGTCTGTGCCCTTGCCCGGCATAAACCCAGTCTGGTCAATGTGGATCAGGGTGGAAATCACACCAGCCAAGCGGGTGGCCAGAATCTTAGCTAGGATCTTCGCATCCACATTGAGCAGCGAAATGGGTCTGTATGAACCACATTCTTGCGGGTCCTTGCCGGGTTTGGGTATTAATACAATTATTGCCTCCTCCATGGACTCCGGGAGAGTCTCAGACTTAGCAAGTTCCGCAAATAAGGATGTCATTCTGGGAGCAAGAAGCTCCGTGTGTTGGGAATAGAACTCCGTGGGGAGTCCGTCTGCACCTGGAGTTTTCCCACTCTGTAAACTCCCAATAGCAGCCTGTACCTCCTCCAGTGAGATGTTGCCATCTAGTGCCTCCCTGTGTTCGGTTGAGAGGGTCGGCAAGGGGACTCCTTCCAGATACTCCCGCAACTCAGTAGGGGAAAAATTAGCCCTAGAGGTGTATAGTTCTTTAAAAAAATCCAGAAATCTACCACTAATGTCTTCTGGCGATGTCAGCAGTCGTCCCTGTACGTCTTTAATAGTGGCTATGTGTGTGGTATTCGTTTGCCCTCTTGCTATCCAGGCCAACAGTTTCCCATTCTTATTGCCATACTCAAAAATCTTCTGCTTAGAATAAAGCATGGACTTATGAGTGTGTTCCACATTATGTGTGGAGAGGTCACGGAGTGTTCCCTGCCAGGTTGCATGGTTGGGGTCAGTGGGATTCTGGATATAGTGGGCTTCGGCTCTAGCTGCCTCCTTTTCCAGGGATTCTAGTGACTTAGCCGCTTCCCTCTTCAGGGAGGATATCTGGGAGATATATTCTCCCCTTGTCCATGCCTTGAAGGTGTCCCATTTCGTTGCTGCACTGGTTGGATCCCCATTGTTAACCCAAAAATTACAAATAGCTTCCTCCATTGGTTTCTGTAACCTCTCCTCTCCCGTCTGGGTGAAAAATGCCTCCAGACATCTGTGAGAGAGAATGTGTCCGCCCAGCTCTGTAGATGTATAATGGCACTCTACGCGTTTCCTGGTATTTCAACCATTCGTCAGGAGTGTTAGGAAGTAGTAAACTGAGAAAAGGAGAGCTGGGGTTAATAATAGAAATAATAAAAGGGGGGGCTGAGACTGTCAGGTCTCACTGTAAGAAAGGTTACATTAGAGTACTTACGAGTGGTTCCTAGGCCCAGTTCGGTGTCTACCAAGGTATGCAGGGGCCGGAGGCATGATGGCGACCACCAGGGTTGAAGTGGGGGAACCCTTCCAGGTGGGGAGCAGCCCCCGGAGCTCAGCATAGCGGTCACAGTCAAGAATCAATGGGCTATGTGTACACCAGAGGTGCATGGTAAAACTGGGAAAAAGAAAGTTAGTCAAAGACAAAGAAGGGGGAGATTTAGTATTGGTAATGTGAGGTGTGCGGGTGGGGGAATAGAATGTCTATGTGTTTCCATAAGGAAACTACATAATGGGGGTGTAGAGAGTGATGGGTAGCTGCAACATACCTTAAGAGGAGGGTTAATCTTCCAACAAGGAAGTGACCTGTGTGTAGGATTGGGATGGGTGTCCTTGAAGTTGAGTCAAGCAAATGAACCGCCAGCTGCCTCCGGGTTGCTAAGTACTCCCAACCACAGGGAGGGGCCCCACCAACGCCATGTCTATTGGCCACAATGCACAGGGAAGGTGGAGGCCTCCATTGGTTTCTGTAACCTCTCATCAGTTGCCCAGAACCTTGACAGTCGCCACAGCTTGACTGTGACCGCTATGCTGAGCTCCGGGGGCTGCTCCCCACCCTGAAGGGTTCCCCCACTTCAACCCTGGTTCATACCCGTGAATTCAATTTCACTTCATATTGTTATTTTTAATTCTCCACATGGCGTACCCTCATTTAAAGTCCCATTTCACCCATCCTTTCTTATTCAACAAATCAGGGATGGAGGCCGCCATGTCTCAAGGTGTGTGTCAGGTCACGACCATATTCTATACACAAAATTCAGGGTGAGAAAACCCGCCACCAGACCTGTCACACACCCTACCTACTCTATTGGGGTTTTAATAATTGCGCAGTAATATATCAATTCACTATCAGAAACTTCCCCATATCTCCATAGATGCCCAAGCTATTTCTTATCTATGCATTACCTTCGACCCAAAATTTATTCAGTAACTATTCGGTCAATTGACCTCCTCCCTACTCCCAGTTCGGATCAGCTTGGGTTGTGGGGTTCACGGGGGTGTCCTCTCGGCTCCCAGGGTTGCGATGAGCAGTGGCCCTTTCCCCCCCCCCCACCCCTCCATTTCGGGTGGTGCTGGGGCATGGTTCCCTGCTCATCGGCGCCATGCCTGCACGCCATCATCTTGGCGATGCCATTGACGTTGATTAGACGTCACCCATTTTCCATCTATGGCCATACACGGGATTGGCTTGGGACCCACTGCTGATGGCTCCTCCATGTGCAGCTGGATGCCTCCACCTTCCCTGTGCATTGTGGCCAATAGACATGGCGTTAGTGGGGCCCCTCCCTGTGGTTGGGAGTATTTAGCAACCCGGAGGCAGCTGGTGGTTCATTTGCTTGACTCAACTTCAAGGACACACATCCCAATCCTACACACAGGTCACTTCCCTGTTGGAAGATTAACCATCCTCTTAAGGTATGTTGCAGCTACCCATCACTCTCTACACCCCCATTATGTAGTTCCTTATGGAAACACATAGACATTCTATTCCCCACCCGCACACCTCACATTACCAATACTAAATCTCCCCCTTCTTTGTCTTTGACTCACTTTCTTTTTCCCAGTTTTACCATGCAGAAATGGCTGACATGTATAGGGGCGTGATCAGAGATCCCACGGGGAAGATGCTTTGCTGCTCTCGTATAGCCCAAGGCCCCAGATGAGGTCCCAGATGCCAGGTCTATGCGAGAGAGAGCCCTGTATGACGTGGAGTGGCACGTGAATTCTCTCCCGTCTGGGTGAAAATGCCTCCAGACATCTGTGAGAGAGAATGTGTCCGCCCAGCTCTGCAGCCCGGATGGTGGCCGGGTCCCTGTGTGAAGCCTGTCCATTGTCTGTGAGGGGACCATGTTAAAATCCCCAAAGAGAAATACTTCTGTCAAGTTAAATGCTAGTACAATGCGCATGATATCATACAATAATTGCGTGTCAGCCGGAGGGGGGAGGTATACCCCTACCAATACCAATGGTTTGTTATGTATTAAAGCATGTATAATTACATACCTGCCCCCTGGGTCAATCCGCACGTCCAGCATCTGTATAGGAAGGGACCTATGGACCAAAATGCTCACACCCCTGGCATAGTTGGAGTAGGTTGAGTGATGGTGTGTTTCAACCCATGCCCTCCTTAGGCCAAGCACTCGCGAACCTGTCAGGTGCGTTTCTTGGAGGACACATATGTGGGGATTATATTTTTGGAGATACTTGAATACTAGGGACCTCTTAACAGCGGAGTTTAACCCCCGGACGTTCCAGGACACTATGGATAAGTTAGCCATTAAACTTAGAGGTGTTATACGTGAGCTCGGTCCCTAGGCCCCCCCCCAATCCAGACGGCACAGACCCAGCAGGATCCCTCACATAATACCACATCATAGGCCTGTATGTACAGTATGCAGACAGTATATACATTTGTAAGTTCTCAGCAAGCGACTCCAAACATAAAAAATTAACAAAACCAGTCCTCCCAAACCATGAGGACAACAAACCCCCCCCCTCCCCCACCCCCCAAAAAAGTGAAGGGTGCATGGATCTCATAAATTCCCAACTATAACCGTGTATCAGAAGGGGCATTCGCTCAAGGCGAGAGGTAGCTTATTGCAGGTCAGCAGAGGTGCCGATATGAAAAAGCAAACGTTATCTCCTAGTTGCATCTAGGGGCACAAAACTTGGTTACTTATAAAAAAAAAAACATCTTGTTCAGCAGCCGCCGCCACAGTGATCAGTGCCGCCATTTCCAGGAGGGTTCCTGGTCTAGTTTATCTCCGGGGTTGCCGTCATCACAGTTCCATCCATGTGTGAACCTTTGGCACCTCAGACCGTCTCCCAACTCTCCGGATAAATGTTCCCAATTGCTGTCTGGGCCGTGATCCCCTAAAGCAGGCGGAACCGTGGTCCCTATATCACTGTAGCCCTTCGGAGGGGAGGTTGGCAGCATCGCCACTCCACGGACCGGGAGCATGGGGGGGAGAGAGGTCTGGGCCAAGCTGCACAAAAATGTCACATGTGTCCGGGCAAGGCAGGCGGGAGGTTAATGACAAAATAAGCGGGTCAACAGTACATACCCACGCAGTGGCGATGGCCGGCCGATGCTTGAGTCCAGGTACCCCCTTCCTAGCTTCATACCTAGGTCTTCCGTGTGTCCCAATCGTGGGTAAGGAAGGGTGCGTGTGTGCCAGCGGGACTCGACTCCATCATCACCGTCACCGCCAGTACCAGGGGGATTGTCCAGGGAACTTGCACCGCGCGTGTCATGGTATCTGCGTAAGGTAGTCCAGCTCATCAGCCCCCAATCCAGCAGCAGCATTTTGACACAAGTGTGCTTAGTTTTGCGGCTTACTTGGTGTTAGCACTGGCGGTTGCTGAGGCGGCTAGAAATAAAAATAATAACTGATATCAACTTGAACGGAAAAACAAAAGTCATTGTCTGTAATATCCAAAGCAGCGTAGCTAACGGACAGGAGGCAGAGATTCAATCCATGCTGCCGCTTCACGCGGTGCAGTAAAAAATTTGACTGAGTCCCCCAACTGGACTCTCAGCTTAGCAGGGAAGAGAATACTGTACTTGAGATTGCGGGATCTTAGTTCTGCTTTCACCTATTCGAAAGATCTGCGTTGTTTCTGCGTCTCCAGGGAGTAATCAGGGAAGAACATTAGTTAAGTATTCTGATACTTTACTTCGCCCTCTCTGCGGGCCGCTCGGAGGGTTTCATCCCTGTCCCTAAAATTCAGCATCCGGAAAATCATGGTGCGGGGGTGAGAGCCAGGTGGGCCAGGGACAGGAGGGATCCGGTGCGCTCTCTCTACGGTAAAGTAGGGGGAGAATTGCGCAGATGGGAGAACAGCCCGTAGCAGCTCCTCTGTAAATTGAGTAGGGTTTTTCCCCTCCACTCCCTCCGGTAGACCCACGATCCGGAGGTTGTTCCTCCGGTTCCGGTTCTCGGCATCATCCACCTTGTACTCCAATGCCTTAACCTTCATTTGCAGGGATCGGATAGATGCCGCGTGCTCCCCCACCAGGTCCTCCGTCAGCCCCACACGATGTTCCACCTCAGAGACCCGGGACCGGAGCTTGTCCAGGTCCTGCCGGACTAAGCCAACCTCCATCTGCACCGCCTCGATCTTGTTGGTCAGGGCCGCCTGACAAGAGGCGATCGCCGCCATGACCTCCTGGAAGCCGACCTGAGCTTCCGCTGCCTTGTCTTCTGGCTCCGTCTGGGACGCCATGTTGCCTCTGCGCGGGGGGGGACGCCGCCACGTGCCGGGGCTTGGGAGCCGGTAAATCTCCCGCTCCTTGTGGAAAATGCAGCTTTTTTCCACTGCGCCGAGTCCGGTATGGCATCCGGCTTGTATCAAGTGAGTTTGGCAGCTGTAATGTTAGGTAGGAGTCAGGATAAGTGTAAGTGATCAGCAGAGCTCCGGAACCTGCTTCCTCTCAGATCGCCATCTTGGCCACGCCCAGCTAGCTGGCCAAAAAGTTAGAGGGGCTTTTAAAATATGCGATGGGGGGAGGGCCCAGAGGTAGAGATAGTCTGCACAGAACATATTCCAGAGGGTAGTATTGGGGGCATTAGTGGTAGGTTGACTAAAGCACATAAACCAAAGGTAAGTATAGTAACAAGTCCTAGTTGCAATCTCGGAACACCCAATAAGAGGATAGTAATGCGACCGGTCTAAACTACGTGGCATGTTAACCAATGCCAGGAGCCTGGCAGACAAGATGGGTGAACTAGAGATATACATTTATAAAAGTTATTTTTATGTAATTGTATTTTTATTTGCTATTGGCGCAGCTCCTTTTTTATTCTATGTATTCTTGTGCGTGTATCCCACATTGAGCAGCAGCCTGCCCCCATATATGTACATTTGTTAGCGCGGTTTTTTCCTCTATATATTGTGTGAACTAGAGATACTGTTGTACAAAGAGGATTTGGATTTTGTGGGAATTTCAGAGATCTGGTTCAACAGCTCTCATGATTGACTGGCAACCATTCAAGGTTATACCCTTTATCGCAGGGATAACAAGGGTAAAAAAGGGGGAGGCGTATGCCTATATATGAAGAATAATGTACAAGTGAATGTGAGAGGTGACATCACTAAGGGAGCTAGGGAGGAGGTGGAATCCTTATGGTTAGAGCTCCAAAGGGATGAAGCTAAGGGGAAAATATTACTGGGAGTATGCTATAGGCCCCCTAACCTGAGGGCAGAGGGGGAAACAGATCTCTTATTACAAGTTGGATTAGCAGCAAGGATGGGAAGTGTTATCATAATGGGGGATTTTAATTATCCAGACATAGACTGGGGGGAGGGAACCACGCATTCGTCTAAGGCTCGCCAGTTCCTAGATGTCTTGTAGGACAATTTCATGGTTCAGATGGTTGCCACAACAACTGGAAATAAAGCATTACTGGATCTACTGATTACCAGCAATACAGACCTGATCACGGATGTGGAAATACGGGGCAATTTAGGAAACAGCAATCACAGGTCTCTTGGCTTCAGTATAAATCACACAAATAGAAAACATAAGGGGAATACAAAGACACTGAATTTCAATAGAGCCAACTTCCCTAAACTACGAACCTTGTTAGAAGGCATGAATTGGGATAAAATCTTAGGAACAAAGAACACGGAGGAGAGATGGGTTTTCTTTAGGAGCATATTAAATAAGGTCATTAGGCAATACATCCCATTGGGTAATACATTTAAATAAGCGAACAAAAGTCCTGGATGGCTTAGCTCCAATGTAAAAATGCATATAAAAGCAAAGGCGAAGGCCTTCAAAAAATAGAAGGTTGAGGGATCATCATCAGCATTCAGACATTATAAAGAATGCAACAAGAAATGTAAGGGTGCATTTAGGGAGGCTAAGATAGAACACGAAAGACACATAGCGGAGGAGAGCAAAAAAAATCCCAAGAAAATCTTTAAGTATGTAAACAGTAAAAAAGGGGAGGACAGACCATATTGGCCCCATAAAGAATGAGGAAAGACATCTTGGTAACAAAGAATAAGGAGATGGCAAAGGTGGCAAAAAGATGGCAAAGATGGCAAATTTATTCTTTTCCTCAGTCTTCACGAGGAATTCAGGGGGGCTTTAGTAACCAAAACTGCAGTGTTTATCCTTATGACACGTCACAGGAAGCACCTCCATGGTTAACAGAGGACAGAATTAAAATTAGACTTGGAAAACTTTAACATTAATAAATCACCGGGACCAGATGGCTTGCATCCCAGGGTACTTAGGGAACTCAGTCAAGTAATTGCCAGAGCATTGTTACAAATTTTTACTGACAGTCTACTGACTGGAATGGTACCAGGTGATTGGAGAAAAGCCAATGTAGCACCAATATTTAAAAAGGGCCCAAAATACATCCCTGGGAATTACAGACCAGTTAGCCTAACATCAATAGTATGCCAGCTCTTGGAGGGGATGATAAGGGACTATATTCAAGATTTTAGTAACGAGAATTGTATCATTAGCAGTAATCGGCATGGGTTCATAAAGAATAATTCTTGCCAAACCAAATTTTTTATCCTTCTAAGAGGATCTAGATACCATCTAGATAAAGGAAGGCCCATAGACGTGGTGTATCTGGATTTTGCAAAAGCATCTGACACAGTTCCCCATAAACGTATACTGTACAAAATAAGGTCCGTTGGCATGGGTCCGTTGGCATGGACCATAGGGTGAGTACATTGATTAAAAACTGGTTACAAGGACTAGTTCAGAGGGTGGTGATAAATGGGGAGTACTCAGAATGGTCAGAGGTGGGTAGTGGGGTCCCCCAGGGTTCTGTGCTGGGACCAATCCTATTTATTTTGTTCATAAACGACCTGGAGGATGGGGTAAACAGTTCAATCTCTGTATTTGCGGATGATACTAAGCTAAGCAGGGCAATAACTTCTCCGCAGGATGTGGAAACCTTGCAAAAAAATCTGAACAAATTAATGGGGTGGGCAACTCCTCAGGTGGCAAATGAGGTTTAATGTAAAATAATGCATTTGGGTGGCAAAAATAGGAATGCAATCTATACACTGGGGGGAGAACCTCTGGGGGAATCTAGGATGGAAAAGGACCTGGGGGTCCTAGTAGATGATGGGCTCAGCAATGGCATGCAATGCCAAGCTACTGCTAACAAAGTGTAATGAAAATTTGTAAGTTCTGTATATAATTGTATTCTATTTTGTATGTATTGCACACTGCCCTCACTGTACACACGGCACTAATAATGTTTTCAGTACATGTTTGCATTCTTTCGAGTCACGATTAGAATTAGCCTGTCTATGATACCCCCCTTGTTACCATAAACGTACAATTGTAATATTAATGTGATACCTACGTAATCATGTGTATAAAAACCTTCAATTGCCTCAAAATAAAGCAGAACAGTTATTTGGAAAGATGCTGAGAATATCTTTTGTCTCTGTTCCCTACTGCAGTAGTTATTTTTAATTTGGAACCACTAATCAATATGAGGATAGGAGTTGCCTATCTATAAAATGTCCAGCTCAAAAGCAAACAGAATATTGGCATGCATTAAAAAGGGGATCAGCTCCAGAGATAAAACAATAATAATTCTCCCGCTCTGGTTCAGCTGCACCTAGAGTATGCTGTCCAGTTCTGGGCACCAATCCTCAGGAAGGATGTACTGGAAATGGAGCAAGTACAAACAAGGGCAACTAAGCTAATAAATGGTTGGAGGATATTGGTTATGAGGTTATAAGGTTGCGAGCACTGAACTTATTCTCTCTGGAGAAGAGACGCTTGAGGGGATATGATTTCAATTTATAAATACCGTACTGTGACCCCACAATAGGGATAAAACTTTTTTGCGGAAGGGAGTTTAACAAGACACGTGAACACTCATTAAAATTAGAAGAAAAGAGGTTTAACCTTAAACTACGTAGAGGGTTCTTTACTGTAATTCCCCGTACACACGGTCGGAAATTTCGACCACAAAATCCGTTGTATTTTTTCCAACGGATTTTGTCCGACACTGGTGTTGCATACACATGGTCGGACAAAGTTGTCGGAAAATCTGATCATTCTGAACGTGGTAACGTTCGTTGAGTACGACGGAACTACGTAGAGGCTAGTAGCCAATAGCTTTGGTCTCGTAATTTGATCTGAGCATGCGTGGCACTTTGTCCGTCGGAATTCTCTACACACGATCAGAAAAAGTCCGAGCAGGATCTCAAATTTTTTCTGTCGGAAATTCCGACGGAAAAAGTCTGATGGAGCCCACACACGGTCGGATTTTCCGACAACATGGTTCGATCAGACATTTTCCGTTGGAATTTCCGACGTGTGTACGGGGCATAAGAGTGGCAAGGATGTGGAATTCCCTTCCACAGGTGGTGGTCTCAGCGGGGAAAATCGATAGTTTCAAAAAACTATTAGATAAGACCTGAACGACTGCAACATACAGGGATATGCAATGTAATACTGACATATAATCACACACATAGGTTGGACTTGATGGATTTGTGTCTTTTTTCAACCTCACCTATGTACTATGTAAGGGCTGAGGTATACTAAGTCACCCTTTATATCAGAATCTCCCCTTCACATCAGAAGTCCCCCCTTTCACATCAGGTGTCCTTCTTCACATTAAAGTTCCCTCTTTCACACCATGAGAGTCCCATCCTTCACATCAGTAGTTTCCCTTTACATCAGAAGACCCCGCACAGCAGGAGTCCCTTCTTTCAAAATAGGAGTCCCCACTTCATATCAGGAATTCTTACTTTCACTTTAGAGCCCCCTGTGCACCTGAGGAGTCCCACCTTCACACAAAGAGCCCCCCTTTTCATATCAGGAGTCCCTTCCTTCAAATCGGAACCCCCCACCCTTCACATCAAGTTCCCTCCTTACATCAGAAGTCCCCTCTTACGTCAAGAATTACCCTTTATATCAGGAGGCCAACCTCTTAAGAGACACCCTTCAAATCAGGAGCCCCCCTACATCAAGGGCCCCTTTCTCATCGAGTGTCCCCCTTTCTCATCAATAGTCCCCCTGTCTAATCAATAGTCCCCATGTCCCAACAATAGTCCCCCTGTCCCAACAACAGTCCCCCTTTACATCAGAAGCATCTTGCTTAGCATCAGGAGTCAGTCCTCTTTTCACATTAGAATGCCCCTTTACATCAGGCACTGGGAGGGGGGGGGTGGTATGCAGGGATATGAATTAAATAGATAGGGACTGGGACAATCATCCTAAGCCTAGAAAGCAGACAGCTAAAAGGAGATACTGCAGGCTGGATTATAGTGTAAAGTGTAGGGAGTTAGGTTGTGGAGCAGGGAAGTATCTGGGGAATGGAGGAGTCTAGTAGGAACTACTGGCAAGGAAAGGCGGTATTCTGGTGACTGAACCAGAATATGGTAGTTCAGTCACCATGAGTGCCTGCTGGTGGGGAGAGGGAGCAGGCATCTAGTGGAGAGGTCTGGGCCATGAGGACCGGAGTGGTTGGTGACTGGGAAGGGGAGATGTATATTGGGATCGGGGGAGGAGAACTGGAATCAGAGCTGTTGGACTAAAGTCACTGATTGCAAAGAGAAGAGTAGCGGTACTGGAGCATATGTCCCGCAAGAAAAATAAAACCACAACTATTTTCGGCTTTTTTATTTTATTTTTACACGGCATATGGTGAATTGGGTCAGTGGACCAATATGACCGCAACTCACTCTTTTTAGTTATGCCCATGAGGAGGGATAGGCCCAGGAAGGTCTTAAATTCGGAGACCTTAATATGTCTCCAATCTCTGGCAAGGGTCAACTGGGGATTAGCAGGGAGGAATTGACCAGCATACAAATTGCTTTGGTCCACAATCGATCTATAGAGATCTTCTGTGAAAAACAGCGAATAAAAATCAAGTGACGTAAAATCAACTGTTTCCACCTGAATTTCCGGGTTGACCAGTGAACGGGTGCTGCAGAAGTGGTGGGCTCCCAATTAGGATTGGCAAATGCATCAGGAAGGGCACTATGGGCTCGACGGGCCTGTCTTTGTCTTCTTCTTGGTGGCTGCGGGACACTACTTGTGCTAGCCACCTCCCCAGCTTGAACTGCACTTATGGGACTCGCCACGTCACCAAGTGTTACTGTAGTGCTGGATGTACAACCAGGATGTACTAGGCCGCTGGTGCTTGCCAGTTCACCAGAATGATAAGTGGCATTAGTACTGGCTCTCTGCTCCATACGAGAGCCCTGCAGTTCTTGCACCTCAACGACAGCAGAAAAATGGGGTCGGGTACGCCTGACCTTGGCAGGGACCACTACTCCGTTGACGGAGCTATCTGTCAGAGTGCCGCTGCTGTCTACCGGTTTGTATTCTGAGCCTAAATCTGACAGATGGGTGACCTTCCTCTTCACTATCTGTCATGCTCAGAAACTTGTAGGCCTCTTCACTACTGTACCTTCGATTTGACATTTTGGTCTCTAAATTTACTGGTACAGTAATGAGACTCACAGGAAAAAGAGCCCCTGACTGTCAGCAACTGCTTCAAATGCTACAAAAAAAACTGTTAGTGTTCGCAGGGATCAGGCCTGACTCTGCGAACGCTGCAGTTATGTGTTTAGTGTTTTTGTAAGTGACAGTGATCAATTGATACTGCACTTGGGTGGGCTGGGCGGAGGGGCTAAACGCAGGAGCAAGCAGGTATCTGGGCTGATCCCGATAACACTGCGTTTTTGGGAACCCTAAACTGCTGGGGAAGCTAGTATAGATCTTAACAGATCAGATATCTATGCGTTCAGACACTATACTACTAAGGGAGGTCTATGGTGTGTGCGTGGGTGTTAGCGCTACTGGCACTAATCTGACGCTACCTGGGGCGACGCAGACCCTAACTGACACTAAAACCTGATATCACCCATTGTGTGATCAGGGGGTTAAACCTTTATTTAGGTAATATACGGCGGGTGCCCTGATGCTATAAAAAAATAACTAGCTAACCAGCGTCACCTGTGACACTAATACAGTGATCACTGGTGACAGAGGGTGATCAAGGGGTTAAACCTTTATTAGGGGAGGTTGGGGGACCTATCTGGGTCTACCACTAAGTACCCCAACACTGATTTTTGTCACTAATGACACCAGTACAGTGATCAAAAAAAGATATGAACACTGCACTGGGTGACACAGCGACGGGGTGAAGAAGGTAACTGGGGGGGGGGGGCGGCGATCGGGGGGGACAAGTGTACCTACGTGAACTGGTGTCAGTGTAGTGTTGGTGCACTTACTCTGAGATGTCTTCATTTCTTTCTCTGGAACGGAAAAGAGTTCCACGAGGGGATATGACATCACGTCCCCTGCTGTGCTTAAACTTACACATGCAGAGGAAGGATTTTATTCGCCAGGACCGATCACCAGGTCCAGGCAAGACACCATTGGCCTGGGGATTGATTGGTTCTGAAGCAAATCCGACTGTCGCGGCCGCCTAGGGGGAGGGGGAGGTATAGCTATGACGATTCGTGCAGCTGGGCCAACCTGCCACAGTATAACTGCGGCGGCTGGTCCGGAATCGGTTAAGGGCCGCCGGAGGCACGAGAGCCAGCACGGGGATTTCAGGGGAGAGGAGACATATAGTTTTGTTCCAAGTAGAAATAGCGATATGTCTCCTCCTCTAGTCCTATCCCCATACAGTTATAGTTACCTAAAAAAGTTAGCCCTCTAGTGTTAACCCCTTCCCTACCATTGACATTTACACAGAAATACGTGCATTTTTATAGCAATGATCGCTGTATAAATGTCAATGGTCCCAAAAATGTGTCAAAAGTGTTCGATCGGTCTGCCGCAATGTTGCAGTACCGCTAAAAATCACAGATCACCGCCATTACTAGTAAAAAAAAAATGCCATAAATCTTTCCCATAGTTTGTAGACGCTATAACTTTTGCGCAAACCAATCAATATATGCTTATTGCGATTTTTTTCTTTTTTTACCAAAAATATGTAGCAGAATATATATTGGCCTAAACTGATGAAGAAATTTGTTTTTTAAAAACAATTTTGGGGATATTTGGTATAAAAATTGTCGCGCTTTTTTGTTTATAGCATAAAAAATAAAGACCGCAGGGGTGATCAAATACCACCAAAAGAAAGCTCTATTGTGGGGGAAAAACAGAAGCAAATTTCGTTTGGGTACAGCATTGCATGACCGTGCAATTGTCAGTTAAAGCGACACAGTGCCAAAAATTTTAATAAGTGCTCTGGTCAGGAAGGGGTTAAAATCTTCCGGGGCTTAAGTGGTTAAGATCAAAGTTAATTTTGTTCCTTTGCTCCAGAGTTATAGCAGTCTCTATGGCGTTCTCTTGAGCCTGTTTTAAGTTCTTCCATAATCATTAAACATTAGTGATGGACGAACTTCCGATGGGACGTTTCGCGAACGCGATCCCCGAACGTGCCCAAATGTTCGCGAACCGGAGGTTCGCGGCGGGCCCCAATGATTTTAATGGCAGGCGAACCTTAAAAACCTCCAGGTCGTATTTTCAGCCACAAAATACTTACTAACTGTGCACACATAGTCCCACAACATGGACACTGACATACCAGAAGTATTAAGTGAATCTGGGATCGACCACGACAAGCATTCTTTTTTTATCTGTGAAATCTTGTCAATTCAAGGCCATGGAGGAGAGGCAAGGTCAGGCCAGGCTATGAAGGGGGTGCAGGAGATGATTGATCAGTGCCACAGTCAGGGCAGCGCAGTCGTGTGCCAGTGTCCCAGTGTGTCAACCTGTGCTTGAGCCCCTGACCCCCTCCCTCTGCCCGGCCCCTCCCCTCACCTATGCAGGGCTCCACTGCGGTGGTCCGGAGGTGCCAGTCCAGTGCTGATCGATTCCTCAGCCATGGTGCTGGCACTGCCTGCTGATTGGCTTCGCCGCTGCTATCTCCCTCACTGACACCAGCACTGAGATAGAGAGCACTGACACCAGCACCGAGATAGAGAGCACTGATACCAGCACCGAGATAGAGAGCACTGATACCAGCACCGAGATAGAGAGCACTGATACCAGCACCGAGATAGAGAGCACTGACACCAGCAACTCGCTGTGGGACCCAAAAATATGACACTGCTCAACCTCTTCAAACAGGAGGGTATGGGCATATAGTACTGTGTGCTTTTTTTGTACAAGTGAGCCAAAGGTAGAAAAAAGGTCTGTGTGCTAGATTATATAAATCGTTTATAGAGTTATGCATATACATGGTCTACTGGTCACATGTGTTGAATTCCTCTGAGATCCATGCCTCATTCATTTTTATAAATGTGAGGTACTCAACACTGTCGTGAACTAGGCGAGTGCCCTTAACGCTCACGATCCCCCCTGCTGCGCTGAACGTCCTTTCAGACAGGACACTGGACAAGGGGCAAGCCAACAGTTCCATTGCAAATTGTGCAAGCTCTGGCCAGAGGTCAAGCCTGCCCACCCAGTAGTCCAGGGGTTCATCACTTCTCAGAGCGTCCACATCGGCCGTTAACCCGATGTAGTCGGACACCTGTCGGTCTAGGTGTTCCCTGATGCTGGATCCGGATGACAACTGTCGATTGGTCGGCTGAAAGAATGATCTCATATCAGAAGTGACCAACACATCTTCAAACCGCCCTCTTCTTGCAGCCGCTGTTGGATTGGTACCCGCAACTCTTTCTCTGGGAGTGGGAATTCCTCTGCCAGCACACGCAAAAGCAGAATGCATCATTTCTCTAAGCAAGGCCTGTAAGTGCTCCATTCTGACAGCCCTCTGTGATGGTGGTAACATTTCCGCCATTTTGTGTTTGTACCGGGGGTCTAAGTATGTTGCCACCCAGTACTGGTCCTTGACCTTTATGCTTTTTATACGGGGGGTCCCTGTTAAAACATTGGAGCATGAAGGCCCCCATTTGCACTAAACTGGAAGTGGTGTGGTGGCCTGGCTCCTGCTCATCATCCAGGATAATGTTGTTCTCCTCCCCCCCATCCACGGACAACAACAGGGATCCCAGAAAGGTTTAAAGCATGCTCTTCTTGCTCCTCCTCATCCGCCCCAGCACCATCCTCCTCTGACTCCTCTTCAGACTGAAAGGAGTGCAGGGCCAGTGTGGCTCTTGGCTTCCAGGCACAACAGACGCAGCACAGCATGGCAACATCTCACCTGGCATGTCGAATAGGTTCTGGGGATCTTGGGCGGCGCAGCGGAAAAGACGCTAGCAGCGGAAAAAGAGGAGTCAGCCGAGGAGGAGAGGGAGGATGGAGTAGGAGGAGGAGGAGAAGAAGAGACAGGCCTGCATGCAATCCGTGGCGGTAAAACCAAATCTACACAGGTGCCATGGGTTACATGCTTGACGGCCGTCAGAAGGTTCACCCAGTGGGCAGTAAAAGTTATATACCTTCCCTGCCCGTGTTTGCTAGACCACGTGTCTGTGGTCAGATGTATCTTGGCACTGACACTGTGTGCCAGAGATACATTCACTTGCCGCTGAACATGGCCATATAGCTCTGGGATGCCCTTCTGTGAGAAATACTTCCTTCCTGGGACCTTCCATTGTGGTGTTCCAATGGCCACAAATTTTCGAAAGGCCTCCGAGTCCACCAGTTTATATGGCAGTAGTTGGCGGGCTATCGGTTCTGACAAGCCAACGGTCAACCGTTGGGCAAGAGGGTTATCCGGCGTCATAATTTTTTTACGCTCGAACATTTGGCCCACGGAAGCCTGCCTTTTTCCAGAAAAACGTGAGGACGGCATGATGGAAGGTGGAGTGGAGGACAATTCTGAGGAGAGAGGAGAAGTAGAAGAGGCTGGATGGTGAAAGCCTGGAGTGTGGCTTTGTGGGTTCTGACGGCGTTGCTCCCACTGGGCTCGGTGATGGCAGCTCATGTGCCTTCTTAAGGCGATCGTCCCTAGGTGAGTGTTGGGCTTACCGCGACTTATGCGTTGCATGCAAAGGCTGCAGATGGCAACACTATATTGTCAGCAGCGGACACGTTAAAAAAAAGCCCACACTGCGGAGCCATGTGCCGGCGTCCTGGGAGCGCCAGATGTGACCGCACATGGTTGATGCAGTGCTCCTGATACATTAGCAGTCTGGTTTGTCCCTCCAGTGCAATGTAAGTTCCGCCTGCTTTTCCTCCCCTATCTGCTGGTCCATCTCTCCCTCTGAACTCCCCTCCTCTTCCTCTCTTGTGGGCACCCACGTGACGTCCCTAGACACGTCATCATCGACGTTACCTTCCCCACAGCTATAATTAGAGATCTCGGAGTAGGCAGCAACAGCGGGGACCAACCTCCTTGGGCTGATCTGGGTACTGTCGTCAGACTGCTGAGTGGCGGTTGTTGCTACCTCCTCTTCCTGATCCAATGCCAAGAATGGCTGCGCATCGGAAATGTCTTGTGATGATGGATCGGAAAATAATTCCTGTGACTCAAGCGGAGGGTATATGGTGGTGGTGGTGTTGGTGGTAGTGTCTTTGGGGGTGCACACAGCAGAGAGTGTAGAGGGTGCAGATTGAGAGGATAGGGAGGGTGCAGAAGAGTAAGGCTGAGTGAGCCACTCAACCAAGTCTGGTGCGTCCTTTGACGTAATCGAACGTACCTTCTGCAACTTCCCACTTTGTCTCAAGCCTGTTGCTCCTGCCCTACCCCTACCACCCCTGCGGAAGGGCCTGCCTCTTCCTCTGCCTGTCATTTTTTAAATGACCCTGTGACAAAAGTCTATAGAGAAGTGCAGTATATGTGGAAGAAGGTATATAACACCCCGCTTCAATCTGTCATTTTGGGGGGCCACTGGTCTATCCCACCAGTTATAATACTTTTTTATAATTGCGTTTGTCACTCTTTGTAGTATTGCTGCAGAACCGCTCAGCAGTCACAATGCTGCACAGTAGAAATGCACTATACTATGCTTTTTTATATTTGAAAGTATTTTATTATATTTAGTATATTATCAGTGTATTTCACCTCTATATACTGTACACCAAGGATATGCAATTAGCGGACCTCCAGCTGTTGCAGAACTACAACTCCCATGATGCATAGCAAGACTCTGACAGCCACAAGCATGACACCCAGAGGCAGAGGCATGATGGGACTTGTAGTTTTGTAACAGCTGGAGGTCCACTAGTTGCATATCCCTGCTGTACACCTATACCAGTCCTTAAAAGGACTTTTGTGGACCTAATAGTAGCTAGCTAGTGTATTACAGACTATCCCTGCTCCAAACGATGTTCATCATGGAGAGCAGCCAGTACAGTCTGTCAGTGTTTCTCCAGAAGGAATAACTGCCACTTTTCTTCAGAGTTCTCTGAAGGACCCCTCCTGTACAGGAGGCTGTCTTGTATCTGTAATTGGTCCCATTTTCTGTGAACTATTTTAAAGCTTGCATCAGAGCTCTTTATTAGGGATGAGCTTCGCGTTCGAGTCAAACCCCTGTTCGACTCGAACACTGGCTGTTCTCCCGTTCGGCGAAATCCAAACATTATGGGCCGTTCGCGCCAAATTTTCTCACGGAAGGTGATTCCGACTGGACAGGGTTGTCAGCGGTAAGGTGCATATTTCCGCTGACTCATGGTCCAGCAGGCATGGACAGGGACGTTACCTATCTTTCACGGCGCAATGGGTGACTCTTCTGGCAGCTGGGAAGGATGCAGGACAAGGTGCAGTAGTATTGGAGGTTGTTCCGCCACCACGCCTCCAAAATGTCACTACTGGTGATTGTGACACATCTCTCTCCTCCACCCCCTCCTCTTCTTCTTCCTACATGGCCTCTTCCTGTGCTTTGTCCTCGAAACCAGTGGTGCTCCGTAGGCGTTCAAGGGGCTACGCAAGTATTCAGGCAAAAAGATGCCATGCCCTGCTTGTGCTGGTGTGCTTGGGGGACAGGAGCCACACTGGGGCAGAGGTTCTGGCAGCTCTGAAGGGGCAGGCTAAGAGGTGGTTGATGCCACGCCAGCTTAAGCCAGGAATGGTGGTTTGCGACAATGGCACCTACCTCCGCCCTCCGACAGGGACAACTGACCCATGTGCCCTGCGTGGCTCATGTCCTTAACTTAGTGGTGCAGCGGTTTTTGGGCAGGTACCCGGGCTTACTGGATGTCCTGAGGCAGGCCAGGAAAGTCTGTGTGCATTTCCGCCAGTCATATATTGCTAGTGCTCGGCTCGCTGAGCTCCAAAAGGAATTGAACCTGCCCAAGAACTGCCTAATCTGTGACATGCCCACCAGGTGGAACTCAACGTTGGCCATGCTGCAGCAGCTGCACAGCAGAGAGCCATCAATGAGTACCTGTGTGACTACGGCACCAGGACAGGGTCAGGGGAGCTCGGTCTGTTTTGCCCACGCCAGTGGGCCATGATCAGGGATGCATGCACTGTCCTGTCACCATTTGAGGAGGCCACAAGGATGGTGAGCAGTGACAGTGCATGCATCAGTGACACTGTACCTCTTGTCCACCTGTTGGAGCACACGCTGCGTGGGATAATGGACAGGGCACTTGAGGCTTGCCTCTCAAGGCCCCCTTTATCCAGACAGTGTTCCTGCTAGCCCGCCGATCACACAGGAAGAGGACGAGGAGGAGGATTGTGTCAGCATTGAGGTGGAGCCTGGCACTCAGCATCAGCAGCAGCAGTCTTTTAGGGATGATTTGCAGTCCCAAGAAACCGGTGGACTTGTACGTGGCTGGGAGGAGGTGGCTGCGGATCATGTCATCCTTAGTGACCCAGAGGACTTCGGACCGAATGCCTCAGCTAACCTACGCTGCATGGCCTCCCTGATCCTGCAAAGCCTGCGGAAAGATCCTCGTATTCAGCGGATCAAGAAGAGAGATCATTACTGGCTGGCAACTCTCCTTGATCCACGGTACAAGGGTAAGGTTGGGGACCTTATCTTGCCATCGCAAAGGGAGCAGAGGATGAGACATCCCTGGAAGGCCTTGCAGAAAGGTCTGTGCAACGCGTTCCCAGAGACTGGGAGGTTCCAAATTCCTGGTCCTGGACAATGTGTTGCTAAGGCTTCGGTCAGTCAAAGGAGCGGTGGAGAAGGTGGCCGTCTGACCGATGCGTTCAGACAATTTTTTAGTCCGCAGCCCCAGGGTATGAACAGTTCCAGCAACCACCGCCAGCGTCTGATTTACATGGTCCAGCAATACCTAGGGGCAAGGTCAGACTTGGACACCTTTCCCACCGAAAATCTTCTGGGCTACTGGGTCTTGAGGATGGATCACTGGCCAGAGCTTGCACAGTATGAAATTGAGCTACTGGCCTGTCCTGCATCCAGCGTTCTTTCGGAATGCACATTCAGTGCTGCTGGAGGCTTTGTAACCGATCACAGGGTGCGCCTGTCCAGATGGAAAGGTGTAATATTAATCTTGTACAGGTTAATAGTCAGAGGGAATATGGTGGCCCTCCTGCAGACTGGGTTGGAGAGGCTCCTCCACTTGGGACAGGAATATTTATCATGTACTTTGTTGTAGACTTGTTGCCGGCTGGTCTAGTCATCCCCTGTCTAATCAAGGCTAGTTGTTAAATTAGCATACTGTTTATGTTGCCTGTTCCTTAGTTATGTTAATTATATTCCAGCATACAGTTTCCTTTGCATACGATAATGTGATTAGGCTCACCTGATCTGGTGTACTATATATTATGTGTGAACTTTCAATAGAGATTTCCAGTTCTAAGCTATTGTCGGCTAGTCTTGGATGGTCAGCTATAATATCTGGTTCCTATATCCAGACTGGAGGAACCTATATCTTTACGGAAGCACCCAAGCTGGGTACTGGACGGTTTCGTCACACCCGCCTCCATGTTTATTGGCGTTTTAATGTTTTTTTATTACCTTTTTTTTTACCCTTTGAGCACTACTATGTACTCCATACATATTCACATGGGGGGTGGGATCTGGGGGCTCACCAGGCCAGGGTTGTGGGGGAAGAGGCCCTTATGCCCATCAACATGGGGTAGGGTGCTTTGGGGGGGAGCCCCCCTGCCCCAAAGCACCCCCCCCATGTTGAAAGCAAGTGGCCCTGTATGGTCCAGGAAGGGGGCGCTCGCTCAGATGACTCATTCCTGGCCTGCCAGGCTGCATGTTTGGATAAGGGTATGGTATGATTTTGGGGGAGACCACACGCTGTTTTTGTTTTCTGAATTCTATTTGCTGGCAATTCTGTTTACATTCATCTGACAGCTGATGAGTCATCGGTTGTTAAGGACATGGCAGCCTGCTTCCCGGCCCACTCCTTAACAACCAGCTATTCTTCACACAAAATTTGAATCGGTCGATCATTTTTCAAATCGTTACAAAATTTGGGAATTTGTTAGAAAATCAATAAAAACAAGTAAAAATTTAAAACAAAACTAAACGAATTCCAAAATCTACCTGAAATGTAACTAAGTACATTTTTCCGGTCTGCACATGCCTACCAGAGACTAACTGGCACCTTCCCTTCATTCCGTGACAAAGCTTTGGTAGGTACGATCTTCAGGACCAACTTCACCCCAGCTTCACCCTGTTGGGAATCAGTCTCCAAGATAACAAAGGGATCTGGCTAATCCCAAGTCAACTTAACAATAGCCTTTATACATAGTTACATAGTAAGTGAGGTTGAAAAAAGACACAAGTCCATCAAATGTGTTGATTATAAGTCAGTATTACATTGTATGGGATTCATTGGATAATGCCCTTATTTAATATGCTCTTAAAGCAAACCCATCTCTCCTCAGTGTTCTTTGTTCCTAAGATTTTATCCCAATTTATGCCTTCTAGCAAGGTTTGTAGTTTAGGGAAGTTGGCTCTTTTGAAATTCAGTGTCTTTGTATTGCCCTTATGTTTCCTATTTGTGTGGTTTATACTGAAGCCAATTGACCTGTGATCGCTGTTACCTAATTTCCCCTGTATATCCACATACGTGATCAGATCTCTATTGTTGGTAATCAGTAGATCCAGTAACGCTTTATTTCTACTTGGTGTGTCTACCATCTGACCCATAAAATTGTCCTGCAAGACATTTAGGAACTTGCGAGCCTTAGATGAATGCGTGGTTCCCTCCACCCAGTCTATGTCTGGATAATTTAAATCCCCAATTATGATAACACTTCCCATCCTTGCTGCTAATCCAAATTGTGATAAGAGATCTGTCTCCCCTTCCTCCCTCAGGTTAAGGGGCCTATAGCATACTCCCAGTATTATTTTCCCCTTAGCTTCATTCCTTTTGGAGCTCTAACCATAAGGATTCCACTTCCTTGCTAGCTCCCTTAGTGAGGTCATCTCTCGCATTCACTTGTACATTATTGTTGATATATAGGCATACCCACCCCCCTTTTTACCCTCTCTATCCTTGAGATAAAGGGTATACCCTTGAATGGTTGCCAGCCAATCATGAGAGCTGTTGAACCAGGTCTCTGAAACTCCCACAAAATCCAAATCCTCCTCGTACAACAGTATCTCTAGTTCACCCATCTTTTGGTCTCCTGGCATTGGTGAAAATGCCACATAGTTTAGACCTGTCGCATATTATCATCTTATTGGGTGTTCCGAGATTGCAACTAGGACTTGCTACTATACTTACCTTGGGTTTATGTGCTTTGGTCAACCTACCACTAGTGCCCCCAATATTACCCTCTGGAATATGTTCCGCGCTCACCATCTCTACCTCTGAACCCTCCCCCCCCCCCCATTGCCTAGTTTAAAAACCCCCTCTAACTTTTTGGCCAGATTATCTCACCTGGCTGCAAAACTTTCTCTTTCGTTTCCAGCCTCCACAGTCCTCCCACCCCCTCGACTGGGGCTCTTTGTTCTCGGACCAACCGCTTAAAGGCTTGATGCAGTTGGGGGATGTATCCCTTTAAGCGCAGAATTTTTCTTCTCAGGTAGTGGAAGCAATAACCTTCTCACCAGGTCAGTCTTAGTCCCGATCAGCATCTAATTTTGTCCACTCTCCGGGGGTCGGGGGCGCACACAACGGCCATCGTGTCAAAGGTTTTCGGTTTTCCCTACTACTAATGGTGATCTTGACTGTAATATATCCATCATAGTGGAATTTCTCAGAGCCAATCCCCCAGATTTCAAGCTTACACAATAGAATATGCTTCAAAGTGCTTGTCATAAAAATCCTGATATAGAAATCTAAAAGTGCTTTAGTGTATATGCCCTCCACCTGCACTACTATTGGGGGAAGGACCTATAAGCTTTATAGGTAAATCAATTTGCACTCCAGAACAAGTTGAGCTCTTTGCTCTTCCTGTTGGTTGAAAAGACCTAACAGCAGCTCTTGTCTGTGGGGAAGCATTAACTTCCGTGCCATTTTTCCAGCTGCAGTGGCTTCTGTTTCAGTTTAGAGGCGTAGTTGAACGTTTTGAGGTCCTCTTTCTATGCCCCTGCCCCTTAGACTTCAGATTCTCAGACATTTGGAGCTCTGGTTTCTGTCAAGGCCTCCAGTTAGCTACCTCACTAAGGCCCCCTTGAAGTCTCCCCCCTACTTGGTGAGGAGAAGTTTCTGTAAAGTACAGGCCCGGAGATAGGCACTAAGGGGAGGGCCTCCATGACGAGGGTGGGGGTCAGTAAGACGCGGGCGACGTGCTAGTATAGGTTGAGGCGGGCCGGCTGGGCGGGGATGGTAATGCGATAGGGGGCGGAGCTGGCGCGCGTGGCTCAGTTCGCGCCGGGTAATCGGATACAGCAGGAGCTTTTTTCTGCTCGCTCCTGCGGAGGTAGTTTTGCGGCGTACGGGAACAGACCGGAAGCAGGTACCATGGGGGACTTGGAGCTATTGTTCACGCGGCTCAGGGAGGAGGCGGCGGCACGAGGCGCAGGCTGGCTGGAGGAAACGATGGCAAGTTTTTTACAGGCCCCCAGCCAGGCCTCTTCCAGTGCGCCTGCCGGCCCTCCTCCTCCTCGCACATGTGCCAGGAGGTCAAGGCCTCCTGAGCGCTACAGCCCAGGCCCAGGGACTGAAAGGGAGGGTGGGGGGCAGGAGCAGAGCCTTCGGACACCGCCGGCTAAGCGCAGGCCTGCTGCGACCTGTGCGGGGGGAGGGAATACAGTCACACAGCGAACGCGGGGGGGGGCAGTGCTTCAACTAGACCTGTCCCCTATCCCCCGGCGGCGGAGACTAGACGCAGAGCGAGGGAGAGGGAGGAGCAGGATGGACGGGGCGTTGCAGCCCCATCGGGGGGACCTGGAAGTAGTGCGGTCCAGATCTGCGGCCAGGCGGGCTTCCCCAACCTGGCCCAGGGCCCGACACGGCGACAACATGGAGCGGGAGGTGCAGGATCGTACGGCTCACAGTGAGGTCGTCACTGTGGGGCGCTCTACAGCAGCGAGGAATCCTGACCTACGGCCTAACGAAGAGGATCAGCGGGAGGCCGGGAGTTCCCAAGACAGCCTGTCGGAGGGAGAATTGGTCGAGCTGGATGAGGATGAGATACCAGAGGCGGCACGTGGAGCAGGACCTACAGCTGGATGTCCAGTGAGGCAGCGGCAGCCAGGTAAGAACCTTTCTGTCCTCTCTTCTTACTATCCTGTTATCAGAGACGTACTTACCGAGACCGAGATGCTGAGAGCGGTTCACCCTTGCGACCCGGCGCAATCTGCCCCCTGATGGTGAGACAGGGAACAAACGGCACCAGGAGGCACAGGTCACCTCCGATAGGTGGACGGACAGGTGAGACGTCTGGAGGAGATGAGGACCTGGCCCAGGCAGACCGGCAGATGGCAGGAAGGAGAGGCAGGAGCCCAAACACCCGGCTGAGGGACTAACACCGGTCACTGAGCAGTCAGCAGTTATGACAGTCTCGAAGGCAGGCCGAGGGTCAAACACAGGATCAATGGTAGCAAGTCCGCTGAGGCAAGCCGGGGGTCAAACACAGGAGCAATGGTAGCAAAGTCCGCTGAGGCAAGCCGGGGGTCAAACACAGGGTCAAGCAGCAAGTCCGTTGAGCAGGCAGGGGTCAAACACAGGATCAGGCAGCAAGTCCGTTGAGCAGGCAGGGGTCAAACACAGGAGAAAGTAGCGGAGTCCGTTAACAAGCCAGGGGGTCAAACACAGGATGAAGCAGCAGTCCGTTTACAAGCCAGGGGGTCAAACACACAGGATCAGATCTGGTTTTACACAGGGACGCACAGGCACTAAGCTGGAAAGACAGACCAGCAAAGTGCCTGTGCGTCAGGCAGCTTTTATAGGCGCCCAGGAGGACGCTAATTGTGCGCCACAGCGCATAAGCGTGCGCTATTGCGCATGCGCGAGCGCCGGACCGCGAGTGCGCATGCGCCGGAGCGCCAGGCCCCCGCGCATGCGCACGGGAGAGCGGGCCGTCCGTCCGACGCCGGAGCCCTGACAGTGCCCCCCCCCCGAGGGGTGGCCTCTGGACACCCAAACTGGCAATTAGTTCAGGGTGAGCCTGGTGGAATGCCTGGATCAAACGTGGGGCGTGTAGGTTCCTTGAGGGTTCCCATGAATTGTCGTCGGAAGGGTAACCCTTCCACTTAATCAGGTATTGAAGCTGCCTGCCCTTTTTCCTGCAACTCAGGATTTCCTCTACCTCAAACTCCTTCTCGCCCTCGACTAAAACAGGAGGAGGAGGCGGTTTTTCCCTGCCAGAAAAAGGGCTGGGGGTGGTGGGTTTCAAAAGGGAAGCGTGAAAGACAGGATGAATCCTGTAACTTGGTGGTAGGTCAAGTTCGAAGGCCACAGGGTTTACTATCCTTTTGACCTTGAATGGGCCGATGAACCTTGGCCCCAATTTTCGGGAGGGGACAGGTAATTTCAGGTTAGTGGAGGACAGCCAGACCTCTTCGTTGACCCCAAACACTGGATTCTCTTTCCTCCCTTTGTTAAAGTGCTTGTTGTACCCTTCTTGGGCCTCTTGCATACATCTTTGCAGTTTTTGAAAATTGATTTGTAGAGACTCCACACGATCTTGAGCTGCAGGGACAGAGTTTTCCGGGGGAGATTCGGGAAGAAATGAAGGATGGAAGCCAAAATTGGCCCAGAAGGGTGTTTGCTTGGTGGCGGAATGGATAGAGTTATTATATGCAAACTCAGCGTATGGTAAGAGGGTTAACCAGTTATTTTGGGAATCAGAGCAGAAGCAACGGAGGTACTGTTCCAGTGTCTGGTTGGTCCTTTCCGTTTGACCGTTGCTTTGGGGGTGGTAGGCGGAAGACAAGCAGATCTTTATTTCGAGAGACTTGCATAACTCTTTCCAAAATTTTGAAGTAAACTGGGTACCCCTGTCCGAAGTGATGCTTTTGGGCACCCCATGAAGTCTTACGATTTCCTTGAAGAATACGTCAGCCGTGGTGGAGGCGGACGGAGTACCCACCAGGGGTAAAAAATGTGCTTAGAGAGCCGGTCCACGATGACAAGAATAGTGGTGTATTCCTTAGAAGGGGGCAATTCAACGATAAAGTCCATGGAGACTTCTGCCCAAGGGCGATCAGGGATGGGTAGTGGTCTTAATAGCCCCCAGGATTTGGTCTTAGGTCCCTTGCTGCGTTGGCATGGAACGCAGGAGGCGACATAGTCCCTACAGTCCTGCCTCCAGCCTGGCCACCAAAAAGAACGAGAGACCAGCTCCGCGGTTTTCCTGGAACCAAAATGGCCTGTTAACTTGTGGTCATGAAAGGTTTCGAGTACGAGAGGTCTCACTCCAAGGGGGACGAAGATTTTTTCCCCGGACCACAGGAAATCGTCGTGCTTGGCCAGAGAGAGGTTGGTAGGGGCTTGGTCATGTTTAGTAGCAGTTTTGATCGTAGCCATAAGATCCGCCTGGGTAAGTAGGCCGAAGTTTTGTGGGGACAAGATAGTGCTAGGTTCGGTTTCTTGGGTAGACTCTAGGAACATGCGGGAGAGCGCATCGGCCTTTCCGTTCTTGGAGCCTGGTCTATAGGCGATGAGAAAATTGAATCTCGAGAAGAAGAGGGCCCATCTAGCCTGCCTGGGTCTCAGTCGTTTGGCTGTCCTGAGATACTTGAGATTCTTATGGTCGGTCCAAACCATAACAGGGTGAGATGCCCCCTCCAAGAGGTACCGCCACTCTTCAAGGGCAAATTTAATGGCCAGCAGTTCCCTGTCCCCCACGTCATAATTCCTCTCTGGCGGGCTCAGCTTCCGGGAGGCAAAGGCCACCGGGTGAAGGAGGGCCTTGGCGCCCTGGCGCTGGGAGAGGATGGCACCGAGAGCAGTTTCGGAGGCATCCACCTCCAGTACAAAGGGCAATGCGGGGTCTGGGTGCCGTAGGATCAGGGTGGAGGAGAACAGGGACTTCAACTGGGCGAAGGCCGCCTGGGCTTCTGGGGACCACCTGAACGGACTGTGTTGGTGGGTGAGTAGGGTGATAGGTGCCACAATGGAGGAGAAAGCAATGATAAATCTCCGATAGAAGTTGGCAAACCCAATAAACCTCTGAACTCCCTTTTTATCTTTGGGGGCCGGCCAATCTTGGATAGCTTGGACCTTTTTGTGGGTCCATGGCGACCCCATTGGTAGAAATAATAAACCCAAGGAACTGCACAGTGGACCTTTCGAATTCGCACTTTTCTGCCTTGAGGTAGAGTTTGTGTTGCCTGAGGATGGAGAGGACTATCTTAACGTGCGTTCGGTGGAGTTCAGGAGTGGCAGAGAAAATGAGGATATCATCCAGATAGACCACTAGGAAGTCGTCCAGGTATCTCCGGAAAATATCATTCACCAAGTGTTGGAATGTCGCCGGGGCGTTACAGAGCCCAAACGGCATTACAAGGTACTCGTAGTGCCCGAACCTTGATCTGAACGTGGTCTTCCACTCATCACCTGCCCTGATCCGTATGAGATTGTAGGCCCCGCGGAGATCAAGTTTGGAGAAGATCTGTGCAGACCGAAATCGCTGAAATAATTCGGGGATGAGGGGAAGAGGGTACCTGTTTTTAATGGTAATTTTATTGATTTCTCTGTAGTCAATACAGGGTCTCAGTGAGCCGTCCTTCTTCTTGACGAAGAAGATGCCGGCTCCGGCTGGTGAAGAGGAAGGGCGGATGAATCCTTTGGCCAGGTTCTCGTCAATGTAGGTTTTGAGGGTTGCTAACTCGGTTTCGGATAGGGGAAAAATACGGCCAAAAGGAACCGCAGCACCGGGCAAGAGGTCTATAGGACAGTCGTAGGGTCGGTGAGGTGGTAGGCGGTCGGCCTGTTGTTTGTCAAAAACGACCCTAAATTCCAGGTAGACAGGTGGGACGTGTTTCAGGCTGTCGGGCACTGGTACTAAAGCCGAGCAGGAAGCTGGGGTTGGAGAGGAGCAGTTTTGGGAACAGTATTGGGAAGGGAAGGAGACCTCCTTTGTCCGCCAGTTAATCAGGGGTTCATGTGCCTGCAGCCAGGGGAGCCCCAGGATGATGGGGAACATGGGAGACGGAATAATATCCAAGCGGAGGAGCTCCTTATGGCCAGAATTGGTGGTGACAGGGATGGGACAGGTTTCGAAAGTGATCAAGCCGGAGCGCGGAAGGGATCCATCGGCTAGATGAACCTGTAGGCACTGCTTCTTGGGGACAAGGGGAAGCTGGAGCCGGGCAGCGAGTGAGGAATCCAAGAAGCAGCTGCAGGCCCCGGAATCAATTATGGCCGGGAGGCGGACCTCCTTTCCCGTTAACTGCAAAGAGATAAAGAGAATAATGTAAGTTTGGGATAGACCGGAAACCTGGTAGTTAAAGTTGAGCTTGGATAGGGACTTACTAGGCCTAATGGGGCAAGTGCGAAGGAAGTGCCCGGAACCTCCGCAATAAAGGCACAGGTTGGCCTGTCGCCTGCGCAAGCGCTCCTCTGGGGTTAGAGGGGCACGGACCAGGCCCAACTGCATGGGTTCAATTCCGGGAGGGGTCGCAGTTGGCGCATGAAACGAAGGCTGGGCAGGACTCGGCTTGGGCAACATCCAACTGGGACGAGGCGTTTGAAAACGTTCAGCGCGGCGTTCGCGCAAGCGTCTATCGATCTTGGTGACTGCTTGTATGAGGTCCTCCAGAGTTTCCGGGACGTCGATCCGGGCAAGTTCATCCTTGAGGGTATCGGAAAGTCCTTGGCGGAACTGATATTTGAGGGCCGGCCCGTTCCAACCGGTGTCGGCTGACCATTTCCTAAATTCGGCAGTGTAGTCTTCGACCGGTCTACGGCCTTGGGAGAGGTTGTGTAGGGTGGTTTCAGCGGTGGCCCCTTTTTGGGGATCGTCATAGAGCTGACCCATGCTCTCAAAGAAGGTATCTACAGAGTTCAACACAGGGTCCCTCTGTTCCATCAGGCTATGGGCCCAAGCCTGGGGTTCTTCAGTCAGGAGGGAGATGATAAACCCTACTTTTACTACCTCAGAGGAGAAGGTTCTGGGTTGCAGGGCCAAGTATAGGGTGCAGGCATTCTTGAACGCCCTGAATCTCTTGCGGTCGCCAGAGAATCGTTCAGGTATAGGTACCCTTGGTTCAGGGGAAGCTACAACCACTGTGGGATTGCCAGGAACTGCAGACGGGGGGACCCCGCCAATGGTGGCAGAATTGCCGGCTGCGGGGGCAGATGGCCCGGTCAATTGTTGTAGGCGGCTGTCAATTTGGGTGTAGCCCATCTGTAGTTTTTGGACAGCCTCCGTAAGTGCTGCCATCTGCTGACACAGGATCTCAAGGGGAGAACACGCTCTGTCGGTCTCGGACATGGCTGGTCTGTACTATCAGAGACGTACTTACCGAGACCAAGATGCTGAGAGCGGTTCACCCTTGCGACCCGGCGCAATCTGCCCCCTGATGGTGAGACAGGGAACAAACGGCACCAGGAGGCACAGGTCACCTCCGATAGGTGGACGGACAGGTGAGATGTCTGGAGGAGATGAGGACCTGGCCCGGGCAGACCGGCAGATGGCAGGAAGGAGAGGCAGGAGCCCAAACACCCGGCTGAGGGACTAACACCGGTCACTGAGCAGTCGGCAGTTATGACAGTCTCGAAGGCAGACCGAGGGTCAAACACAGGATCAATGGTAGCAAGTCCGCTGAGGCAAGCCGGGGGTCAAACACAGGAGCAATGGTAGCAAAGTCCGCTGAGGCAAGCCGGGGGTCAAACACAGGGTCAAGCAGCAAGTCCGTTGAGCAGGCAGGGGTCAAACACAGGATCAGGCAGCAAGTCCGTTGAGCAGGCAGGGGTCAAACACAGGAGAAAGTAGCGGAGTCCGTTAACAAGCCAGGGGGTCAAACACAGGATGAAGCAGCAGTCCGTTTACAAGCCAGGGGGTCAAACACACAGGATCAGATCTGGTTTTACACAGGGACGCACAGGCACTAAGCTGGAAAGACAGACCAGCAAAGTGCCTGTGCGTCAGGCAGCTTTTATAGGCGCCCAGGAGGACGCTAATTGTGCGCCACAGCGCATAAGCGTGCGCTATTGCGCATGCGCGAGCGCCGGACCGCGAGTGCACATGCGCCGGAGCGCCGGGCCCCCGCGCATGCGCACGGGAGAGCGGGCCGTCCGTCCGACGCCGGAGCCCTGACACCTGTCCTTGACAATGGTGGCTAGTGCAACAGCGGCAGTTGTGGAAGCTGCGGCATCGGGCACGGGGACTGTGGGAGTGGATGGTGTGCGTCTGGCGGACGCCGCTAAATGCGAGGTCTACATCTGTTTTGAGGGGCCTTTGGGCGCTCACTTGAAGACTGAGGTAAAGGACCGCATTTGGAAGGGGGAATATGTGGAGATTTTCTCCTTGTTGCCCTTGGAGAAGTTTACCTTGGATAAAGTTAAGCCTGATGAGAGCAAGAAGGAAGAACAGGAGAAGCGGCGATATACGTTGATACCGCGCACGTTTGCAAACTGGTTGCAGGCGTTTGCGATTTTGGCAAGTGTTATTGGGGAAAAGGCTCCTGAGAATTGCTCGCCTCTTTTCTGCTACATCGATTCCATCGGGGGCGCAAAGGGTCTATGGGGGGATTGCCTGGTTGCGCTATGATGAGCAATCCGGCAAAGGAAGGCCGTCCGCCTGTCTTAACGGACATTAGTCTTTGGATGAAGCTAATGTCCTCTCCGAGAGGCTCTCTGCCTCCCTTTCAGGGTGGGGCTGGGAGCTCGGCATTTGCCGGGCAACCGGCCGAGAATCGCATGGGTTTCTGCTGGCAATTCAACAATGGCACGTGCAAATTCGGGGCCAAGTGTCGGTTCCGGTTTTCGGTTATATAGTCGGCTCCTAGTGGTTCTGCCGGTGGCGGACAATTTGAAGTCGGCCAAAGAATATCCTGATATTGTTACAGATAAGTTGCTTAACCACTTGCCTACAGTGCACTTTCACCCCCTTCCTGACCAGACCAATTTTCAGCTTTCAGCGCTCTCACACTTTGAATGACAATTACTCAGTCATGCAACACTGTACCCAAATGAAATTTGCGTCCTTTTTTTCACACAAATAGAGCTTTCTTTTCGTGGTATTTAATCACTAGTGTTTTTTTTATTTTTTGTGCTATAAATTAAAAAGACAGAAAATTTGGTGAAAAAAATGCCTCTGTCATAAAATTTTACAAATTAGTAATATTTCTTCATAAATTTTGGCCAAAATGTATATGGCTACATATCTTTGGTAAAAATAACCCTAATTAGTGTATATTATTTAGTTTTTGTGAAAGTTATAGAGTCTACAAGCTATGGTGCAAATCATTGAAAATTGATCACACCTGATCACACCTGATGTACTGAAGACCTATCTCAGTTCTTGAGACACTAACAAGCCAGGAAAGTACAAATACCCACAAAATGACCCCATTTTGGAAAGCAGACACCCTAACGTATAATCTATGAGGCATTATGAGTCTTTTGAACTGTTCATTTTTTTCCAGAAGTTTTTGGAATACGTGGAAAAAAATTAAAACGCATTTTTTTTCCACAAAGTTGTCCATTTTTAAGATATTTCCAACACATAGCATGTACATAGCAAAAATGACACCCCAAAATACATTCTGCTACTCCTCCTGAGTATGGCGATACCACATGTGTGAGACTTTTACACAGCCTGGCCACATACAGAGGCCCGCCAGTGAAGTAGCACCTTCAAGCGTTCTACAAGTATAAATTGCACTTCTAATTTCCTGACAACCTATTATTTTTGAAGGCCCTTATATTTCTAACACATAGCATTTACATACCAAAAAATACACTCCAAAATAAATTCTATTGAGCAAAGGGTAAAAAAAAGTATTACCTGTGGTTTTTGTAGTGTCCCCAGAGGAGGGATTTGGTCCAGGCAGCAGGCAGCGGGCAGGGATGTGCTTAGCAACAATAGTAATTATCCAGGCAGCAGGTAGGAATATTGTCTATAGTCAGCACCAGGATATCGTCGGCACAGCCAAAGCATTTGTCCATAGAAAATGTGTCCAGGTGTGGTCAGTTTATGCTGCAGGCAGGGAGATAGTGGCAGTAAGTCAGCAGCAGGCTGAGGGCCGCAATCAGGTAAGACCTGTGCACAGGGCCACAGGGGTAGAGGCTTCGACCCACCCAAATCTCTATGAAGCCTCCGGACTCCAGACCCTAATCCGGAAATTAAGAAACCCGGAGACAACAAAAATATTGTTTTCTCCATCCGGAAAAACATTTCTGGAGCCCCTCACATGTGAGACCCCTGTGTACTACAGTAGCAGGGCAACAGATCAGTCCAAGCGGTAGGCAAAAGCATAGTCTATAAAACAGGCCAGGGTCAGTTCACGTTCAAGCAGTCCAAGCGGTAGGCAGAAGCGTAGTTGATAAAACAGGCCAGGGTCAGTTCACATGTAAGCAGTCCAAGCAGTAGGCAGAAGCGTAGTTGATAAAACAGGCCAGGGTAATTTCACGTGGAAGCAGTCCAAACGGTTGGCAGAGGCATAGTCAAAAAACAGGCCAGGGTCAGTTCACGTGGAAGGCAGTGGATATTTGAGGAAGCATGGGGAATGGTCAGCACAGATGTTGAAAATGGGGAAATGGTTAAGAATATGAGCTAATAATTTAGGGATGTGTGATATAGTGTGAAGCATACACCAATGCAAAGGCCGGGTTCGGAGGGACAGTCGACACAATGGTAGCTGGTATCACTTCTAAATCCATTTTTGGTGCATACTCGACATCTTTTTTGGCGTCTTCGGCCTGCTTCAGTTGGTGGAATGTGGTCTGGGAAGTGGCGTTCGTGAAGTCGGCTAACGGCATCGGAGCGAAGGTTTTCTGGGGGGGGTCTTCGATCGTAGATGAGGGACCGGACAACGTTTTCTATAAATTTTAGGAAGTGGGCAGGGCTTTCTGTGGATTTGGTGTGAACTATGTAGGCATTATAAATGGCCAAATGAATTAAATAGAGTGCTACCTTCTTGTACCAAAAACGGGACCTCCTTATTGCTAAATAGGGCTGAAGCATTTGGTCGTTGAAATCCACCCCCCCATGTACAGATTGTAATCGTGTACACATTTTGGCTTTACGATGGGACCTTGTCGTCTCTGAATTTCCACCGTAGTGTCATCATGGATGGTGGACATCATGTACACATTTCTGGTATCCTTCCACCTCAAGGCCAGCACTTCGTTGCATCGCAAGGTTGCTCTTTCTCCCCTTCGCAATTTCTTGTTTACTATGGATTGTGGGAAGCCCTTCCTATTCTTTCTGGAGGTTCCACAGGCCAGGGTTTCTGCGAGGTATAGGTGTTTGAAAAGGGGCAGGCTGGTGTAGAAGTTATCCAGGTATATGTGGTAACCTTTCCTCAGCAGTGGGTATGCCAGGTCCCATACAATTTTACCAGTTGTGCCCATGTAGGCCGGGCACTCAGGGGGCTGGAGCTGGGAATCTTTTCCTTCGTATGCGGAAAGCATACAAATATCCCGTGGCTCTCTCGCAAAGCTTATAAAACTTCACTCCGTATTTGGCCCTTTTGCTAGGAATGTATTGTTTTATTCCTAGCCGGCCTTAAAAGGGTACCAGGGACTCGTCTACACATATGTGCTTTTCGGGGACACAGAGTTCTGCAAATCGTTGGGAAAAGAAATTAATGAGTGGGCGAATTTTATATAATTTGTCATGATTTGGATGATTGCGGGGAGGGCACTGACTGTTGTCCCTGAAATGAAAAAAGCGCATTTAATCCTGTATCGGGACCTGGACATAACGGAAGAATAAATGGGCATGTGGTGGATGGGGTCGGTGGACCAATAGGCATGTCCTTCATTTTTTTTGGTAAGCCCCATGTTTATGGTGAGGCCCATAAACACTTTCAACTCCTCCAGAGTCAAGCTTCTCCACTCAAATGGACGGGCGTAAGATGATTGGGGGTTGTTGGTAATATACTTCTGGGCATATAAACTGGTCTGGTCCACGATGAGTTGCAGCAAAGTGTCGGGCAAAAATAAATTAAAACAATCAATTGGAGAAAAATTTTGGGTATTGGCCTGCACACCTGGCTGTGCGGTGAAAGGGGGGATTCTTGCTGATCCTGAGTTGGAAGGCAGCCATGTTGGATTGGCAAGACCATCTGGGAGGTATGTAGCGGCCCTGGCTCTTGGGGGACGTGGCACTCCAGTGCTGGTAGTTGGGGGATTTGTTCCTGTGCTGGCATTTGGGCGTGATGATGCGGCAGTGCTGGTACTGGGGCTGGGCATTTCTTGTGGCCTTTCACTGGCGGCAGCGCTGGTACTGGGCCTGGGAATTTGATCCTGGGATATATTGCTGGTGGCTGCCTGGTTTCCAGAACGCCGTGCTCGTTTAGGAGGGATCCATTCTTCCTCCGATTCATTTGCCGATATACTACTTTCGATCGGTTCAAATGCTGAATTTGAACGATCTGAATTGGCATTTGAATCTGATGAGAACTCCCCGCTGCTCTCATCAGTCATGGCGAGGATCTGGAACGCCTCCTCACTTGTATATAACCTTTTGGACATTCTTTCTGATGGGCTGTGCGACTGGTGACAAATGATGGTCAGTGATGGGCGACAAGTGACAGGTGACGAATGGTGTCACTGGTGGGTGACGGGTGACGGTCACTAGTGGGTGACGGGTGACGTGTGACGGTCACTGGTGGGTGACGTGTGATGGTCTCTGGTGGGTGACGTGTGATGGTCACTGGTGGGTGACGTGTGACGGTCACTGGTGGGTGACGGGTGACAGTCACTGATGGCAGTCTCTGATGGTGACTGATAGGTGACAGATGAGGGTCACGGATGGGTCACTGGCGATGGGTGACAGGTGAACCACTGACGGCAGTCTCTGACAGTGACAGGTGCACTTTTTGGGCACTGATATGTGACAGATCTGGGTCACTGATGGCGGTCACTTATGACGGTCACTGGTGATGGTCACTGATGGGTGACAGGTGCACTTTGTGGGCACTGATGGGTGACAGGTACACTTTTGGACACTGATGGGTGACAGGTGCACTTTTGGACACTGATGTGGTGACTGTTGGGTGACAGCTGTAATTGGGGGGGGGGGGCGATGTGACAGGTTCTCTTTAGGTGTTTGGTGCAGTACAGTACAGAACAGACAAAGATCGGTAACTCACTGCTCCTGGCTGTTCTCTCTTCACACTGGTAACGGTGTGTGAGGAGAGAATAGCCGGTAACAGCTAGTAACCGGTCTTTGTTTACATTTAGTGGTCGGCTGTGAATGGATCACAGCCGATCACGTGGTAAACAGCCGCCAGGCATTGGCTGTTTACCCTTGTCGGTGACGAGCAGTGTTCCTGGGAAGACGCCGCCACCGACATGACCGCGCTGCACGCTCCCGATCGCGCGCATGCGCGGTCTAAAGCCGGAACTTCACAATGTGATCAGCCGTGACTGAATCGCGGCTGATCACATGGTGAACAGCCATGCCCAATGGCTGTTCACCCCTGTCGGTGACGCGGTGTGTCTCCGGGACACGCCGACACCGACAGAGCACGGCTGCGCGCGCGCGCGGCCGTGTTTCTTAGACGACGTCATATGACAGCGTCCCGCCACAAGAGCCGCACCGCCCCGCCGTCAATAGACAGTGGGCGGTCGGCAACTGGTTAAGGAAGTTAAGCTGGGGCGTATGGCTGGCCCATTTGAGCAGCCGCCAATGCCCGATTAAATTGTCTCCCCTTTGGGGGTAGTTCCCAAGAAGGAGCCAAACAAATTTCGGCTCATTCACCATTTGTCCCACCCTCGGGGGGGGGGGGGGGGCGGTCAATGACTCCATTGATCCGGGCCTTTGCACGCTGGGTTCAGCGTTTTGGCAAGGGGGCATTGTTGGCAAAAACTGATATAGAGGCAGCGTTTCGCCTCTTGCCGGTTCATCCTGATTGCAGCCACCTGTTGGGATGTCGGTGGCAGGGAAAGTTTTTTGTTGATAGATAGATAGCTTGCCCATGGGGTGCGCAATTTCCTGTTCCTTGTTTGAGCAGTTTAGTTCTTTTCTAGAATGGGCGGTTCGGGATGTTTCAGGTTTGTCATCCACCATCCATTACTTGGATGATTTTTTGTATATCGGGCCCGTGGAGAGCCGGATATGTGCATCCCTCTTGGCTACAGTTCAACAGGTTTTTGGGGTTCCGTTGGCCCCTGACAAGACAGAAGGTCCGGCTACGGAGCTGCGTTTTTTGGGGATAGTTATTGATTCCATGGTGATGGAGTGCCGTTTGCCCTTGGACAAACTGGAGGGTCTGCAGCGGGAGGTGGCTTCGGCATTGCAGGCAAAGAAGATTCAGCTTCGAGCCCTGCAATCCCTTTTGGGCAAGTTGAATTTCGCCTGCCGCATCATGCCTACGGGGCGTGTTTTTTGCCAGCGCCTGGCAGCGGCCACGGCCGGTATTCGGGCTTCACACCATTTCATTCGGCTGAGTCTGGATCACAAAGCGGATCTGAAGATGTGGGACTCCTTTTTGGCCACTTATAATGGCCGCTCTCTTTGGTTGGAACAGGCGGTTTCGAATTTTGATACGGAACTGTTCACGGATGCAGCAGGTTCCGGTGTTTTTTTTTTTTTTTTTTTTTTTAGCAGGGATGGTGGAGTGTCGGGGAGTGGTCGGTGGCTTGGGGGGAAGCGGGTTTGCTTCGCAATCTATCGGCTTTGGAATTGTTCCCCACAGTGCTGGCGGTGGAGCTTTGGGGGGAAGAATTTAAAAATCGACGGGTTCATTTTTACTGCGATAATCTGGGGGTGGTACAGGCCATCAATAACAACACTGCGTCTTCTCCCCCAGTTGTGCGACTCTTGCGGCACCTGGTTCTGCAGTGTTTATGTATTAATTGTTTCGTGACTGCTGTGCATGTTCCTGGGATCGATAATTCAGTGGCTGATGCCTTATCTCGTTTCCAGTGGGACAGATTTCGTCAATTGGCTCCGGGAGCGGAGGCGCACGGGATTCCTTGCCCTGAGAGGTTATGGTGAATCGCATTGCCACTGCCCAGCGGTTGATACGTGAGTCGGTGTCTGCGGCTACCTGGAAAGCTTACAGTAAGGTTTGGTTGGAATGGGGTGCCTTAGTGCGGGAAGTGGGGGACTGCGCCCACGATGAGAGTAGGGTTCATTTGCTGCTTTATTTTATTGGTAGGAATTTTGAGGGCGGGGTGTCGGCTTCCTATATGTCGCGCAAATTGGCTGGTCTGGCTTTCATGTTCCAGTTGGCGGGTCAACGCGCTATGCGTGGATATCGCGCTGGTCGCACGGCGGCCGACACGAGATGCTCAGTTTCTTTTCAGCTTTTTGGGGTTGTGGTGGAACAGTTAAAAAGTGTTTGCATTTCACAGTTTGAGAGGGTCTTATTCCGGACCGTTGTGTGTTGGCCTTTTTTGGGGCTTTCAGGGTGGTGAGTAGGAACAGAAAAGGAGATGGCGGTTTGAACGTCCGCGACGTGTCGGTGCGGGAAAAAACGTTGGGAGTGTTCCTAAGGAGGGCCTAGACAGATCAGCTGGGCAAAGGGGCCTGGGTGGAGTTGAGTACTATCCCGAGTTCCCCTGTATGCCCGGTGGCGGCTGTGGGGGAATTTCGCTGTATTAGACCTCTGGGTGGGGGGGTTTTCTTCCTACATGAGGACGGCACTGCTTTGTCCCAATTTCAATTTCAGGCGGTGTTTAAAAAATGTTTAGTGGCAGCAGGATTGTTGGCAAAAGATTATTCCTCTCATTCGTTTCGCATCGGGGCAGCCACAGAGGCAGTCCGGTGGGGGTTGGATGACAAGGCGGTTCAGAGTATTGGGCGTTGGGAATCAGCGAGATTTAAATTGTACGTTCGCCCTCATTTGTTGTAGGTTAGGAAATATACTGGGGTGGGTGTTTTTTTTATTGTTTGTGGCTTCTCTCTTCTCTCCTCCTGGAAATTAATGGTACCAGGTTTATGTCATTTTTCCTTTTCCCCCCACCCTATTCCTCTGTTCTCTTTTTTTTCTCTTCCAGATTCAGAAACATGTCTGGTGTGGATCCTAGGACACTCGTATGTGTATTGGGGTGCTAGGAGGGCTGATGTCAGGAGGAATGGCAGGTTGTTGAGTTTTTTCTGGGGAGGAGGGCACGGTACGCTGGCTCGGAGTCCCGGGAATGCTATGGTCTAGGGTGGTGCCTGAAATGCACAGGTACGCTCAATTAGATTGCCCCCCTGATGTGGTTCTGTTACATGTGGGGGGTAATGACCTGGGTTTGCGGTGCGCAAGGGAGTTGACCAGGGATATAAAGTTTGACTTGTTGCGGTTGCAATCCTTTTTTCCCGATACGATTTTTATCTGGTCCGATATTGTGGCCAGGACAGCTTGGCGCTTTGCTCGCTCTGTCACAGGTTTGAACAGAGCCAGGGTGAAAGTGAATAAAGCTGTGGCTACGTTTTTTTGTGCGGAATGGGGGTTTGGTGGTCCATCACCGGGATTTGGATTTGGAGGAGGAGAGACGTGGCTTTTTTGCGGGCAGACGGAGTGCACTTGAATGCCATCGGGATTGACTTGTGGCAGTTAGGTCTGTAGGATGGTGTGGAGGGCAACACGCACGCAAGGTATCACGTGTGTGTGCTGTGGCGCTAGGTCTATGGGGTCTTTGAAGGCGGTGCTAAAAAATAATGGAGGTTTAGGGGGGTTGGGCACATATGGAGGTATGGGTGTCCTTTCCCTTAAAATGTGAACTGGAGTGTACAAGCTTGTATCTGGAAGGAAGTTGCTGGTTTGTCCCTGAGCTTTCGTAATTACGCGGCTGGGGGGCTATTTTTGTTATGGGTTTACAGATACAACTGGTTGGTTGGAGATTCTATTTTTACCTTCAAAGACCCCTAGATCAGGAATGTTTAATGCTGATGTATATATTTGGTTGATAATTTTTTTTGAGAAATGTATTTATATGCATTAAGTTATGTTTCAGAGTATTTTTGTATTTCATATGTTTGTAATAAAAAGGGCTATGGCCATTCGACTCCAAAAGATTGTGTCGTCTGGTCAATTTAGATAAGATATAGAAGGTATAGGTTGTCCTTTGGGGAGCCTCACAAGTGAACACATGCCCTAGTCATGTCTTCAGCCCTTCATCTGTGAGATCTACCTCAGTCTTCTTCTGCGGGCACTGAGCCCGGAAAAGTGCCCAAATTCTCCACACTGGAAACACCTCTGTTCTGTGCTAACTGGGGCTTCAGCCTCCCCATGATCCGACTTTCATTTGCATTTTTACTTGGGTCTCCACTACCCTTAGCAGGGCTTGCTGTATCTTGTTTATCTTGTTCTGAACTTGGAGCAGTTTGGGTCAGCAACTCTGTCTCACTGATGGATTCAGTAATAGGAGGATTTGAATATTCATCCACCTCTGCCTCCCCATCACTATCATCATCAGTAATATTCTTGTCCGCTTGATTCACCTGAGTTGAGACTTTTTCTATTTTGGGAACAGACTTTCAACGGACTTCCCTGCTGACAGCTGAATAGTAAAAAAACAACAAAAATTATATATATATATATATATATATATATATATATATATATATATATATATATATATATATATATATATATATATATATATATATATATATATATATATATTTATATATATATTTATTGTGGGACGATTAGCTTGTGGGGATCACCTTTTCTCAAAATGAAGGTCAGCGTACAGGCAGTTTCTTTCAAATCTGCCGGGTTGCCAGTTTTATTTACAGGTGGTTTGCAAAGTCATAAAAATAAACAAAACAGTAAAACAAATCCTTGCCGTCTGGCGCTAAACTAAACAAGGCACTGCTCTCTATACGATATGGGGCTGGTCCCCATCACCCACAAAACATGAGGTAAAGCAAACCTTTGTTTTCAGTCCAAACAAACAGGGCTCCTCTCTCTCAGATTCCCTTCTGAGTCTCAGGCCAGAGCACTCCTGTGCACTCTTCCTGGTCATTTAAAGTCCACCTGAGCATGGACTCAAGTGGACCACAAGACCTGGACTGGAACCAAGCCTGCCACAGAGGCTGGAAAAACCTGGCCTGGATTCCGGTTCAGTCCCTGACAATAGAACAAATGTGAGGTGAAATATATTGATTATCGATGACCTCACCTCACATACCATCACATACCCTCCCCCTCTGCTCAAAGCCCTGCGGCTGAGCAATTGTCCCTAACATACAGTGTATGTGGGAGAGGGCATCTGCGTTGTTTTGGAGCTTTCCTGGCCTATGCTCTACTGTAAATTTAAAGGGCTGTAAAGCCAGGAACCACCTTGTCACGCGGCCATTTTTCTCTCTGTTGTCACACATCCACTTCAGGGGAGCATGGTCGGTGACCAGCTTAAATGACCTCCCCAACAAGTAATACTTCAGGGAGTCTAAGGCCCATTTAATAGCGAGACGCTCCTTTTCAACAATGGCATCGTTTTTTTCGTGCTTGTTCAGTTTCAGGTATACAACTGGGTGTTCCTCACCATCTCTGTTCTGGGATAGTACAGCCCCTAGTCCCACCTCAGAGGCGTCCATCTGTACCACAAACTCCTTTGTGAAGTCTGGGGTCACTAGCACCGGTAGTACACAAAGGGCCTGCTTTAATTTTTGGAACGCCTCCTCGGCTTCAGGATTCCATTTAACCATGACCGACCCTCTACCCTTCGTCAGGTCGGTCAGAGAGGCGGCAATGGTGGCAAAGTTGGGTATAAACTATCTGTAATACCCCGTAATGCCCAGGAAGGCCCAAACTTGTTTACCGGTTGGGGCCATTTTTGAATTGCCTCCACCTTATTGGTCTGAGGCATGACCAGTCCCCAGCCCATAATGTACCCAAGTTATTTTGCCTCCTCCAGGCCTATGGCACACTTTTTTGGGTTGGCCGTGAGACCTGCTTCCCTAAAGGAATCTACCACTGCTTTTACTTGGGGCAGGTGCGATTCCCAATTTGGGCTGTGAATGACCACATTGTCCAAATAAGCAGCTGCATACGGGCGATGTGGTCACAAAGTTTTGTCCATCATTCGCTGGAATGATGCAGGGGCTCCATTCAGACCAAAAGGCATCCGCTTGTACTGAAACAAGCCCTCAGGAGTGGAAAAGGAAATCTTCTCCTTGGCAGATTCAGTTAGCGGTATTTGCGATTAGCCTTTCGTTAGGTCTAAGGTTTGTTATGTAGCGAGCCTGTCCCAACCTGTCCACGAGTTTGTCGACCCGAGGCATCGGGTATGCATCGAACTTAGACACACTGTTGAGTTTCCTAAAGTTGTTATAAAACCTGATAGTGCCATCAGGTTTTGGGACCAGCACTATGAGACTCGACCACTCACTGTGGGACTCTTCTATCACGTCCAACTCTAACATATTTTTGATTTCCCTCGCCTGGCCTCTGGGATTCTATATGGCTTTACATTTACGTGAACCCCTGTTCCGTCACTATGTCATGCTGGATCACGTTGGTCAGTCCGGGGAAGGGGGAGAAAAAGTCTCTATTTTTGTACACAAACGCCCTAACGTCACTTTGTTGTGCCACGGACAGAGAATCTGTTATGGGGACGTCCGGTATCAGTGGTACCCAGGGCTTTATAAGATTCCCATGATAAATTTGGTGTGGTTTCCTTTTCCCTGGCTGGTAGACTTTGTAGTTTACCTCCCCCACCCTTTCGACAACCTCAAAGGGACCCTGCCACTTGGCTAGGAACTTGCTTTCCACCATGGACACCAGTAGCAACACTCTGTCCCCGGGGCTGAAAGTACGGACCTTGGCACCCCGATCATAGACCCTCCTCTGAGCCTCCTGGGCTCGCTCCATATGTTCTCGTACCAAGGGCAGGACAGCTGTAATTCGATCCTGCATTTAGGAGATGCTTATATATGGGGTAGCCTCTCCTCCCCACGTTTCTTTGGCAACATTTAGTAGCTCCCTGGGATGTCTACTATACAAGAGCTCAAAGGGGGAATAGCATGTGGATGCCTGCGGAACCTCACGTATGGCAAACATGAGATAAGGTAGCAAAAAATTCCAGTTTCTCCCATCTTTGTCGACCACCTTTTTCAGCATACTTTTCAAAGTTTTATTAAATCTTTTGACAAGACCATCTGTTTGGGGGTGTTAGACAGAGGTATGGAGATGGAAGATTTTGTATAGCTTACACAGTTTCTTGGTAACCCTGGACATAAATGGGGTGCCCTGATCGGTTAAGATTAGGGTTGAGCGAACCCGAACTGTAAAGTTCGGGTCCGTACCGGACTTTTGGGTGTTTGGGACCCGGACCCGAACTATTGGCTGTAAGTTCGGGTTCGGGTCCGGTGTTCGGCGCTGTATTGGCGCCTTTTTAACAGCTGCAGGGCAGCCAATCGACGATTGTTTCACTAGTGTGCCCTTAGAAGCCATCACAGCCATGCCTACTAATGGCATGGCTGTGATTGGGCAGTGCAGCATGTGACCCAGCCTCTATATATAGTACACACACACAGCACACAGCGTCATTCTGCTATAGACAGGTTCCTGTGCTGCTGAGAGGATTTTAGGAGTTAGTGTGATTCAGTCAGTCAGGCAGTCAGCATTCCTTAACTTTGCTTCTAATTAGTTAGATCAGTGAGCAATCTACATAGCTAGAGTAGAGTAGGGAGTTTCTTTAGTAAGGAAGAGAAAGAGGCAGAGAGAATTATTGAAGAGATTCCTAAATCAATTGTACCCTGGCTGGGGTGCAGTGCACAGTCTTTTAACAGTGCCATGAGGCCAGTGCCAGACAAAATATAAAAGTTTTACCTGCAAGCTCAGTGCACCATTAGGACCAACACTGCATATACTAAGAGATACACCATAGTCTGTGTGTATTCTGCTATTGGAAAAACATTGCATAAAAATTTAATTTTGCTTTTTTTTTTTTTCCCAATAGCATTTTCTGCGTGTTCATACATACATCATACATACACGCTGTAGACACTATCCGTGTATTCTGATATTGCAAAAACATTGCAAAAAAATTTAATTTTGCAGTGTTTTTTTTTTTTCCCAATAGCATTTTCTGCGTTTTCATAAACGCTTTACATACTGTCCGTGTATTCTGATATTGGAAAAACACTGCAAAATTTTTTTATTTTGCAGTGTTTTTTTTTCACCAATAGCATTTTCTGCGTTTTCATAAACGCTTTACATACTGTCCGTGTATTCTGATATTAGAAAAACATTGCAAAAAAATTTAATTTTGCTGTGTTTTTTTTCTTCCCAATAGCATTTTCTGCGTTTTCATAAACGCTTTAGACACTGTACGTGTATTCTGCTATTGACAAAAACACCCATTTAGGGCGAGATCATACATTTTGAAAATATGAGGAGATCATCAAAAAGGGGACGTGGCCCGGGTCGTGGTGCTGCTGGTGGCGCTCCTGTTGCAGGGAGAGGACGTGGTCGATCTGAGCCAGCTACACGCACTAGTGAAACACCTTCCTCAGGTGCGAGTAGGCGACAGAGCCTGCAGCGGTATTTTGGCGCGCCTAATGAGGCTGTACGAATGTTGAGGCCAGGACAAGTACAGGCGATAGTAGATTGGGTTGCTGACAGTGCCTCCGGTTCCTTCACATTGTCTCCCACCCAGTCTCTTGATGAAAGTTAATATTTTTTTCCAGAAAGTGCGTATTCTGGGGTATTCCCACCATATGTGCGGCATCGTGCCGTTGAGTTTCTGAGGTTCTTAATGACTTCCTGTACCTCTTCTGCTGAGAAGGGGGCCTCCAGCATTTTATTTTTATTTTTTATTTTTTTATGTTATTTTAAGTTATTTCCCTATCCACATTTGTTTGCAGATCACTTGCCATGCTCTTAACAACATTTTGTTGCCATTTGCAGCCCTCTAGCCCTTTCCATGACCTTTTTACAGCCATTTTAGTGTTCAAAAGTCCAGGTCCCATTGACTTCAATGGGGTTCAGAGTTCGGGGTCAAGTTCGGGTCAAGTTCGGTCCCGAACCTGGACTTTTTTCCCGAACATCCAGGTGTCCGCTCAACTCTAGTTAAGATCTCTTTTGGATCCCGACTCGACTAAACACCTGGACTAGCTCCTTAGCGATAGCCTTAGCCGAGGTGTTACACAAGGGAATGGCCTCAGGATAGCGCGTTGCATAGTCCAGGATTACCAAAATATGCTGGTGCCCCCGGGCAGACTTCACTACCGGCCCCACCAGCACCATGCCAATTCTCTCAAACGGGACCTCAAATTATTGGTAGAGGAACAAGGGGACTGCGAAAATGTGGCGACGGTGCCGACATTTGGCACTCGGGCACGATTCACAGTACTCTCTGACATCTACTTACAGGCCGGGCCAGAAAAATCTCTGGGTGATTCTTTCCTTGGTCTTTACATGACCATGGGCCAGGTCTAGCACCACCCTATGGAAGGGTTTTAGAACCAGTAGCTGTTCTACCACGTCCTCTCTGCGTTTTACCACCTGATACAGTAAATGTTTTTTAAGGGCCATGTACAGGAAAGACACCCCCCAATTAGGATCTACCGGTTCCCCATCCACCATCTTAACATTTTCTCTGGCTCTCATGAGGGTGGCATCTCGGAATTGCTCTGTACAGAAATCATCTCTCCTGACCTCTAAGTCGGGTACCACATTCTGGCTACTCATTGTCAGGGTCAGAGGTGTCGTCAAGAAAGACGTTCTCATAATCCAGCTGCTTGTGAAAGGCCTATCCGCAGAATCTCCACCAGAAGAGCCAACGGCGCACGCGAGTGCGTGTCAGGGCGAATGTGTGCACGCGGGTGCGCGTCAGCGCGGATGGGCGCGCGTGTGTGCGATGGTGCGAGCAGGCACGCGCGAACATGCACATGTGTGCGTGGGTGCACGCAGACGCGCCGTGTGACAGCACTTGGCGCCAAGAAGCTTATTTAAAGGAGTCTGTCACTGTGCCTTCTTGCTGTCCGGTATACAGCGTTTTCTGAGACCCTTGCTACTTTTTACTTACTTGCCTGATTCCTGTCTACCCTGCCTGTTCCCAACTACTCCTGTTTGCTGCCAGTATCCGACCCCGGCTTTTCCCTACTACTCTTCTGCCTCTCCCTTTGGTTTGATCGCTACCCGCTTGTTACCGACTCGGCCTGCACCTCGACTACTCTCCGGCTTCAGTTTGGTACCTGCTCTGCCCGCTAGTATTGACCCGGCCTGACCTTGCCAGTGTTCCTGCCTGACCACAGAGCACCTCATTACAGTCTGCTGAACCAGTGTTCCTGCTGAACTACAGAACACCTCCTCACTGTCTGCTGTCCCCGCCAAGCTACAGAGCACCTCCGTGCAGCCAGCTGTTCCAGTGTTCCTGCCAAGTTACAGTGCACCTCCTTGCTGCCTGCTGATCCAGTGTTCCTGCCAAACTACAGAACACCTCCGTGCTACCTGTTGCTTCGCTTGTGCTACGGAACTCCTCCCGGCTGTCTGTGGTGTTCCAATCATCAGTTCCAGCCCGCTGTTCCTGCCAGTCTCTCTTCAGCTTCTTCAGAGATCCAGACTAGCCCCAACACCTGCCACCTGTCAGGCACTTGTGCTCCCCTGCACTCTTGAGTCCCTGTCTCCACTACCAGGGGTTCTCGAGCCAGAGGCTTACGAGAGGCCGCTCCCTGCATTCTGGTCTCCGTCACCAGGTATGTGACAGGTGTTCTCCTGTTTGTTATCCCTGGGCGGGGAGCTAGCTTCCAGGTCGTCCGGCTCCCCAGCCATGACAGGGAAAGGAAGAGGATCTCCGGCTTCCTTGATCCCACTTTTGGCAAAAAGGGTCTGGTGAGAGTTCCCGTGCTTCCCCAGCAGGGGGAGCGCTACCTACCAGCCTCCCTTTGCTCTCCCATAAATTCCAAAAAAGGGGAAAATATCTTCTCACTAAAGCTTCATGAAGCAGCGAAGGTACCACCCCCATTGAATGTGTTACACTGCCCCAGGGGGTATCAACCTCAACCTCTGGTAATCTCGAGTGTCCCCATAGATGCAAATTACCCCAATAGTACTGGGGTGTAGTTTTGTGGGGTTTACACAAAATCATCCCTGACTAGGGTCAACATACTACCAGAGTCTAGCAGGGCTGTGAGTGGCTTCCCATCCACTGAAATAACACACATTTGTTTTTCAATGCGAGTCTGACATGATGCAGTACATGCCACCTGTGCAAACAGAGACATGTGTCTTTTCAAATAAGCATAATCGTATTGCATGGGTTCATCATTTTACAGGTGACACTCGAAAAATTTGAATATCGTGCAAAAGTTAATTTTATTTCACTAATGCAACTTAAAAGGTGAAACTAATATATGAGATAGACTCATTACATGCAAAGCAGGATAGTTCAAGCCGTGTTTTGTCATAATTGTGATGGTTATGGCTTACAGCTCATGAAAACCCCAAATCCACAATCTCAGAAAATTAGAATATTGTGAAAAGGTGCAATATTCTAGGCTCAAAGTGCCCCACTCTAATCAGCTAATTAAGCCATAACACCTGCAAAGGGTTCCTGAGCCTTTAAATAGTCTCTCAGTGTGGTTTATTAGGAATCACAATCACTGGAAAGACTGCTGACCTGACAGTTGTGCAGAAAACCATCATTGACACACTCCTTAACCGCTTCAGCACCGGGCCATTTTTTACCCTTCCTTACCAGAGCACTTTTTGCGATTCGGCACTGCGTCGCTTTAACTAACAATTGCGCGGTCGTGCGACGTAACACCCAAACAAAATTGACGTCCTTTTTTTCCCACAAATAGAGCTTTCTTTTGGTGGTATTTGATCACCTCTGCGGTTTTTTATTTTTTGCGCTATAAACAAAAGAAGAGCGACAATTTTGAAAAAAAACACAATATTTTTTACTTTTTGCTATAATAAATATCCCATTTTTTTTAAAAAAAAATATTTTTTTACTCAGTTTAGGCCGATACGTATTCTTCTACATATTTTTGGTAAAAAAAATCGCAATAAGCGTATATTGATCGGTTTGCGCAAAAGTTATAGCGTCTACAAAATAGGGGATAGATTTATTGAATTTTTTTATTTTTATTTTTACTAGTAATGGCGGCGATCTGCGATTTTTTTTTTCGTGACTGCGACATTGCGGCGGACACTTCGGACACTTTTGACAAATTTTTGGAACCATTCACATTTACACAGCGATCGTTGCTATAAAATTGCATTGATTACTGTGTAAATGTGACTGGCAAGGAAGGGGTTAACACTAGGGGCGCTGTAGGGGTTAATGTGTTCCCTAATAGAAGTGATTCTAACTGTGGGGGGAGGGGACTCAAGGGGAGAAGACCGATCATGTGTTCCTCTGTACTGGGATCACATGATCGGTCTCCTCTCCGCTGACAGGACGTGGAGCTGTGTGTTTACACACACAGCTCCACGTTCCCGCCCGGTCCCGTTGTTTTAACGGGCAATCGCGGGTGCCCGGCGGACATCGCGGCCGCCGGGCACTCGCACCGGTCCCGAGCGATGCCGCGGGTGCGCGCGCGCGCGCCCCCCAGGCGGCCGGGAATCCGAGGACGTCATATGACGCCCACCCAGGATGGGAGATCCACCTTGTGGGCGTCATATGACGGCGGGCGGTGTTGAAGTGGTTAACGAAGAAAAGCCTCAAAAGGTAATTGCAAAAGAAGTTGAATGTTCCCAAAGTGCTGTATCAAAGCACATTAATAGAAAGTTATGTGGAAGGGAAAAGTGTGGAAGAAAAAGGTGCACAAGCAGCAGGGATGACCGCAGCCTGGAGAGGATTGTCAGGAAAAGGCCATTCAAAAGTATTCAGGACTTTCACAAGGAGTGGACTGAGGCTGGAGTCAGTAAATCAAGAGTCACCACACACAGACGGATCCTGGACATGGGCTTCAAATGTCGTATTCCTCTTGTCAAGCCACTCCTGAACAACAAACATCAGAAGTGTCTTACCTGGGCTAAAGAAACTCAGACCTGGTCTGTTGCTCAGTGGTCCAAAGTCCTCTTTTCTGATGAGAGCAAATTTTGCATCTCTTTTGGAAACCAATGACCCAGAGTATGGAGGAAGAATGGAGAGGCACACACTGCAAGATGCTTGAAGTTCAGTGTGAAGTTTCCACAGTCTGTGTTGATTTGGGGAGCCATGTTCTCTGCTGGCGTTGGTCCACTGTGCTTCATTAAGTCCAGGGTCAATGCAGCCGTCTACCTTTTGGAGCACTTCATGCTTCCTTCCGCAGACAAGCTCTATGGGGATGCTGACTTAATTTACCAGCAGAACTTGGCACCTGCCCACACTGCCAAAAGCACCAAAACCTGGTTCAATGACCGTGGGATTACTGTGCTTGATTGGCCAGAAAACTTGCTTGACCTGAATCCCATAGAGAATCTATGGGGCTTTGTCAAGAGAAAGATGAGAGACATGAGACCGAACAATGCAGAAGAGCTGAAGGGCACTATTGAAGCATGCTGGTCTTCCATAACACCTCAACAGTGCCACAGGCTGATAGCTTCCATGCGACGCCGCATTGAGGCAGTAATTGCTGCAAAAGGGGCCCACACCAAGTACTGAGTACATATGCATGCTTATACTTTTCAGAGGTCAGATATTGTTCTATGTACAATCCTTGTTTTATTGATTGCATGTGCTATTCTAATTTTCTGAAATTGTGGATTTGGGGTTTTCTTGAGCTGTAAGCCATAATCATCACAATTATGACAAATCACGGCTTTAATTATCTTGTTTTGCATGTAATGAGTTTATCTCATATATTAGTTTCACCTTTTAAGTTGCATTAGTGAAATAAATTAACTTTTGTACGATATTCAAATTTTTCGAGTATTACCTGTATAGGACAGTTTGCAGCAATATGCCCTAATGCATGGCAATGAAAACACTGTATATGCTCTACCCCCAGTCCTCTTAACGGTCCCAAGGACCTTCAGGGCTTCTTTGCCCAATCTCTAGGTCTAGGACCCACAGTTTCATCAGCTGTAACAACAGTCTTATCAACCTTCCCTATGCTCTTAAACCCTGGAACAGTCTTACCAGAACGGCTGGGCAATCTTGAACCCATAAACACACCAAAGTGGGGCGTAGACGGGTTTACCAAGTCCTCCAGTAGCAATGTACCTCTCCACTAGGTCCACCAACTGGTTTGCAGTTTTGGGGTCCCCCTGTCCAACCCACTTCTTCAGAGCAGCAGGGAGCACACACAGGTACTGGTCCATTACCACACGCTCCACGATCTGAGGGCCTGTCAAGGTCTCCGTCTGCAACCACTTTCTGGTGAGGTGGACCAGGTCGAACACTGGAGAACGAGGTGGCTGGTTGCTGGAGTAGGTCCACTGATGCACGCGTGGGGGCCCGGACTGCCATAGTGACACCCAAGCGTTGCGAGTATCTCTGTCTTCAGAGTCTCAAAGTCCTGGGCCTTATCCGGTTCCAGATCAAAATAGGCCTTTTTGATGTTCTCCTGTCAGAAATGGGGCCAACAGACCCGCCCACTGTTCTTTTGGCCATCCTTCACGGACAGCAACTCTCTCAAAAGTCGCAAGGTATGCCTCGACATCATCGGCAGGTGTCATTTTCTGTAGGTGGTAGGAGGCACGTACCATCTTTGGTTCCACTGGCACAGGAGGTGTGGACCCCTTTTTCAGTTCCATTAGAGCCTGTGCGAACTGCCAATCCATCTCCTGCTGGGCCGCCTGTTGTGCTGCAGCGACTTCCTGTTTTGCTGCAGCGGCCTCTGCGATTTGGCAGTGCATCTCCTGCTGGGCCACCTGTTATATTGCAGCGGCCTCTGCGACTTTGCGGTTGGTTTCCTGCTGAGCTACATTGACCTGTAGCAGGGCCTTTATCATTTCCTCCATCTTCAGAAATTGCCCACATTCTCTACCACGTGTGGGGAGATTAGCTTGTGGGGATTATCCTTTCTCAAAATGAAGGTCAGCGTACAGGCAGTTTCTTTAAAATCTGCCGGGTTGCCAGCTTTATTTACAGGTGGTTTGCAAAGTCATAAAAATAAACAAAACAGTAAAACAAATCCTTGCCGTTCCGCGCTAAACTAAACAATACACTGCTCTCTATACGGTGAGGGGCTGGTCCCCTTCACCCACAAAACATGAGGTAAAGCAAACCTGAGCTTGGACTCAAGTGGACCACAAGACCTGGACCAGAGCCAAGCCTGCCACAGAGGCTGCAAAAATCTGGGCCTGATTCCGGTTCAGTCTCTGACAATAGAACAAATGCGAGGTAAAATATATTGATTATCAATTACCTTACCTATATATATATATATATATATATATATATATATATATATATATATATATATATATATATATGTATGTATATGTGAGGGGTATACTCACTTTTGTGAGATACTGTGTGTGTGTGTGTGTGTGTGTGTGTGTGTGTATATGTATAACTTTTAAACTAAATATTATCCAAAGGTGATTACGGATACCCTCTATTTATTCCATATATGTATTAATTTGTCTATTCCTATAGTTAGCTAGTCTATTAAAACTCTGATAGTTACTGTTGATAGCACAATAATATAAGGATAGCTATGAAAGCAAACACACTGCTTAATAAAACAACGTCTTAGCATTTTCCTATTTTCTCAGGAAATAAATAACATGAAAACACAAAAGGAAGATATTACAAAGCATATAACACAAGAACATCAAATATACTTATCGTAAAGCTGTCCTATAGATACGGTATCATCAGCTGGGATCGAGATGGTAACAGAGAGAGCCATGAGGCTCAAAAATGTCAGAGAGAGAGCTCTCTGTCTTGTTCAGCCCTTTTTATACTTCAATCATACACCGTTCAGACCCAACCTCATTGCCCATCTAGACCTTTGACAAATCAATGTATTCACTGGGCAGTCCTCCTCAATATATTATATTACTGTCCGTCCTGCTGTATTGGCCTCTAGGGGCAGCATTGTCCATGTCCTGGGTCAATCTTCAATGCCTTTTGATCCTTTGATCTTTGTAGCAGGACATTCGTCAATCATCTTGTCTTATCACACCAGTAAGTCAGGAGCCAAGCTTTTGTTTTACAAAGCTTTGATGTGCAACTTGTAACATTCCAAAGGCTACCTGTCTGCATCAACCAGGAAGTGAAACTCCAGAAATATGATATTAAACCATGTTGCCTTCCAACATCTTGGATTTTCCCATATGCGCAATTTGACTCCCTGTAATAGGGATCAATTAAGTCATGTGAGTGCATTGTGTGTCTGCATGTGGGTGGAGAGGAACCTTTCCTATACACACTGAGGTTGTGTATTCACGTGTGGGATCTATAAATGGACTTCACAATTTTTATCATTTAAATTAAGATTTATTTGTTTATTCAATATGGTGATTTATGATATGTAAATTTATGATATAAGAGCATGGTTCTATTGTTTCTTTTTCATGTTATAGGTGTTTTCTACACTTTATAACACAAAGCTCTTTATTGTGGTTTGTTTGTTTTTTTGGTTACTGGCTTGCGCAGGTTTGGAACCCATTGGTTCCTTTATTTTCTTTCACAACACACACATTGCCAGCAATAGAACAATGGTGTGGGGTCCCCCCCAAAATCCATACTCCAGATCCTTTCCCGAGCATGCAGGAAAGGGGGAGGGGACGAGCGAGCGCTGGGTGATCTATGTACATTGCAAGGATTATAACCTTTTGTTGCAGATTCTTTCTTTTTGTTATTCTTAAGAAATCCATGTGTGTTTGTCTGTGCCTCTGGGCTTAGTGGGTCTAATGGGAGTGGTTTCATAATTATCAGTCAGCTGTGGCAGCTACAGGGCACTAATGAGGAAATCTGCTGGGCCTGCATCCCTTTAGATGTGTTCCTATTGGAAATATCTCACCAAAAATGACATTTTTGTTGCAGGAGATGCCTGAAATCTGACTTGTATCTTAGGCAGACTTCTGGGAAAATTGGTGAGCCAATCACACAAGCAGGAAATTATGTTTCTGGGGAGTGGTCAGTGTATGCGGTGTGTACAGAACAACTCCATGTAGCCATATTGCTTTGCATTTATAGAAAATGACAGCGGCTGAAGATTGAAAAGGAAAGGTCATTTTTAATAATATTCAATATTATATCGCAATTGTACAGGCTATATTATTTTTTCTTTATTTTATTTTTTTCCCCAACGAAAGTGGAGTTACCCTTTTAACTGTTCCAGCAGTGCCATTACTCCAGTCAATATCGGGGTAGTTAAAATCCCCCATTATTATCACCGTCCCAGACTTTGCAGCCCTTTCCATCTGTGCAAGGAGTCTCCACCTTCTCATAAACACTGGGTGGCCTATAACTTTGAACTATGCAGTTCCACCAGGGTCGTCTTTAAGGCGGGGCAAACAGGGAAGCTACCCCGGGCTTAATCATTGTTGTGGGGCCCAAAGTAGCTACCCCTTGAGCCCACTGGCCAGGGTTGCCATTGCCAACAGTATATTTAGCTCTGGTAGGTAGGCACTTCCACCAAAAGATGCTCGCAGAGCTGGGCAGGCGTTGCGGAAGGAGAAGTCGGCCACATTTGCCGATACTGCTCCTCTTGTCCCAACTGCAGCCCTGTCACAGTGGAGTTATCTGCCCTCTGCCCCTCTTTGCACAGCTTCACTTCTACTGGGTGGCACTGCTGGGCTGGCACATGCTGTGAGAATGCTTCCTAAACCCCCCCCCCCCCCACTGTGACAGTTCTGTTTCTTTCACCTCAGAGAAAGCACCCATGCCACCCTGCGCCCACACTCCTGCCTGCTGTAAAGGAGGAGGGGAGAGCCACATGGGCTCAATTTATCTCAGGTGAGACCCACATACAGGGCACAAACCGGGCAGGCACCTTAACCCCTACACTGCCGGGAGGGGAGCACAGTTTTCCTCACTACTGTCACTGTTGTCACTTCTGGGGCTTTACATTCTATGTCTGTCTACAATAGGAGTTATTAGTGTCCCTCTGTGGAGGGGCCCCTGGACTGAAGGTAGTAGTGTCCCTCTATATAGGGGCCCCTGGACTGGAGTTAGTAGTCCCTCCTATGGAGGAGCCCCTGGACTGGAGGTAGTAGTCCCTCTAAGGGGGGGGCTGGACTGGAGGTAGCAGTCCCTCTATGGAGGGGCCCCTGGACTGGGAGGTAGTAGTCCCTCTATGGAGGGGGCCCTGGTCTGGAGGTAGTAGTCCCTCAATGGAGGGGCCACTGAACTGGAAGTAACAGTCTCCAAGGAGTGGCTCCTGGACTGGAAAAAAACAGTTTCTCTTTGTTGGGTCTTCATAGGGAGACTGCCACCTCCAGTCCAGGGGCCCCCATTATAGGGAGACTGCTACCTCCAGTCCTGGCGCCCCTCCATAAGGAGACTGCCACCTCCAGTCCAGGGGCCCCTCCATAAGGAGACTGCTACCTCCAGTCCAGGGGCTCCTTCATAGGGAGACTGCTACCTCCAGTCCTGGGGCCCCTTCATAGGGAGATTGCAACCTCCAGTCCAGGGGACCCTCCATGGAAATTCTTCTGTAATCTTTATTATAACATGACAATTAGCACTAGAATTGTTCACAGCACAGTCACCATAGAAAAAATGACCTTGGGGGCGATCTACGCCATAGGCTTCTTGAGAGAGAATTACATACTGCCTACCATGAGAAATGTAGGGAGTAAATCAGAGGAGCACTATTGCAACATTATAACATTACACGAAATTGAAAAAAAAAAGCACAGAGCCACGCTATAATTCATATGTAATACTGATTACTATTAAAAACACTGTGAGTTTAGTGTCACTAAGTATAAAGTCTGGCAAGACGATATATGCAAGATATATATAGATATATACACATATACACATACACACACACAAGGGTTCTTCAAAAGGTTTGCACACTTTATTTAAATATAAAAAAGTGTGGAAACTTAACTTTAAGACCCTTTGTATATATATTAATTACCACACCAGACCCTTAAATTCTGAAAAATAGCAGCCTGTTTAAAGTAAAGTAGTAGAATTTACAAGTGCCCAAATAGCTCTGTAATTACACATTCAGACATTTTTTTTCTACTTCAGCTAATTCTATCCATCAATTTTTAAAGAAAGTGTGTTGGATGCTTACATACTGTACATACACCGAACTGTTACTTTAAGAGTAAACTTCATATAATAGCTGTATATTTAACTGGAATTTACGATTCCTAGCTTTTGTTCTTTTGAAATAATAGTTCACATGATTATGAATAAAACTAATCAAAACACAGTAATACATATTACATATAACATATTTTGCATTCATTTCCTTAAAAGGCAGATATAGATTGACTATTGAAATAGAAAATTACATCAGCTTTTATTAATCAGGTGACATCTCTTTCAGTGTAGCAGGCAAAGACACAACCCTATTTCAATTATTTCATACATGTGTGTGTTTTAATTAATACTACTTTTTTTTCTTGAAATGTAAAACTGAGCAGCTTTGACTTTCTCTGTCTGGCAGACTGCATCTGAGTACATTAGCTTAACAAACAACTACCAACACACAGATCTGAAGTGGCTCTATACTAAAAAACATAAAACCTCAACTCAATAGCTTAATCAAACAGCTGTACAGTTATATGTTTAACCTGTCCTTTTCTTGCTGGCTAAACTGTAACAGAAATAAAAGAACATTGTACTTGCCTTGTATTATTACATTCCTTTAGTCTTTTTCAACAACAGAGGGAGTTTCCTTCGTCTGCAGTCTTAACTACTTCAAATTGCTGGCAGGATGCCTTGTGTACTTATACTCCGATATGAAAATGTCTGTGCTAGCATTTGTGCTTGCTAAAGAATGATGAAACATATTTCTTCCTTCAAAATATTGTAGTTCCAACTAGGTAACTCAACACATCCCAGGAAAGAAGCGCATTTGTGAACTCAACATGGGGAAATAATTACAGTCTGGAGGACAGTGCAACATAAATTGCGAAATAAGGAGAATATTTTATTTTTTAAAGCTTTGAAGCAGAAGTGACTATTAACTTCCAGAAAGGAAGTGTATCCACAGATGGTGCATGTTTATCATCTAGTGTCTATTAAAATGCATACTACAGTGCCTTAAAGTATTCATATTCATTGAAATTTTCCACATTTTGTCATGTTACAACCAAAAATGTAAATGTATTTTATTGAGATTTTATGTGATAGACCAACACAAAGTGGCACATAATTGTGAAGTGGAAGAAAAATCATTTTTTTTTAAATTGCGTGAAAAGTGTGGCGTGTATTTGGCCCCCCCAGTCAATACTTTGTAGAACCATCTTTTACTGCAATTACAGCTGCAAGTGTTTTTAGGTATGTCTCTACCAGCTTTGCACATCTAGACAAAAGTTTGAGAGCTGGATCTAAAATTTTCCGACAACTAAATCCGATCAGACTTTTTCCGATCGTGTGTCGAAAATTCCGACGCACAAAGTGCCATGCATGCTCATAAAAAATTTGGAGACGAAAGCTATTGGCTACTGGCCTCTACGTACGTTTTATTCGTCACCTCGTTCCAAAAATCGGGCAAAATCCGTCGGAAATAATCTGACGGATTTTGTGGTCGGAATGTTCGACTGTGTGTACAAGGCATTAAACATGAAAATGCTTTGATCTTAACCATTCCATTGTAGCTCTGGCTGTATGTTTAGGGTCGTTGTCCTGCTGGAAGGTGAACCTCTGCCCCAGTCTCAAGTCTTTTGCAGACTACCAGGTTTTTATTCTAAGATCATCCTGTATTTGGCTCCATTTATCTTCCCACCAGCTTCCCTGTCCCCGCTGAATAAAAGCATCCCCACAACATGGTGTTGCCACCACCATGTTTCACGGTGGGGATGATGTGTTCAGGGTGATGTGCAGTGTTAGTTTTCCGCCACGCATAGCATTTTACTTTTAGGCCAAAAAGTTACATTTTGGTCTCATTCTTCCACATGTTTGCTGTGTCCCCCACATGGCTTCTCGCAAACTGCAAACGGGACTTCTTATGGCTTTCTTTCAACAGTGATTTTCTTCTTGCCACTCTTCCATAAAGGCCAGATTTGGGGAATGTACGACTAAAGCCCCATACACACGGCCGGAAAATCCGACCACCAAATCCATCGGATTTGGTCCGACGGATTTAGTCCGACACTGGTGTTGCATACACACGGTCGGACAAAGTTGTCGGAAAATCCGATCATTCTGAACGTGGTGACGTTTGTTGCCTACGACGGGACTACGTAGAGGCTAGTAGCCAATAGCTTTGGTCTTGTAATGGGATCTGAGCATGCGTGGCACTTTGTCCGTCGGAATTTGCTACACACGATCGGAATTGGTGTGATCGGACTTTGTTGTCGGAAATTTTTTCCAGCAGGAGACAGAACTTTGTCCGTTGGACAATCCGATGGAAACTGTCCGATGGTGCCTACACACGGTCGGAATTTCCGACAACATTGTCCGATAGGACAGAATCCATCGGAAAATCCGACCGTGTGTATGGGGCTTTATAGTTGTCCTGTGGGCAGATTCTCCCACCTAAGTTGTGGATCTCTGCAGCTTCTCCAGAGTTACCATGGGCTCCTTCTCTCATTAATGCTCTCCTTGCCTGTCAGTTTAGGTGGACGGCCAAGTCTTGGTAGGTTTGCAGTTGTGCCAAACTTTTTCCATTTTCAGATGATGGATTGAACGGTGCTCTGTGAGATGTTCAAGCTTGGGATATTTTTTATAACCTACCCCTGCTTTAAAATTCTCCACAATTTTATCCCTGGCTTGGCTGGTGTGTTCCTTGGCCTTTATGATGCTGTTTGTTCACCAAGGTTCTCTAACAAACCTCTGAGGGCTTCACAGAACAGCTGCATTTATACTGAGATTAAATTACACACAGGTAATTTAGAACACATTTACATTTTTGGTTGTAATTATTTACTAATTAGGTAACTTCTGAAGGCAATTGGTTCCACTAGATTTTACTGTGTTTCCCAAAAAATAAGACCTACCCCAAAAATAAGCCCTAGTTTAAATGGGTTGTAAAATCCTAAAATGCACTTTTCCTGTGATCTATGTTTGATTAATGCCTTCTCTGTGGCGCGGCTCGGAACTCAGCTTATCCCCCACTGCTCTCCTCCTTTTCTCCCAGCTGTCAGCGGGGGATCCCGGACTGCACCAGAAAGTTAAGGTCAGTGCGGGAAGAGGATCAGTGGGTCACGGAGCTGTTACAGGGTGCTTATCACAGATAGATTGCAGAGAAATGCACGGTTTGCATAGTGCTTTTTGGGTGTATTTTGGGATTGTTTTTACACCCACTTTTACTAAGTTCCACTGGCCTGACAGGCAGGGAGGGAGATGGGGAGAGAAGACCGAACATGTCAAGCCCTACCTTGAAAATAAGCCCTACTGGGTCTTTTGTTGCCAAAATTAATATAAGACCCGGGCTTATTTTCAGGGAAACACGGTAGTTAGGGGTATCAGAGTAAAGAGGGCTGAATATAAAAGTGTTAAAGGCTGGCCCGTATTTGTGGGAGGAGTCAGAGAGACTATTTAAGCCTCCTCCTCTGCTAGGGCCAGTGTCGTCGGGGTTCTGGGTTAGGAGGGGATGGGGCGGTCATACGTCACTTTGGATCGTGCCAAGCTACAATCTGCTGAATGGTGGCGATGTCTCGGTGCTCACACCGGGGAGACCGCTTGCCCACCCACCTTGTTATCACCGGGTACTTCGGTGTTCTCACCGGGGTGGTCAGCCGTCCACCAGCTCCTCTCTCCCTGGGCAGTTCCGGCTTCCAGGGGGGGGCCGTCCGCTTGATAGGACATGTCTGCTTGGTGCGGGGTGTTCGGCCGCCGCGACTCCTCTCCCCATACACGTTCAGCTCCACGAGGGAGCCGCCTGCCTGGTGCGCGGTGGGGGAGGGGGTCGGCCGCCACCGCCTGCCTCTCCACATACACATCCACAGGTGCACGAGGCACATGTCTGCGGGGAGGGGGGATGTTTCGGCCGCCGGCTCCTCGCTCCCCATGCATAGCTGCTCCACGTGGGGGCCGCCCGCTGATTCTCCCGGTGTTCGCGGGGGGTGATTGGCCCCTGCTGACTCCTCTCCCCATGCGCTGCCATCTCCACAAGGCATCCGCACGCTTGATGCTGGGGTGATTCGGCCACCTGCCTGCTCCTCTCATCGTGTTACCTGGCACAGGAGGGGGAAGGGCCACCGGTTTCTCCCGGTGCTGGGGGGGGCATGGGCAGTCACCCGCCCGTCGATCCTTTCCTCCCCATAACTGGCATCTCTGCAGCAGGGTCAGTGGACACCAGACCATCCTCAGCAGTTATGGCAAAGGCCAGACTTGAGGTGACAGGTCTGCCAGGTTGCTACTTTCGCTTGTTTCACTTTCTTGGTCAGTGTTTCTATTTGCAGCTATTGCAGCGTTCTGCCCGACTTTTCTGACATAGCGTTTTCTGCCCGGCATTTCTGTCATAGCGTTTTCTGCCCGCCATTTCTGTCATAGCGTTTCTGGCCGCCATTTCTGTCATAGCGTTTCTGCTCGCCATTTCTGTCATAGAGTTTCTGCCCGCCATTTCTGTCATAGCGTTTCTGCTCGCCATTTCTGTCATAGCGTTTCTGCCCGCCATTTTCTGTCATAGCGTTTCTGCCCGCCATTTTCTGTCATAGCGTTTCTGCCCGCCATTTTCTGTCATAGCGTTTCTGCCCGGAATGTCTGTCATAGCGTTCTTTTCAGCATGTCTGTCATAGCATTTTTTTGCCCGGCATTTCTGTCATAGCGTTTTCTGCCCGGTACTTCTGTCATAGCGTTTTCTGCCCGGCATTTCTGTCATAGCGTTTTCTGCCCGGCATTTCTGTCATAGCGTTTCTGCCCGGCATTTCTGTCATAGCGTTTTCTGGCCGGCATTTCTGTCATAGCGTTTTCTGCCCGGCATTTCTGTCATAGCGTTTTCTGCCCGGCATTTCTGTCATAGCGTTTTCTGTCATAGCGTTTCTGCCCAGCATTTCTGTCATAGCATTTTCTGCCCGGCATTTCTGTCATATCGTTTTCTGCCTGGCATTTCTGTCATAGCATTTCTGTCCATAGCGTTCTGCCCCTGCGTTTCTGTCATAGCGTTCTGCCCCTGCGTTTCTGTCATAGCATTCTGCCCCTGCATTTCTGTCATAGCGTTCTGCCCCTGCGTTGCTGTCATAGCGTTCTGCCCCAGCATTCAGGTCATTGCGTCATACCCCAGCATTCCTGGCTCAGCATTCAGTCTCAGCATTTCTGTCATAGCGTTTCTGCCCCAGGTTTTCTGTCATGGCTTTGCTGCCTCAGTGTTTCTGCCCAGGATTTCTGTCATTGCATTTTTACCTCAGCGTTCAGTCTCAGCGTGTTTCCGTCATTTGCGTTTCTGCCCAGGTTTTCTGTCATGGCTTTCTGCCTCAGCGTTCTGTCATAGCGTTCTGCCCAGGATTTCTGTCGTTGCATTTCTGCCTCAGCATTGCAGTCCCAGCATTTCTGCCCAGGGTTTCTGTCCTTGCATTTCTATCTTAGCGTTCGGCCCAGGATTTCTGTCATTGCGTTTCTGCCCCTGGATTTCTGTCATTGCGTTTCTGCCCCTGGATTTCTGTCATTGCGTTTCTGCCCCTGGATTTCTGTCATTGCGTTTCTGCCCCTGGATTTCTGTCATTGCGTTTCTGCCCCTGGATTTCTGTCATTGCGTTTCTGCCCCTGGATTTCTGTCATTGTGTCTCTGCCCCTGGATTTCTGTCATTTCGTTTCTGCCTCAGTGTATTTTTCTGTCATTTGCGTTCTGTCATGGCATTTCTGCCTCAGCATTCTGTCATAGCAGTCTGCCCCAGGATTGCTATCGTTGCATTTCTGCCTCAGCATTTCAGTCTCAGCATTCGTCATTGCGTTCCTGCCCCAGGTTTTCTGTCATGGCATTTCTGCCTCAACGTTCTGTTATAGCTTTTGCCCAGGATTTCTGACATTGCGTTTCTGCCCCTGGATTTCTGGCATTGCGTTTCTGCCCCTGGATTTCAGTCATTGCGTTTCTGCCCCTGGATTTCAGTCATTGCGTTTCTGCCCCCTGGATTTCAGTCATTGCGTTTCTGCCCCTGGATTTCAGTCATTGCGTTTCTGCCCTTGGATTTCAGTCATTGCGTTTCTGCCCCTGGATTTCAGTCATTGCGTTTCTGCCCCTGGATTTCAGTCATTGTGTTTCTGCCCCCTGGATTTCTGTCATTGCGTTTCTGCCCCCTGGATTTCTTGCATTGCGTTTCTTCCCCCTGGATTTCTGGCATTGCGTTTCTGCCCCTGGATTTCAGTCATTGCGTTTCTGCCCCCTGGATTTCAGTCATTGCGTTTCTGCCCCCTGGATTTCAGTCATTGCGTTTCTGCCCCCTGGATTTCTGTCATTGCGTTTCTGCCCCCTGGATTTCTGTCATTGCGTTTCTGCCCCCTGGATTTCTGTCATTGCGTTTCTGCCCCCTGGATTTCTGTCATTGCGTTTCTGCCCCCTGGATTTCTGTCATTGCGTTTCTGCCCCTGGATTTCAGTCATTGCGTTTCTGCCCCTGGATTTCAGTCATTGCGTTTCTGCCCCTGGATTTCAGTCATTGCGTTTCTGCCCCTGGATTTCAGTCATTGCGTTTCTGCCCCTGGATTTCAGTCATTGCGTTTCTGCCCCTGGATTTCAGTCATTGCGTTTCTGCCCCTGGATTTCAGTCATTGCGTTTCTGCCCCTGGATTTCAGTCATTGCGTTTCTGCCCCTGGATTTCTGTCATTGCGTTTCTGCCCCTGGATTTCTGTCATTGCGTTTCTGCCCCTGGATTCTGTCATTGCGTTTCTGCCCCCTGGATTTCCGTCATTGCGTTTCTGCCCCCTGGATTTCCGTCATTGCGTTTCTGCCCCCTGGATTTCCGTCATTGCGTTTCTGCCCCCTGGATTTCCGTCATTGCGTTTCTGCCCCTGGATTTCCGTCATTGCGTTTCTGCCCCCTGGATTTCCGTCATTGCGTTTCTGCCCCCTGGATTTCCGTCATTGCGTTTCTGCCCCCTGGATTTCTTCCCCCTGGATTTCCGTCATTGCGTTTCTGCCCCCTGGATTTCTGTCATTGCGTTTCTGCCCCCTGGATTTCCGTCATTTGCGTTTCTGCCCCCTGGATTTCCGTCATTGCGTTTCTGCCCCCTGGATTTCTGTCATTGCGTTTCTGCCCCCTGGATTTCTGTCATTGCGTTTCTGCCCTGGATTTCTGTCATTGCGTTTCTGCCCCCTGGATTTCTGTCATTGCGTTTTTTCCCCCTGGATTTCTGGCATTGCGTTTTCTTCCCCCTGGATTTCTGGCATTGCGTTTTCTTCCCCCTGGATTTCTGGCATTGCGTTTCTTCCCCCTGGATTTCTGCATTGCGTTTCTTCCCCCTGGATTTCTGGCATTGCGTTTCTTCCCCCTGGATTTCTGGCATTGCGTTTCTTCCCCCTGGATTTCTGGCATTGCGTTTCTTCCCCCTGGATTTCCGGCATTGCGTTTCTGCCCCCTGGATTTCCGGCATTGCGTTTCTGCCCCCTGGATTTCCGGCATTGCGTTTCTGCCCCCTGGATCTCCGGCATTGCGTTTCTGTCCCCTGGATTTCCGGCATTGCGTTTCTGCCCCCTGGATTTCCGGCATTGCGTTTCTGCCCCTGGATTTCCGGCATTGCGTTTCTTCCCCCTGGATTTCTGGCATTGCGTTTCTTCCCCCTGGATTTCTGGCATTGCGTTTCTTCCCCCTGGATTTCTGGCATTGCGTTTCTGCCTCCTGGATTTCTGGCATTGCGTTTCTGCCTCCTGGATTTCTGGCATTGCGTTTCTTCCCCCTGGATTTCTGGCATTGCGTTTCTGCCTCAGAATTCAGCGTTTTTCTGTCATTTCGGCCTCAGCATTTCTGTCATTACGTTTCGGCCTCAACATTTCTGCCGCAGCATTTCTATCATGGTGTTTTCACCCTCTGTGTTCAGCCACAGAGTTTCTCAGAGGGGCGTTGTTCACTCAGGGCATACTCCGATAGCTGTTTTTGTTTGTTGGTTGTCATGTCTCATCGTATCTGTGTTCATGTTTGTATCTGGGTCAGTTAGCTAGGGCTCACACGTCAGGATCTGTCACGTCTATAGATCCATACGGGCTGAGGTTTCATTTGTTAAATTGATTGTTGTCCTCAATCGTCTCGCCCGTATACCACACGTCATACGATGCATGTTCATTCACCACACTCATACGACTACCCACCACGGTCCGTGGGTACACTAGCCCTGAGTTTTTCAGTCAATTACCTGTCTCTGTGCTGCAGGTTACTCGGGCTCACTCACCACTCACACGAGGAGGGTCCATCGTCAGGTTCATCACATGCAGTGGTCTCGACATTTCTGCTTATGTATCTCATTTGTAGGTAGGCATAGAGGGGTGTTGTTGTTCTCATGTCTGGTTGTCTGTCATTTCTCCAGTTTGTGTTCTCAGGTTGGGCCGTCTTGGCATCCATACCTCCTTCCCTGGTTTAGGATTCAGATACGGTTGTTAGGTCTCAGGCTGTAGCATGCCCCGTTCATATCAGGTGGGACCAGTGTTCTGTGTCTGGCATGGTTGCTCCATGTTGACGATGCTCATTGCCATAGCGCCTACTCCATCACATCTATCAGGCATCCAGGTTTTTGCACTCCTGTCAGTGGTATTTTTGCCCTCTCCCTCTCACGTCCTCATACCATAGTAGGGGTAGGCCAGGGGTTGGGGGGGGGCATTTCACTGAGCTACTTCGCTGGTGTCCGTGGACGTATTTCAATCTTCTCGGCCATCATTTGCAGGGGTTCCTCGGGCCAGCCCTTGCTTCCTTTCCCCTATGTATCCTCTCATGCACAAGCAGTTCATTCGCATGTCTGGGTTGTCTTGGGCATCAGGCTCATTCCATCCTTCACAGGACGTTCAGGTGGTTTCTGCATAGCTTCGCAGGTTCTTCAGGGGGTTCCTTTTCATCACCAAGTCAGGAGTCAGTGGGTTCTCCTGTCACAGCGGATTCTTACCGGTTACTCACTGTTGCCATCTGGGTGCGCGTTAGTCCACGTGTTGGATCATTACCTTCCCTTCTTCACCTAAATCTTGTGTCTTTTTGCCCTCTTTTCAGGCATACTGACCAGCTAGCCCATGGCACACCTCAGGCCTTGGTTCTTAGGAATATCGCATTTCCCACTTGAAGACTCCGATTACAAGTCCGGCCAGCCTGTATTTGTGGGAGGAGTCGGAGAGACTATTTAAGCCTCCTCCTCTGCTAGGGCCAGTGTCGTCGGGGGGTTCTGGGTTCCCACCCACCCATTCCCCCAGCCTTTCATACTTACTCATAGTACTACTCATTCTTACATCAAGGGTATGCCCTCTTTTTAGGCATACCGACCAGCTAGGCCATGGCACACCTCAGGCCTTGGTTCTTAGGAATATCGCATTTCCCACTTGAAGACTCTGATTATAAATGCACGCCACACTTTTCAGATATTTATTTGTCAAGCAATTTGAAAACCAATTATCATTTTCCTTCCACTTCACAGTTATGTGCCACTTTGTGTCGGTCTATCACATAAAATCCCCTAAAAGAACACCTTTACATTTTTGGTTTTAACATGACAAAATGTGAAAAATCTCAAGGGGTATGAATACTTTTTCAAGGCGCTGTATATGCTGTGCTCTTCGTCAGTTGACTGTTTCGTTTTTATATTTTTGAATATTGGTATGCAGGTTTTGTATAGGTCAACAATGCAGCATTTAACAATATACAGAGAGTAGAGTTATAATACAATTAAATACAAGAGGGTTTGGAGGGTCCTGCTCATAAGAGCTTACAATCTAAAAGGGAGGAGCAAATGGTACAAAAGTAATAACTGTGTGGGGATGAGTTCATGAAGAAATAAAAGCTCAGTTGTTAGGCAAAGGCAGAGTTTTCAGGATCACCTAAAGAGGGACAGAGTAGGAGATATCTGGGCAGATTGGGATGGAGTGTTCCAAAGGATGGCGCAAATGGCTCCCAGTTCCCAGGTGTAGCTGATCTGGTCATTAGCGGGCCTTATTATGTCAGGAGTCAGAAGCCGGGAGACCAGATATATGTAGCTGCACCAAAAAACTGGGACCAGACCATGTATTGTTTGTATGTATATATATCTTTAAAGTGAGATTTATTTACAGGAATGAAAGATAGTTACACACCAGTAGGGATGGGCCCGGTGTTCGATTCGAACCCATGTTCGAATCGAACATCGGCCGTTCGTCCACTCGTCAAGTCCAGAACTCTGCGGGGCGTTCGCATCAAATTCGTGTGATGCGAACGGCCCACAATGCACTGCGCCAGTCGCAGTGCATTGCTGGCTGATGATTGGCCAAGCATGCACTGTGACCCCGCATGCTTGGCCAATCATAGCGCCAGCAGCGAGGAGAGCAATAATTAGCCACAGGCAGAATGCCTGTGGCCAATTATAGCTCAGGGGGTTTAGTACACACCCCACACTATATAAGTGCCGGCGGCCTTGTGTAGTGTGTTCAGGGAAAGAGGATTGATAGGCAGGGACAGTGTCAACTTCTTATCATTCATTTTCATTGGGAAAGTGCAGGGAAAGAGGATTGATAGGCAGGGATAGTGTGTTCTTCTCAGGCATTTGCGTGTGGGGAAAGTGCTGTTCTCAATAAATACAGCCATCTGCAAGAGTTAGTGTGTGTTGTGTGAGTCCAGCACAGCACAGTATACAACATGCACCTTAGTGGCGGCTGGTGCTCAAATTTTTTTTGGGGGGGCGCAAATAAACTGAACGCCAAACGCTGCCACTGTGCCCATTAAAACGCTGCCACTGTGCCCATTAAAACGCTGCCACTGTGCCCATCAAACGCAGCCACTGTGCCCATTAAACGCTGCCACTGTGCCCATTAAAATGCAGCCACTGTGCCCATTAAAATGCAGCCACTGTGCCCATTAAAATGCAGCCACTGTGCCCATTAAAATGCAGCCACTGTGCCCATCAAACGCAGCCACTGTGCCCATCAAACGCAGCCACTGTGCCCATCAAACACAGCCACTGTACCATCAAACGCAGCCACTTTGCCACTGTGACATCAAACGCAGCCACTTTGCCACTGTGACATCAAACGCAGCCACTTTGCCATCAAACACAGCCACTTTGCCACTGTGACATCAAACGCAGCCACTTTGCCATCAAACACAGCCACATGTGTATTCTTACTTGAGTATCAGTGTGCTTTGTATATTTCTTTTGGAGCTTTACAGTAATCCAGCATGAAACTTTTTTTGCAGGAGCTTCATGTAAAAAAGACCAGTCACTGCAGGAAGCCTGTAGTGGATGGCTCTGCCAAGTTCCACCCACAGCTCTGCCCTCTATACATGCTATGTGCAGCATAGTGATGATGTCACTGTTGTTTTTACAAGTTAATCTTTGTGCCCCAAGTGCTGCCCCTGTGCCCCCCGTCCGGGCACTTACCTTGTCTCGGGTGGCGGCGGCAGCGGTGTCCTCCATTTCTTCTCCTGCCCGCTTCTCCTCTCATCCTCGGCTATGATTGGACGCCTGATAGGCGCCCAATCACAGCGCCTGTCGTTTCAGCCAATCAGGGCACAGGTAACACAGACCTGTGCTCCTGATTGGCTAAGGGGCCGTACAATGTTAGCAAAGCGAATTCCTTTGGTTTGCTAACATACTGATGAGTGACAAGGAACGCACAGCGTTGCGCCCGCTTCTCACTTTTTTGGACGCTAATCAGGTGCTTCCAAAAAACACCCCCACCGCTGTAATTCAGGTGCCCGGTGACCGAAAAGGGGCCAGACACCTGAATAGGGGGTGTCAGCAGCGACCATAGATAGATAGATTCATGCAATGCATGAATCTATGGTGATTAGAGAGTGACAGGAGAGGGGGCGGCGCTCCTGCGCCCTTTATGGACGCACCACCGCTGCTGCACCTGTATCTGCCCTGGTGTCATCTAATCCAGTCATCTGCAGGAGTTAATGTGTGTGTTGTGTGAGTCCAGCACAGCACATTATACAACCTGCACCTGTATCTGCCCTTCTATTCTGGTGTCATCTAATCCAGTCATCTGCAGGAGTTAGTGTGTGTGTTGTGTGAGTCCAGCACAGCACAGCACAGTATACAACCTGCGCCTGTATCTGACCTGGTGTCATCTAATCCAGCCATCTGCAGGAGTTAGTGTGTGTGTTGTGTGAGTCCAGCACAGCACAGTATACAACCTGCACCTGTATCTGCCCTTCTTTGCTGGTGTCATCTAATCCAGCTATCTGCAGGAGTTAGTGTGTGTGTTGTGTGAGTCCAGCACAGCACAGTATACAACCTGCACCTATATCTGCCCTGGTGTCATCTAATCCAGCCATCTGCAGGAGTTAGTTTGTGTGTTGTGTGAGTCCAGCACATCACAGTATACAACCTGCACCTGTATCTGCCCTGGTGTCATCTAATCCAGCCATCTGCAGGAGTTAGTGTGTGTGTTGTGCGAGTCCAGCATAACACAGTATATAACCTGCACCTGTATCTGCCCTTCTTTGCTGGTGTCATCTAATCCAGCCATCTGCAGGAGTTAGTGTGTGTGTTGTGTGACTCCAGCACAGCACAGTATACAACCTGCACCTGTATCTGCTATTCTATTCTGGTGTCATCTAATCCAGCCATCTGCAGGAGTTAGTGTGTGTGTTGTGTGACTCCAGCACAATATACCCTACCCAATTGCTGTTTTTCCCATCTCCCTGCAGGCCATTACAATGTCTGGAAGGCCAACAAGGAGAGGCAGACAGTCACGAGCCAAGAAAAGAGGGCAAGCAGGCTCTGTGTCTAGAGACAACAGTGCTGGTCGTGGACGCAGTGCATCGTCATCAGCACGTGGCCATGGGGCACGCTTGTCCTTATTTTCGGCAGCTGGACATGTTAAGCCGCATCATGCTGAATGCTTTGTAGAGTAGTTGACCAAGCCCTCCTCATCCTCCTCATCCTCTCTCACCCAGGCTCAGGGTACTGGCAAAGCAGCTGCCAATGCGTACTCTTCCCTCGTTTCAATGTCATCAGTCACCCCTTCCCTAGACCCACCATGTCCTCCTGAGGAGTCCCCCGAACTGTTTGACCACAGTGTTGGGTACATGCTCCAGGAGGATGCCCGGCGTTTTGAAGGCTCTGATGATGATACCCAGCTAGAGGAAGGCAGTAGCGTGAGCGCAGAAAGAGGGGATGCTCAAGGACAGCAATCTGGCAGTCATGTTCCACCAGCTGCAGCTGGTTTGCTCCAGTGGTGAAGAGGGAGGGGATGATGAAGTCACTGACTCCATGTGGGTGCCTGATCGGAGAGAGAAGGAGGAGGAGGAGGCGGCACATCTCCAACGAGGCAGGATGCCCTCCGGGGGGCCAGCTTGAGGGCAGCACACCAACTGAATCACACCGCAGAGCTCCGCCTGTGCAGGGCGCTGCCTCTGCGCGTTATTACAAAAGTTCTTTGGTGTGGGCCTTTTTTGAGACGAGTGCATCAGATCGCACCGCTGCTATTTGCAACATACAGTGGTGTGAAAAAGTGTTTGCCCCCTTCCTCATTTCCTGTTCCTTTGCATGTTTGTCACACTTAAGTGTTTCGGAACATCAAACCAATTTAAACAATAGTCAAGTACAACACAAGTAAACACAAAATGCAATTTGTAAATGAAGGTGTATTATTATTAAAGGTGAAAAAAAATCCAAACCATCATGGCCCTGTGTGAAAAAGTGATTGCCCCCCTTGTTAAAACATACTATAACTGTGGTTGTCCACACCTGAGTTCAATTTCTCTAGCCACACCCAGGCCTGATTATTGCCACACCTGTTCACAATCAAGGCATCACTTAAATAGGAGCTGCTTGACACAGTAAGGTCCACCAGAAGATCCTTAAAAGCTACACATCATGCCGAGACCCAAAGAAATTCAGGAACAATTGAGAAAGAAAGTAATTGAGATCTATCAGTCTGGAAAGGGTTATAAAGCCATTTCCAAAGCTTTGGGAATCCAGCGAACCACAGTGAGAGCCATTATCCTCAAATGGCGAAGACATGGAACAGTGGTGAACCTTCCCAGGAGTGGCCGGCCGCCCAAAATTACCCCAAGAGCGCAGCGACGACTCATCCAAGAGGTCACAAAAGACCCCACAACAACGTCCAAGGAACTGCAGGCCTCACTTGCCTCAGTTAAGGTCAGTGTTCATGCCTCCACCATCAGGAAAAGACTGGGCAAAAATGGCCTGCATGGCAGAGTTCCAAGGAGAAAACCACTGCTGAGCAAAAAGAACATCAAAGCTCGTCTCAATTTCTCCACAACACATCTTGATGATCCCAAAGACTTTTGGGACAACATTCTGTGGACCGATGAGACAAAAGTGGAACTCTTTGGAAGGTGTGTGTCCAAGTATATCTGGCGTAGAAGGAACACTGCATTTCAGAAAAAGAACATTATACCAACAGTAAAATATGGTGGTGGTAGTGTGATGGTCTGGGGCTGTTTTGCTGCTTCAGGACCTGGAAGACTTGCCGTGATAAAAGGAACTATGAATTCTGCTGTCTACCAAGAGATCCTGAAGGAGAATGTCCGACCATCTGTTCGTGTACTCAAGCTGAAACGAACTTGGGTTCTGCAGCAGGACAATGATCCTAAACACACCAGCAAGTCCACCACCGAATGGCTGAAGAAAAACAAAATGAAGACTTTGGAGTGGCCTAGCCAAAGTCCTGACCTGAATCCTATTGAGATGTTGTGGTATGACCTTAAAAAGGCCGTTCATGCTCGAAAAACCCTCTAATGTAACTGAATTAGGACAATTCTGCAAAGATGAGTGGGCCAAAATTCCTCCAGGACGCTGTAAAAGCCTCATTGCACGTTATCGCAAACGCTTGGTTGCAGTTGTTGCTGCTAAGAGTGGCCCAACCAGTTATTAGGTTTAGGGGGCAATCACTTTTTCACACAGGGCCATGATGGTTTGGATTTTTTTTCACCTTTAATAATAAACACCTTCATTTACAAATTGCATTTTGTGTTTACTTGTGTTGTCCTTGACTATTGTTTAAATTGGTTTGATGTTCCGAAACACTTAAGTGTGACAAACATGCAAAGGAACAGGAAATGAGGAAGGGGCAAACACTTTTTCACACCACTGTATGTCTCAAGCGTATCTTGCGTGGCCAAAACATCAGCCGCTTGGGCACCACAAGCATGACCAGACATATGTTGACCTGCCATGCAGCTTGTTGGCAAGCGTACCTTAAAGACCCACACCAAAGAACAAAGCGGACCTCTCCTTGCTCCTCATCAGCTGGGATCTCCAACCCCACTATACCTTTAGTCCTCGCTGAAAGATGCAGAGAGGAAGGAAGGTGTAGAATTAGGTGTGTCACAGCCAAGTACTTGCGGGCACTTTGCTAGCAGTACACCGATGTCCGATTGTACCAGGCAAATTTCCCTGCCCCAGCTGCTGGACCGTTGAAAGAAGTTCACTCCCAGCCATCCACATGCCCAGCGGTTGAATGCTAGCTTGGCTTTTTCTCACGGAAGGCGATTTCCGGCTCTCTACCGGCATGTGGAAGGCAATGTCTTGGCCTGGCTGGACAGGGCGGTCAGCGGTAAGGTGCATATTACCGCTGACTCATGGTCCAGCAGGCATGGACAGGGACATTACCTATCTTTCACAGCCCATTGGGTCACTCTTTTGGCAGCTGGGAAGGATGCAGGACAAGGTGCAGTAGTGTTGGAGGTTGTTCCTGCCACCACGCCTCCAAAATGCAACTACTGGTTGTGACACACCTCTCTCCTCCACCCCCTCCTCTTTTTCTTCCTCCATAGCCTCTTCCTGTTCTTTTGTCCTTGGAACCAGCGGTGCTCCGTAGGCGTTCAAGGGGCTACGCAAGTACGCAGGCAAAAATATGCCATGCCGTACTTGCGCTGGTGTGTTTGGGGGCAGAGGTTCTTTCAGCTCTGCAGGAGCAGGCCGAGAGGTGGTTGATGCCACGCCAGCTTAAGCCAGGAATGGTGGTTTGTGACAATAGCACCAACCTCCTCTTCGCCCTGCGACAGGGACAACTGACCCATGTGCCCTGTATGGCTCACGTCCTTAACCTGGTGGTGCAGCGGTTCTTGGGCAGGTACCCAGGCTTACAGGATGTCCTGAGGCAGGCCAGGAAAGTCTGTGTGCATTTCTTCCGATCATATAATGCCAGTGCTCGGCTGGCTGAGCTGCAAAAGGAGTTGAACCTGCCCAAGAACCACCTTATATGTGACATGCCCACCAGGTGGAACTCAACGTTGGCCATGATGCCGCGACTGCACACGCAGCAGAGGGCCATCAATGAGTACCTTCTGCGACTACGGCACCAGGACAGGGTCAGGGGAGCTCGGATTTTTTTTCGCCACGCCAGTGGAGCATGATCAGGGATGCATGCACTGTCCTATCACCATTTTAGGAGGCCACGAGGATGATGAGCAGTGACAGTGCATGCATCAGTGAAACTTTACCTCTTGTCCACCTGTTGGAGCATACGCTGCGTGGAATAATGGACAGGGCACTTGAGGCAGAACAGAGGCAGGAAGAGGAGGACTTCCTTGCCTCTCAAGGCCCCCTTTATCCAGACAGTGTTCCTTCTCTCCCACCCATCACACAGGAAGAGAATGAGGAGGAGGAGGAGGATTGTGTCAGCATGGAGGTGGAGCCTGGCCCTCAGCATCAGCAGTCTTTTAGGGATGATTTACAGTCCCAAGAAACCGGTGGACTTGTACGTGGCTGGGAGGAGGTGGCTGCGGATCATGTCGTCCTTAGTGACCCAGAAGACTCCGGACCGAATGCCTCAGCTAACCTACGTTGCATGGCCTCCCTGATCCTGCAAAGCCTGCGGAAGGATCCTCGTATTCTTCGGATCAAGGAGAGGGACCATTACTGGCTGGCCACTCTCCTTTATCCACGGTACAAGGGTAAGGTTGCGGACCTTATCTTGTCGTCGCAGAGGGAGCAGAGGATGAGACATCTCCGGGAGGCCTTGCAGAAAGGTCTGTGCAACGCGTTCCCAGAGACTGGGAGGTTACAAACTCCTGGTCCTGGACGACGAGTTGCTGAGGCCTCGGTCAGTAGCAGAAGGAGCGGTGGGGAAGGTGGACGTCTGATCGATGCGTTCAGACAATTTTTTAGTCCGCAGCCCCAAGGTATGATCGGTTCCAGCAACCATCGCCAGCGTCTGATATACATGGTGCAGGAATACCTAGGGGCAAGGTCAGACTTGGACACCTTTCCCACCGAAAATCCTCTGGCTAACTGGGTCTTGAGGATGGATCACTGGCCAGAGCTTGCACAGTATGCAATTGAGCTACTGGCCTGTCCTGCATCCAGCGTTCTTTCGGAACGCACATTCAGTGCTGCTGGAGGCTTTGTCACCGATCACAGGGTACGCCTGTCCACCGACTCGGTTGATCGACTGACCTTCATAAAGATGAATCAGTCTTGGATCACCACCAGCTACCAGGCACCTGAAGCTGATGTAACTGAATAATTTATTTTGAAATGTCACATCCCTTCAAGACTGCCTATGCTGATGCTGAGTGACTGCTCTGTTATGTTGACTGACTATCCTCTTCATCCTCAATGATCCTGATGATAGCTTAGAAGAATATTTTTGTTTCTGGGTGCCACCACCAGTGGCTAAGGCCCAATTTTTCAGCCCCTGTTTAACAGGGGCGTGTAATTACAATTTTTTTATGCAATGCTTTGCAACAGGTCTCATTGCTGTGCTCCAAGTACAGTATCTGTGAGGGGTTGCAGTGTTGTGGCACCAGCACCAGTGCCTAAGGCACAATTTTTCAGCCCCTGTTTAACAGGGACGTGTAATTACAACTCTTGATCTAATAATTCACAGCAGAGCCCATTCCTGCGCCCACCAAGAGTAACTGTGAGGGCTTACAGTGTTGTAGCACCAGCACCACCACCAAAGGCCCAACTTTTCCTACCACTGTTCAACAATGGCATGTAATTACAATTCCTGATATAATAGTTCACAGCAGGGCGTTCCAGCGCCCACCAAGAGTAGCTGTGAGGGCTTACAGTGTTGTGGCAACACCAACATCTAATGGGGCAAATTTCTGCAGAGTATATACGGCAGGCCCCTACTTTCAAACATCCAACTTACAAACAACTCCTATTTGCCAATAGAAGAAAACGGGAAGTGAGAGGAAATCTACCCCTAGGAAGGGAAATTCTATCCTGGGAAAAAGGTATCTCCTATCTACTGATGCTGTATCACCAATCCTTGTTTCAATAAAAAACCCACTTTTCCAAAAACATTTGTCATTGGGACGGAAAGTGAGGTGAAATGTTCTGAATAGGTGCACAGACAGCAAAACAAATGTTACAGGGGTGATAACCCTTCCCTATGGTCTCCAAAAAACTTAAAAATAGATTTTTTGGCTGGAGCTACATTTAAAAATGTACCTGTTCAAAATTACAAACAGCTTCTACTTAAGAACAAACCTACAGTCTGTCTTGTTTGCACCGCCTGTATACTGCTGTTCAGAGTATATAGGGTTGTAGGTATAGGGTTTTATTTTGGGTGCAGGGTTCCCCAAATATCCATACAAGACCCAAAGGGGCTGGTAATGGGCATGGGTGGGGGGGGGGGGGGGTTATGGGGTAGCCATGACATTTTTCTCAAAGATTTTCATCCATATTGCCAGGACAAGACATGACATTAAGGCCGCAAGCAGTTTTAAATGGCTTTTTTTCCTTTACAAATGTAATTTTGTGCAGGGACAGTTCTAAACACAGGAAACACATGCCACTTCACAGGCATACTTTAGACACCCCCCAGGTACCATATTTAAAGGAATATTTCACTTTTTTTTCACTTTATGCATCATTAAAATGACTGCTCCAGAAAAAATTCAGTTTTTAAAACTTATTTTTGCATTGATACATGTCCCCTGGGGCAGGACCCGGGTCCCCAAACCTTTTTTAGGACAATAACATGCATATTGGCCGTTATAATTAGCACTTTAGATTTCAAACGTTCACATTCATTGTAACTAATAGGGTTCTAACGTTCGAGCAAACTTTAGGTCCGTTCGCAGGTTCTGGTGCGAAACAAACCTGGGGGTGTTCGGCTCATCCCTACACACCAGCAAGAAAAAAACATGACCGTGCATGAGAAGCAAATCTAAATAACAAAATGCCTAAACAGCAATCTTAAGCAAACTTAACTATATACTGTATGTGCTGTATATAAAAATGTACAAATGAGATACACAGAAGGCAGGGGTGTGCAGGGAGCAGAGGGGAAGGGGTAAAACAAAACTGGAAGGGAACAAGGTAGCAGGATACTAGATACAGTGCAAGGGCAAGATTAACAGTGAATGACAATAGTCAGGCAGCAGCCCAACAAACAGGGTACAAAGCAAGAGCAGACAAAACTAGCACAAAAGGCGCTGCATGCTAGTGGAAGCAGCCTTTTCCTGACGCCAACATGGCAGCATACTAGTGATAGAGCTACGCCTCTTGACCACTCCCTCAGGACCAGTGAATAGCATAAATATAAGGCCTAGTTAGGCCCCACCCCATTCTTCTTTTTTTCCTCATACCTCAACGCATCAGTGAAGAGTAAGCAGTACTATGCCCCCCCCCCCCTCTGCCTCCGTGCAGCATCCGGCTGGGTTCAAGCCTCTCCCAGTGCGAAGTCCCAGCGCTCAGGCTGCTAACATGCGCTAAACAGCCTGGGAACCCCTTCTGTGGGTCTTATTGGTGCCCCTGCAGTGTTTCCTCTTTAGGAACGAAATCTGCTTTTAAAATTGATAACTGCAGCACTTGTGGAATATGGGGGGGGCCAGCTATGCTTTATCTCTCTCTTAGCCCCTTGTGTCTCCCTTGTGTCCTTCATTACCTTTCCCATTCCCTGCTGTCCTCTGCAGGTGTTGCATGTGTGTGTATAGGTATGTATATGGGAGATGGGTGTGTGTATATGTATATACACGTTTAAAAAATAAAAAAATTGTATGTGGATGTGTGGGTATGCATATGTGTGGGGGTGTATGTAAATACATGTATGTATTGTAGGGGATCAGAGGGGTGAAAGGCGGTTCAGTAAAATAAAAATGGCTTTATTCAGCAAAACAAACAGAAGAAAAAGATAGGCTTGTCTTGTCACACAGGTGCAGAGATAGGAAAGGTTCAGTCTCTTTAACCAACAGGCTGATATATAGACAAAGTACATGGCTCTAGTCTGAGATACAGTTTTTTTTATATGGTTTTACTCACCCCAGCAAATGTATCCTTACACTGAATGCTGCTGTGTGTCTCTCTCTCTCCAAACACACAACTCCTCTGACATCTTCAGCTCAGCTGACAGTAAGCAGGGCTGAAGGTTCCTACCCTCTTTAATTAACCCTTTCCTAACCCGCCCCAGACTGACCCTCTGCAGTATATGTGTGTAGGTATGTATGTGTGTGTGGGGGTATGTTTGTATATGTGTACATATGTAAGTATATGTAGATTTAAAAAAAAAAAAAAAGTAAAGTGGAATCCTTTCTCCTATATCTACACTTTTCAGCTATCCTCACCTCAGCTGGCCGTCCCATTTCTCCACAGATAAAGAGTCAATAACCGCTCATATAAAGACCCTCAACAACTAGGGTGGGGACCACCATATTGGTAAGTTTTCAGGAAAAAGAGTGCCCTCTCATGCGGATTGGCTTTGATTTGCTTCAGCCCCGCACGCCCACGCTCTGAAGATGGCCAGGCCAGGGCAAGACGGACGTTCTTCAGAGGAGCATAGCCCGGATGGCGCTCCCACTCAGGAGAAGAGCTCCAAGGAAGACGTCTTTGCTCCTCTTCCCCAGAGCCATCGCCCCAGCAAGATTCCTGCAGGGCCTGTGGCGCAGTATCTATGCCTGGAAGGCTGGTGAGTAGACACTGCCTGGAGAATACTTCTCTTTAATGTCTTTATTATTGATAAGAATGGCACAAGATTCTGTTTTGGACTTGCCTTAATTACCCGGAACAACTGTTACACTTGTATTGGAAACTGTTGGAGACTGTTGCCATAGGAGACAGCGTACTTGTTCACGTGCAGATGTGGCATCTTGCTGGATGCTTTTCCCTGCGTGGCTGTCCTGTAGTAGTCTGGGAGTCTGCCGGGTTGGCGTTGCACAGACACATTTGGGTGCCCCAAGGAGAGTAGTAATGTAATGCACAGAGCGCTCTAGTGGGTGTGGCCAAATTGCTCTTGCTGACATCATCACCTTTCAGTGAGGCCAAACAGCCACCTACAACAGCAACAGTTTTGTATATGACTATCTCGGTTACTTGGGGAGCCACAGCCAGGTCTGGGTAATATGTCCGGGTCTCAGGTGGACTGAAACCCTGACGCATGATTCAAAATCCGAACTGTCCGGGTGAAACCTGGACAGGTGGCACAGGTGTCTGGTGCCCATGAATCTACTTTGCAGAGGCTGCATGCTGGCTAAGTGGGTGACAATTCTGTCTAGTAGCACTGGGGTTGCTGGTTCAATTCTCCAACATGCTAATACTTGTTTTGATGTTTATTTCTTCTCCCTGTGTGGGTTTCTCAACACAATCCAAAGACATGCTCTGCACCTACTATGCCTTACAACCCACTCTATGTGGAGGGATGTTGACAACTCATGGCTCTGGAGGTTCTCATTGGACTGAAGGGGGCCTGGGTCATTGTTACATTTATTACAGATGCAGCAGTCTGCTATTCAAAATATGGAGGCTGACCAGGAAGTCCCTCCTAGTTGCTTGTATAGCCACTGAAAGAGCACCCTGGCACTTTGGCGGCTAGGGAGGCCATATGGTTGAGACCCTGGGCTGCGTATTGCTCCCTAGAAACAAAAGTGGGGAAGAATGAAGGGGGTTTGAGAAAAATGCCCGTATAAACAGGATCTCAAAACTGTATACTCTGAACAAGCTAATGGTCAACCTGCTCCTATATACTGTAGCATCTGCAGATGCCGGCAGACCAGCAATAACCAGCCCATGTGCTGGGTGAGTCTAATGGGAATGGTTTAATAATTATCAACCAGCTGCTGCACCTGCAGGACTCTGAGGAGAGTGTCAGGGTCTGCATCCCTTTAGATATGTTTTCCTATTGGAAGTGTCTTGCCAAAAAATTAGATTTTTGTGACAGTGGATGCCGAGGGTCTGGCTTGTGTCTTGTTGCAGACTTCTGGGGGGATAAGTGAGCCAGTCACACAGGTGCATGCCCAGACTCTTAAGGTAAGACCTAGAAGGCACGCTTCACTGGTTTCTGGACGGCATGTTGGATGAAGGTATCAGACACTCATGGTCACTTCGGGAGATTCCTCACTGCTCCTCTCTTCCACGAAGCTGCCAAGTCCACCACAACAGCGGGTGGACTACTACATTGCTTACAGACACCTCAGACTCAAGAGGGTTTGCACGTTTTCTACCCAATCCTGTTTGGGGTTCGCAGGAGATGTTGGTTAGTGTCCAGTTGCAGATCGGAAGAGGTTAAACCCTGTGGGGCCCTCTTTGAGTTCTTTAAGACGGAGTCCATTAAACAGTATAACCACATGGCTGGAGGCTGTTGCTGGATCGTCAGGATGCCTATCCTATCCTCACACCTTAGAGGGAAAGCAAAGCCAACTTTCTCCATCCCAATGGTTGGTGTACCCGGGGGTGCTCTGCTAGTTCCTCTGTTTTATTTCAATTAGAGGAAGTGGTGATAGTCAGGAATAGATTTCTGAGGATGAATACTTCATCTGGGCACAACGTCATCATGCATATAGATGATTCCTGGGGTGCATGGGCACCTGCGCAAATTTCATCTAGAATTCTTAGTGCGAGGGAGGAAACAGGATAGAACACAGTTAATAAGTGTTACTCAGTATGAGTAGCGCTCAGCGGTGATGGAAAGACCTTGAGGATGTCTCGGTCCGTTAGGACCTTTTAGACTGGAGAATTGCTACAAATCATGTCTGCAAGACAGCCGGGTAGATGCATTGCGAGGGACTTTTGGTCAAGGCAATCAGAGCTTCCTAGCCAACGAGGATAATCTTGAATGCGCTGGGGGTTCAAACAGCCCTTTAAAGCACTTTGGCCTCACCACACAGAGTCAAGGAGGACCAATCTCCCTGCAGTTTAGCAACAGGGCAGCAGTCGCCTATATTCAGCTCCAGTATAAAACTCGCAGCAATATGCTATTGGGAGAGGTGAAACCCATAACACCTGGGGCAGAAGATCACCAGCAAAATTTCAGGAAGCAGTTTACCTCCCAGCATATTTTTCTTTTTAATGAATACAAGCTTCCCAGAGCACGAGTGGGTCTACTCTACATCCAAGGTCTTCTATCAGCTGTCCCACAGGTGGCGCCTACCACAGACAGACCTCCTCATGCCTCCTCCAAGGTGCAAGGGGCAGATACTCTGGTCTCTCCCTGGGTCTGCAATCTAACCTATATATTTTCCCCAACATTTCCCGTAAATGAGATTTCCCTTGAGGCTATCAAGGGAAAACATAGTTGTCATAGCCAGTTCTCCATATTGACCAGGAGGCCCTAGGTTTTCCCTGGCCATTCATTTCAGGATACAGAAGACATTCCCCCTCTATAACATGCGCAGACTGGGGCTGCAAGCAGGTGCACTAAAGGGGGAGGATGGGCAACTCCGGTTGCTCCAGTTTCACTCCAGAGTGATCTCTACTTTTGTTGTGTGTAAGAAGACATTCTACTTACAACATCTAGGTCTAATTCTGGAACAAGTTTGCTTTTTTCTTGGTAGGGTGAGACATTGATCCTACTGCCCTTCCAGTGTCAGCTGTTGTATTCTTCCTCCAGGACTTAGCCTATCCTCACATAGCTCACGAGTGTGGGCTATATTGGCAATAACACATTTGAAAGGACCAAGAATCCTTCAGTTTGCACAACTTTTGAGGGCAGTCGCGAGGAGTCGGTCACCAAGGAAGAAAAGATCTATTGCAGTTGCTGGATCTCGTATCAGTTTATCCTTTTAGCCATCACTTACAAAGCAGTATCAATCGCAAGAACTTTAAGCAGAAGGTTATCAGAGATTCAAGCTCTTGGAGCTTCAAAGTAAAAATAAATAAATAAATAAAATAAAGAAAAAATTATATATAATATATACCTTTCTTTCCAGAAAGAGTAGAGTTTGATCTTGTAGATCGTTCTGCATCAAACGTAGCAACAGACTGCTATTTAACAGACAGCTGGACATTGCCTAACTTTCCAGAACATCACACAGGAAAGTCACACGTACTGTTCGTTTTCAGAACTTTAAAGGAGTATCTCCACAATTGTCCCTTTCAGGTCATCTAAATAAACCTTTTGTCATTCCAGTTGGGAATCCTCAAGGGAAAGAGGTTACTGCCTGGATCCTAGCAGGCTTGGTTGTGTATAGGATAGAGGTCACAAGCCTCCGTCAGGGGCTCCAGAGCACTCTACCAGAGCGGTTAAAGCCTCATAGGCAACACATTCAAGAGAATCTATGGTGTCCATCTGTACAGGGGTGCACTGTCGCTCCAACATTCCTACTCAAACTTGACGGAATAGACCCAGGGGCCTTGTCATCAGGGGACTTTGTAGGAAGGACTATTCAGTCCTCTGCTTCATCCTAATTAGAAGATTGGTTTGACAAGTAGATCCCACCCTGTCAGCTAGTTATTTATCACTAGTATGCTGCCATGTTGGCGTCAGGAAAATGGAAAATTGTATCAAATACTTACCGTAATTTTCCTTTCCTGATGCCAAACCATGGCAGCATATGGTCCCACCCTTATACGTTTCGGTATGTAGCTAATTACAGAGAATGGGGTGGGGCCTAACTAGGCCTTATATTTATGCTATTCACTGGTCCTGAGGGAGTGGTCAAGAGGCGGAGCTCTATCACTAGTATGCTGCCATGGTTTGGCGTCAGGAGAGGAACATTACGGTAAGTATTTGATACAATTTTCCATTATATAGCCACCTAGCAGCTGAAACCATGTGGAGCTGATCAATGAAACCTGATGGATTCTAAGAGACACCTACCAGTGGACACTGGAACTGTAGCTATCAGAACCACATGAGAACCACAGCACCAACAGCAGATGAAACAGATCCTGACAGTTCCCCCGCCTTAAGGAGCGGCCTCTGGATACTCTACTGTTCCCCACCACCAGGGTCTAGAAGCTGACTGGGTACCCCACTGCCAGGGTCTGGAGACTGACTGAGTACCCCGCCCCCGGGGGCCAAAAACCGTTTGGGGTTCCTGCTGGTCAGATCTCTGAAAAGGCAAAACACTGCGTTTACAATTCTCTAATGCAGCATCCATCCCAACACTTGGATTCTAAAGGCTTAACACCAGAGACCTCAATCCATACAGGTGCCCTGACCTCAGGATGTTCCATCACAACTGGACCCTCCCCATCCAGATTACTAGAGACTGCTCCACATTTTACCTGCCACTCAGGTCTACCCAAGGCATAGGTTACCCAACCCGGGTCCACAAATGCACCTGAGATCGCAGAGATAAATCCTGGGTCAGGACAAGGTTCAGATGGAACTCTGCCCTTCCCCAGAGGACCTCTACTGCTGGGCCTGTAATAGCAGATGCAGCTCTCGGTACAGCACCGCTAGTTTAAGCAGCGCTTTACGAGCGTTTTTCAGGCGCTGGCAGTGGCCAGTGAATCCCAAGGTGGCCATCAGATTGGGTACCAAAATATCTAACTTCTTCGCGGTGGGCAGGGGCACCAGACAGGGTTGTCCATTGTCTCCCTTCTTATTTGCCCTGGCGATGGAGCCCCTGGCCACCGCGCTGAGGTCCATGTAGGAGGTGCAGGCTATTAGGGTGGGAACTATACAAGAAACCCTAGCTCTTTATGCAGACGACATGCTCCTGTTTCTCAACGATCCGGAAGGCTCCCTGAGGGCGGTGTTGGCAATCTTTGATAAATTTAGGAGTAATGCCCCATACACACGGTCGGAAAATCCGACCACAAAATCCATCGGATTTGGTCCGACGGATTTAGTCCGACACTGGTGTTGCATACACACGGTCGGACAAAGTTGTCGGAAAATCCGATCATTCTGAACGTGGTGACGTTTGTTGCCTACGACAGGACTACGTAGAGGCTAGTAGCCAATAGCTTTGGTCTTGTAATGTGATCTGAGCATGCGTGGCACTTTGTCCGTCGGAATTCGCTACACACGATCGGAATTGGTGTGATCGGACTTTGTTGTCGGAATATTTATAGAGCAGGAGATAGAACTTTGTCCATCGGACAATCCGATGGAAACTGTCCGATGGTGCCTACACACGGTCGGAATTTCCAACAACATTGTCCGATAGGACAGAATCCATCGGAAAATCCGACCGTGTGTATGGGGCTTAAGTCGTCTGTCCTACCGCTAGATGCAAAAGCTAAGGAACGGGCGGACCCAAACCTACCACTACTGTGGGTGGACTCCATAAAATATTTAGGAGTAAGGATCACCCCAAAAGTACAAGATTATATGACATTAAATCTTCTTCCCCTGATAGAACTTCTCAAGCAAAAAACACAGGCATGGACTAAACTGCCACTATCGCTCATAGGCAGAATCAGTTTGCTTAAAATGAAAATGCTTCCGGTAATCCTCTATTTTTTAAGGCATGCACCAGTATGGATACCAAAATCATTTTTTAAACAGTTAGAGGGTATTGTCAGCACATTCCTTTGGGCACCAAAACCACCCAGGATAGGAATAAAAGTACTACAAGAACTGAGTGAACAGGGAGGGTTGGCATTGCCGGACTGGCTCAAATATTACCTTGCGGGCCAAATGGTATTTGCCTGCAGATGGCTAATTTCTGATGATGATGACGCGGCCACAGTATTGGAAGCTGCTCATCTAGGGTCATATGAAAGCTTACATCTGGCGCTATTTAGGGGCACCAACTCTGATTTACCTATAACTCTAACAATAACAGCCACCATCAGGGCATGGGAAATGGCAACAAAATTAGCATCCCCTAGCTACAAAGGTATATCCCTGTCCACCCCATTATGGATGAATAGAAGATTACCACACTTCTACGGACTACCGGACCCCATGATCTGGGCAACAAAAGGGGTTAAAACACTGAAGGACCTCACTTACCTGGGAGAATTACAAACCTTCTCGCAGTTGCAGACAAGACATGACCTACCAAATGCTTATTTTTTCAGTTTCCTCCAGATCCGACATGCGTATCAGGCTCAGTTTGGGATGTTGAGGGTGGAATCTCTACCCTCGACACTCGAATCTCTGCTGTCAATGAAGGGACTGCCCAAGATGCTTTCAACTTACAAGGAACTTTTTAAAAACACACCTATGGCAATAACTAAGTGCAGGACCAAATGGGAAGCTGAAGTTCCAGATATACAGGGCGAGGACTGGGATGACCTGTGGACACAGCCCTTTCAACACTTAGTATCAGCTAGAGACCGACTGATTCAATTTAAATTTTTGAATAGAAGCTACTATACTCCTGCTAGAATTGCCAAAATATATGGGACTGCGGCGGCGGAATGCTGGAGGTGCTCCTTCTCTCCAGTAGACGCTGACCACATATTCTGGAACTGCCCAATCATACAAGGTTTTTGGCAAGAGATCACAGATTGCATCTCGGACGTGTTGACAATACCTATTCCCCTGACAGTGAAGGTGTGCTTATTGGTATTGGTAGAGAAGGTGGTTCCTTTAAGGGCATTGAGAACATTACTTACTATCCTGCTATTTTATGGTAAAAAGGCCATACTGCTCAAGTGGAAGAACAAACAAGCCCCGGACATCAACTATTAAACACTTAATCAACTCTATGTTACCATATTACAAGACAACGTACAGGGCGAGAGGATGTGGGAAAAAATTTGATAAGGTCTTGAAGGCCTGGTATGAATCGGATTACACAGTGGGATGAGGGAGGAATACTGAGATACTTAGTCCTAGTTCAGAAAAGAACAATTCTGAATACAGACCAAAGGTAATCACTAAGATATTGGTTGTAAGAAAGGAAAAGCCGAACAAATATCTAAGAAAGTAAAAGGTGGAACCAAACACTTAGGAGAATCAATGCTATCAGAAACATTTTTTCAGTGAGAGAGGGAGCCTAAGTCCGAAATTGTAATTCGTATAACAAGAGGGGTTGAGTTGTGACAATCAGGGGAGAGAGGTGGGTAGAGGGTTTGTTAAATGTTAGGCCCTGCGTGGCCAATTGACTGGGCTGCTGTTATGTTAACACCGTGTCCCCTCAGCTCCCGAGCTGAACATCTATTGCCGCCATCATGACATTAACGTTTGGTGACCTAGCCCAGTGGTTTGGTGAGTATGGGGTCCCTTCCTCGCTGACCCCCTCTGCCATTTACTATCTTCCCTCCTGCCCTCACGATTCCAATTACCAACATATACCCATTTATTTACTATCTCTTGTTTCAGATTAAATAAATATGCATCTGCCCCTGAAGAGCGAGCACAGACTCGCGAAACGCGTAGGGCACCATCGATGCTCTTTATATACTCACATGGCTGGGAATTTCACGTTGGGGTACTACGAATGCTCCTTACATGTTTACATTGTTGGGTATTTCTGTTGTGTGGATCTTGGCTCACATATTGTTTTTATTATGTATGTACAACTTTCTACCTCATATTATGTACATGTATCAACTGACTCAGCTATTCGTGATGAATTTTACCACTCTATGGATATATATGAAATGTAATGTATTGTTATTTTTTACTTGTATTTCTGCTGCTGACCTGGCTATTATGCCGGGTAACGCACATTTATTGCTGTTCCCAACTGGTCGGCACAGTGGTGTAGTGGTTAGCACTCTCACCTAGCAGTAAGAAGGGTCGCTGGTTCGAATCCCAACCACGACACTACCTGCCTGGAGTTTGCATGTTCTCCCTGTGCCTGCGTGGGTTTCCTCCGGGTACTCCGGTTTCCTCCCACAATCCAAAGACATGCAGGTAGGTTAATTGGCTTCTGTCCAAAAATTGGCCCTAGTATATGAATGGTGACCTTGGATTGTGGGCTCCTTGAGGGTAGGGACCAATGTGAGTGTGCAATGTACAGGGATAGGGACAATTGTAGACACTCAATCAGGTTGAACTGGATGGACTGGTGTCTTTATTCAACCTTACTAACTATGAAACTATGAAACTATGGTCATACAGCAGTATGTAATTAATAAATTGACTTTATCACATTTCTTTGTGAACGTGTGCCTAAATCTCTCCCACCTCACTCAAAGTCCCATGGCGATTTCTCCTTTTTCTAACATAGCCCAGTAGTTGTATGTTTTTTTGTGTGGAAAAACTTAATAAACAGAAATTTCAAAAAAAATAAAAAAGTTAAGTATTCCGTCTGGTGCAGGCCAGGTGTGAAGTTTGGATGTCCGAGAATCGGAAAAAGTGGTGACGTCTCTGACGTCAACAGTGTTTGTGTGGCTACGTGAAAGCTGTGTCTTAACGTAGTCCCGATCGATGGGTGGGATTTCAATCTCGGGGGCAAGGAGTTGCAAGTGCACTTTTTAGAGGTATAGTGGTTTGGGATTGTTCTATATGTGTCCAAAGCTTATATGTTCCGTTTCGTCTCCAGTCTAATGCCGCATACACATGATCGGACTTTTCGACGGACTAGGTCCAACAGTCTTTCCAACGGACTTTGCAGCGGAGGTACGCAGGACTTTCAAAACAAACGGACTTGCCCACACACGATCACTCCAAAAGTACACCGGTTTTGAATGCGGTGACGTACAGCACGTACGACGGGACTAGAAAAAGGAAGTTCAAGCCCCAGTATGCCACCCTTTGGGCTCCCTTTGCTAATCTCGTGTTTATCTCGTGTTAGTAGAAGTTTGGTTAGAGGCGATTCTCGCTTTTCAAACTTCAGCTTATTTTGATCGTTTTCTGCGGTTCAGTTTGTGCTTGTGGGGTTTGTATGTGGTTTTCAGTGCGTTTCATAGTTTCATAGTTAATAAGGTTGAATAAAGACACCAGTCCATCCAGTTCAACCTGAGCAAGTGTCTACAACTGTCCCTATAACTGTAGATTGCACACTCACATCGGTCCCTACCCTCAAGGAGCCCACAATCCAAGGTCCCCATTTATATACTAGGGCCAATTTTTTTGCCTGCATGTCTTTGGATTGTGGGAGGAAACCGCAGTACCCTGAGGAAACCAACGCAGGCACAGGGAGAATATGCAAACTCCAGGCAGGTAGTGTCGTGGTTGGGATTTGAACCAGCAACCCTTCCTACTGCTAGGTGAGAGTGCTAACCACTACACCACTGTGTGTTGGTCAGTTCGTACCTGTATATCAGGCTGTTCTGGTCCACTCGTTCCTGTTCTTCAGGTCGCTCTTCACAGGCCTTGCTGTTCTTCAGTGTGTTCGGTTAAGTTTGTTTGTTTGACCAGCCGACCGTTTTGAAGCCATGGTGCGTGGACGTACTCGTTCTTGAGTTCGTGCTGTGTGGGGGCTTGGGTTTGGGGTTAATACTTTGACCCGAGCCCAGTCCATGAACAGGACGAGGAGGAGTTCATGGACGAAGAATTGGCTGCGCCAACGTGACCAATTCTCGCATATGCCTTTGCATCGTGAGATCTGTGAGAATAATCCTGAGAATTTCAGGAATTATCTCAGGATGACGGACCCCATTTTTCACCGTTTGCTGGCTTTGCTGACCCCTTATATCAGCAGGCAGAATACCTGCGTGCGGCAAGCCATCACTCCGGAGCAGAGGCTAGTTGCCACGTTGCGGTACTTGGCGATAGGGAGAAGCCTTCAGGACCTCATGTTCACGACAGGCATCTCCCCCCAGGTTCTGGGGATCATTATCCCAGAGACCTGTTCTGCCATTAATCAGGTCCTGCAGAAGGACTATATTAAGGTAAGTTTTATCCTTTAACATTACATTATATGTATTTAATGCTTGCTAATGTCTTGTATTAATGTCATCATTACCTAATTACCATGATTGAAATATGCTGTGAATGTCCCCTTTATCTTCATGCATGCATGTTTTTGTTTTTTTATACTCCTTTTTTGGCCTACATGCATATTTGCCTTCACTAACCTCCCCAGCATGCAATCCTGGGCCCATATACACCTATAGCCTAGCCTCCCTTTAACAATGTATATTGTCAGCTCCATTGTACTGCTTTCCCTGAACCACCCCCTCAAGTGTCTCCAAGTGTAATGTGTGGTCTTAAAATCATTTAGAACCCTCCCCCCACCCCCTCAAATGTCTCCGAGTGTAATGTGTGGTCTTAAAATAATTTAGAACCCTCCCCCACCCCTCAAATGTCTCAGAGTGTAATGTGTGGTCTTAAAATCATTTAGAACCCCCCCCCCCATACAATTTTATCAATGGGTAATTAGAGGGGTGAGGAATCAGATCAGTGGGCCTCATATTTTAGATTTTTTTAAATACTACTTATAAAAAATGTTATACTGCTGTTGTGCAAGAATATTTTTGTGTAATCTGCTTGCAAAGTTAGGTTTAAAAATACTTATAATTTTTTTTTCTTGTTTGACTCACAGTTTCCTTCCACGCCACAGGAATGGCAGACTGTGGCCTACCTGTTCGCTGACCATTGGGACTTTCCCAACTGTGGAGGGGCGATCGATGGGACGCATGTTCGCATTGTGCCACTACCCCATTCGGGGTCTTACTACTTCAATTACAAGGGGTTCCATAGTGTAGTGTTGATGGCGGTACTGTCAGCACTATATGATTTTATTTACGTGGACGTGGGGAAGAACGGACGGATGTTGGATGGAGGAGTCTTCGCCCAGACGGAGTTCTACTAGCGTCTCCAGACTTCCCTTTGTATTCATCGCAGATGAAGCCTTCGGTCTGGGCGAGCACCTGATGAGGCCGTTCCCCCAAAAGACCCTCACCCCGGAGAGGAGGGTTTTTAACTGCTGGCTGGCCAGAGCGAGAAGAGTTGTGGAGAATGCCTTTGAGATAATGGCCAGCCGGTTCCGTTTGTTTCTCTCAGCCATCATTATGGCGGACTATAAAATCAATCACATAGTCCTGTGCTGTTGCATACTCCATAATTTTTTATGCAAACATTCTCAAACATATATTACTTCAGTTGGGCCTGAGGCCGGACTTGCAGAATCTGTACTCACAGGCCTGGATACTGGCCATACTGGCTTGGCCCCCCAAACCGCCCGTCAAGTGCGGGACAGATAACGGAAAATGTATATCAAATACTTACCGTAATTTTCCTTTCCTGATGGACTCCATGGCAGCCTACATATGGGTTAATCCCGCCTCTCATACCTCATAGGACCCCACTCCCATAAATCTTTGCTCCTAGCCAGATACCATGTTCCATAACTTAGCCTACTCCAGCAAGTGGGAGGGAGACTCCTGCTGCCATGGAGTCCATCAGGAAAGGAAAATTACGGTAAGTATTTGATATAAATTTTCAGTTTTCCTGACAGACTCCATGGCAGCCTACGTATGGGAAATAACTAGCCATACAGACTCGGGTGGGCACAAATTGCTGGTTCAACAGAAAAAGGTTTAATTGGCACTGTTCAAACAGATAAAACATTTAAACCAAAATTAACAGAGGAAAGAGCCGCCGGCTCAACACAATAGTGCCTCATGAAAGTGTTTATTGATGACCAAGAAGCTGCTTTGCAGATCACTTCCACCGATACGTGTCGGGAGGCCGCCCATGATGTCGACATACCCCTGGTAGAATGGGCAGTCATGGTCTCCGGAGGAGCCAGCCCCTTAGTCGTATATGCCCTGTGGATAGCTTGGACAATCCAACTTGCAATGGTTCTAGAGGAAGCACGCAGTCCCCTGTTCTTTCCATAAAAGTAGACAAACAGATGATCCGACCTTCTGAAAGGTGCAGTAGCTTCTAAGTAGCTTTTCAAGACTTCACTGACATCCAGAGGATGGGCAATTGAAGAATCATCTGATTGAAAGGTTGGGAGAACAATCTCCTGGTTCTCATGAAACACTGATGTTACTTTAGGATTTGATCCTAACATTGGAACCAAGACTACCCGATCAGGGAAGAAGGTAAGGAAAGGCTCCTTAGAACCTAAGGCACTGATTTCCAACACTCTTTTAGCCGATGTTATGGCTACTAGAAAGGCTGTTTTAAGGGAAATGCCCTTCATAGATAGTTCATCCATTCGTTGAAAGGAATCTTCTGAAAAGAAATCCAGAACAAGAGGAAGATCCTATTTGGAGAACCTTGGCTTTCTCTGGGGCCTAAGTCTTGATGCTCCTGAAAAATTGTCTGGTAAGGGGATTTCTTGCCCAGGAAATACCAGTAAAAGCAGATATTGCCGAAACTTGGACCCGCAGGGAACTTACGGACAAAGGCAGATCCAGACCTGTCTGGAGAAATCCCAAAACATCCTTTATTTCCGGATTATTACAGGAACCCCCGGAAGAGGAGACATAGTCCATAAATTTAGACCAGATTCTCTGGTAAACTTTATTCGTACCCTGCCTCCTAGCATTCAGCAGGGTAGCAATTGCTGAACTTGGGCATCCTAATGCCTCCAGCCTCTTCCTCTCAACCACCAGACCATCAGATGGAGATGGGACAGACATGGGTGAAGGCATGTTCCCTGTAGTAGAAGATCTGATCTGGAGGGAAGCGGAATTAGGTCCCGGTAACTCAACTGCAACAGAAGAGGAAACCATGGCCTGTTGGGCCAGTATAGGATGATTGCCACTATTTCTGCCGTCTCCTGTCTGAGTCTCGAAAGGAACCGAAGAATGATCGGGACTGGAGGAAATGCATAGGCCTTGTGGAATCTCCACTGATCCGTGAGAGCATCCACTCCTATGGATGGGGACAGCGATACCTGGTATAATATTTCCTCATCAAGGAGATGCAAACAGGTCCACATCCGGAGTCATTCCCAATTACAGGATCCAGTCGAAAACTTCTGTGTGGAGAGACCACTCGTTGTCCAAGGAGGTTCTTGACAGGAAGTCCGCCTGGACATTTTGGATTCCAGGAAGATACACTGCCGTCAGGTCCATCAAGTTCGCCTGAGCCCAGGACATAATTGGACTCACTTCTTTCAGAAGGGAGAGACTGCGAGTGCCCCCTTGTCTTTTGATGTACGACACTGCCATCGTATTGTCCAATATCATGAGGACTGAGGCTCCCGATGTCAGATGGAGAAAAGCCAGAAGGGCCTGGAAGGCAGCTCAAAGCTCCAATACGTTCGAGACCACCCCCTGAGGTGGAAAATCCCACCTGCCCTGGGCTACCTCCGACAGACACAGAGCGCCCCAGCCTCTGCTGCTGGCATCTGTCGTCACCGTTATCCAGGAGACTGGAGCTATCGAATGGCAGTTGAGAAGATTCCTCCGTTGCAACCACCAGGGGAGACTCTCCCGCATGGAAGGAGTTATCCGAATCAAGTGATCTTGCAACTCCGGATTCCATTGTTGGAGGAAACCTTTCTGAAAGGGCCGCATCCTCCATTGTGCCCATTTTACCATGGGGGCTGTCGCCACCATGGTGCCTATTATCCTGAGGCACTGGGAGGCCCTGAGAAGGGGAGCTGACATTGCCAGATGAATCCTGTCCTGGACTACCGGGATCTTCTCTAGAGGAAGAGAGATGATGCTCTTCGCTGTGTTGAACTGCGCCCCCAGAAAAACTAGACTGGGTTGGCTTGGCCAGATGACTCTTTTCCCGGTTTAATAGCCAGCCGAATTCTGTCAGGGTAGAGATGACTTGCTCCCAGTGTAACAGTAATTGTTCTCTGTCTTGAGACAGTAGGAGTAGATCGTCGAGATAGTGATGTAACCGAATACCTCTGACTCTGATCAAGGCGACCACTGCCAGTAAGAGCTTGGAAAACATCCGCGGCGATGTCGTAAGCCCGAACGGGAGACATATGAACTGGAGATGTTTTTGGTCCACTGAAAATCTGAGATATTTTTGGAAGTCCTTCGCGATTGATACATGAAAGTACACATCTTTCATGTCTATTGACACTAACCAATCGCCTGGTTGAATTGTCTGGCGTATGGTCAATAATGTTTCCATCTTGAATTTCTCCTTTTTTATAAAGGAGTTCAGGTAAGTCAGGTCGATAACCGGCCTCCAGGAACCGCTCTTTTTGAGAACCATAAAGAGGGGGGAATAAATCCCTTGAAACTTTTTCTCGGATGGAACTGGAATGGCGGCACCTTGGGTGATAAGGGAGTCCGTGTAGGTCAACAGAACCTCTCTCTTCTCTTCCGACAATGGAAGACTTGTGGGAACGAAGCGATGTATGGGTGGACTGCTGAACACCCAGGAATGTCCTATGGAAACATTTTTATAGCCCAATAATCTTGTATCGAGGCTGCCCAGACGTGGCAGAAGCGGAATAAACGAGCCCCTACTTGCTCCGCCTGGACAGGCACTATATCAAAAGGACATCGCAGCTTTGCATCCCCCAAAAAATGTAGACTTTGAGGGCTTCTGACCAGAAGGCTGGTTTCTCTTCCAGTTCTTCCTAAATTCCCAACCCGGTCTGTAACGGTGTGCATCCCTAGCACGTTCCGGGTCAGGCCTGGACTGGACTCTCTTCTGACCCAAAAGACGGCGATCATGGGGTAAAGAATGTGATAGAGTATTCCTGCGCTACCGTGGAGAGGGAAGGGTGGGGGATGGGAGGGAAGGGTGGGGGATGGGATGGAAGGGTTGACTGAGGGGGGACTGGGGTAAGAACCTGGACTTCCCACTGGTAGCACGGGTGATGGCTGAATCGAGCTTATTCCCAAAGAGAGAAAAAACCCTCAAATGGAATCTTTCACCATGCCTGTTTAGAGGCCGGATCACCACACCCAAGGGCGTAGCCATAAGGCTTGTTTGGCTGTAACGGAAGACAGCATAACACGTGCTACCAGACGGATTATAAACAGGGAGGCCTCACCCAGAAACGCTGATGCCATCTTCATCTCATGTATTGGAGAATTCTTGAGGGCTTCTTCGGACATACTTCCCAAGGTTGCACCCATATCATCCGTCCAACACTCCATTGCTTTGGATAATGCTGCCAAGGCCAATGCTGGCTTGCAGGCCATCCCAGCCGTGATGTAGATACGTACTTCAAATCCGTATCAATTTTCCTCTCAAGACCATCCTTGAAAGAGATGGTGTCTTCCAGTGGGAGCGTGACGTATCTTACCAGCCTCATCAAGGCTGCCGCAATAAGAGGAGCAGACTCCAGGTGCTTAACTTCCTCACCTTTAAACGGATACATTCTGGCCACTTTAGAGATAAGAGAATTCTTTCTCTCCACTTTGCTCCACTCATCCGAGATAATTTCTCCCAGTTCACCCAGGAAGGGAAAATTTGAGCGCTCTTTTTTAAGATGCTTAAAGTATTTCCTCTGTTTAAAGGGTGCTTCCACTGGCTCCTCCCACCTCAGTGCATCCTTCACTGCCCTAACCAGATGAGGGACCTGGGAAAAGTCAAATCCTCCACTTCAGCTTCGCTGTCCGAAGATCCGCTGAAAGAGAAATTGTCACGGGAGGGACCTGGAGCTTCAAGGTCTTCTACCTCAACCACTGAAGTTGGTTCAGAGGGAGGAATAGCTGCATGAGCGGAATCTGATTTGTTCAGGGATTCCCGAACAACCTTCCTGACCAAGGCCTCCACTTGCTGGTCATTAGCATCTCTTTCCTTTGCAGCTCGGGAAAAACATACATTGCATAGCGATTTGTCTTCTGGCACTTTCGCTCTACATCCCCAGCATGATCTTCCTTCTGAACGACCAGAATGGTGGTGGGAATAGTGCCGAGACCCAGACCTTGATTTCTCAGAGCGGTGTCTGGAAGAGGACTTAGGACGTCCAGAACTTGACCTTGAATGGTCATGTCTTGACCCAGATTGTACATTATCTTTGCGTGCTGATTCCATTTTAAAATGCTTCACCCCAATCAACCCAAACAGGCAGAAAATGAACAAAAATCATCCATAATAACAAATTCAGAAAGGCTGCAACAACACCCATAGAAAATAATTAAATAAATAATAAAAAAAAAAATAATTATTTTAAAATTAAATAATTAATTTAAATATAATCACATTCCTAATGAATAAACCATACATTAATTCAATGAAAAGGGCAATAGGGAATAAGGCGTCAAAGCCTCTTACCTCTGTAAAGCAACAGTGTCAATTAGTTTTGAATGAATGCAGCAGCAAGCCTGTCCAAATCTGACAGGCATTTAAATCTGCCGCCTGGATGACGTCACAACGCCATCATCGTCACCCCCACAGCGCTCGTGCACATGAGCGAACGCCGTCATTCGTCCGTACTGCGCCGACCAAGCCTCGATCTCCATCGAGACTATGCAACTGCGCAGTACAGGAAAAGCGACGATTTGGAACGCAGATGCGCTCCAGCCACCATACCCACACGGAAACCGGCACATACAACACACATAAACAGACTGCCATACGTTACCGCTCCAGCACGCCGACCATCCGACCTGGCTCCCGTCCACAGGCACGTCACCGGGGATCACTTCAGTAGCTAGGACTAGGGTTGAGCGAACCCGAACTGTAAAGTTCGGGTCCGTACCGGACTTTTGGGTGTTCAGGACCCGAACTCGAACTATTGGCTGTAAGTTCGGGTCCGATGTTCGGCGCTGTATGGCGCCTTTTTAACAGCTTTAGGGCAGCCAATCGACGATCGTTTCACTAGTGTGCCCTTAGAAGCCATCACAGCCATGCCTACTAATGGCATGGCTGTGATTGGCCAGTTCAGCATGTGATCCAGCCTCTATATATAGTACACACACACAGCACACAGCGTCATTCTGCTATAGACAGGTTCCTGTGCTGCAGAGAGATAGATGATTTTAGGAGTTAGTGTGCTAAAGTCAGTCAGTCCACATTCCTTGAATTTTCTTCTAATTAGTTAGATCAGTGAGCGATCTAGATAGCTAGAGTAGGGAGTTTCTTTATTAAGCAAAAGAAAGAGGCAGAGATAATTATTGAAGAGATTCCTAAATCAATTGTACCCTGGCTGGGGTGCAGTGCACAGTCTTTTAACAGTGCCATGAGGCCAGTGTCAGACAAAATATAAAAGTTTTACCTGCAAGCTCAGTGCAACATTAGGACCAACACTGCATATACTAAGAGATACACCATAGTCTGTGTGTATTCTGCTATTGGAAAAACATTGCATAAAAATTCAATTTTGCTTTTTTTTTTTTTTGTTCCCAATAGCATTTTCTGCGTGTTCATACATACACGCTGTAGACACTAACCGTGTATTCTGATATTGCAAAAACATTGCAAAAAAAATTAATTTTGCAGTGTTTTTTTTTCTTCCCAATAGCATTTTCTGCGTTTTCATAAACGCTTTACATACTGTCCGTGTATTCTGATATTGGAAAAACATTGCAAAAAAATTTAATTTTGCGGTGCTTTTTTTCTTCCCAATAGCATTTTCTGCGTTTTCATAAACGCTTTACATACTGTCCGTGTATTCTGATATTGGAAAAACATTGCAAAAAAATAAAATTTTGCAGTGTTTTTTTCTCTTCCCAATAGCATTTTCTGCATTTTCATAAACGCTTTAGACACTGTACGTGTATTCTGCTATATACAAAAACACCCATTTAGGGCGAGATCATACATTTTGAAAATATGAGGAGATCATCAAAAAGGGGACGTGGCCCGGGTCGTGGTGCTGCTGGTGACGCTCCTGTTGCAGGGAGAGGACGTGGTCCATCTGTGCCAGCTACACGCACTAGTGAAACACCTTCCTCAGGTGAGAGTAGGCGACAGAGCCTGCAGCAGTATTTTGGCGCGCCTAATGAGGCTGTACGAATGTTGAGGCCAGGACAAGTACAGGCAATAGTAGATTGGGTTGCTGCTGACAGTGGGTGGGAGACAATGTGAAGGAACCGGAGGCAGTCTCCTGATGAAAGTTCAGAGTTGGTACCTGCAGCCGATGTCCATCAGTCTTTCACCTCACCCCCTTGCAAATCAGCCAATCAGTCTGAGCCCCAAATCATGCAGCAGTCTCTTCTGCTTTTTGATGACTCTGTTAGCAGGGTTTCCCAGGGCCATCCACCTAGCCCTGCCCCAGAAGTGGAAGAGATTGTGTGCACGGATGCCCAACCACTTATGTTTCATGATGAGTACATGGGAGGACCATCGCAGCACGTCTCGGATGATGACGAAACACAGGTGCCAACTGCTGCTGCTTTCGCCATTGTGCAGACCGACAAGTAGGGCAGGGGTGAATTTTGGGTGGAAGATGATGTGGAGGACGATGAGGTCCTTGACCCCACATGGAATCAACGTCATGCAGGTGACCAGTGTAGTTCAGAGGAAGAGGTGGTGGTCGCACAGAGCCACCAGCACAGCAGAAGAGGGAGCAGGGTGCAAAAGCGGAGCGTCCGTCCCCTAGACAGTATGTCTGCTACTGCCCAACGCAGCAAGGGACCAAGCACACCAAAGCCAGGTGCAAGGAGTTCCCTAGCGTGGCAGTTCTTCAGACAATGTCCTGATGACAAGACACGAGTGGTTTGCACGCTGTGCAATCAGAGCTTGAAGCGAGGCATAAACATTCTCAACCTGAGCACAACTTGCATGACCAGGCATCTAAGTGCAAAGCACGAGATGCAGTGGAGTAGACACCGCAAAAACCAAGAAAGGTCTCTGGCTCCTCCTGCTTCCTCTTCTGCTGCAGTCTCGGCCTCTACATCCACCTCTGTAGTGACAGTGACACCTGCCAACCTGCAAACAGAGGATCTGCCAGCAACACTACCACCTGGGTCACCAACCATCTCCACAATGTCCCATGGAAGCTTTCAGCTCTCTATTTCCCAAACACTGGAGCGGAAGAGGAAGTACCCCCCTAGCCACCCGCGATCCCTGGCCCTGAATGCCAGCATTTCAAAATTCCTCGCCTTTGAAATGCTGTCATTCCGTCTGGTGGAGACGCAGAGTTTTAAAAGGCTGATGTCATTGGCTGTCCCACAGTACGTCGTGCCCAGCCGCCACTACTTTTCCAGACGAGCTATCCCTTCCCTGCACAACCAAGTGGGGGACAAAATAAGGTGTGCACTGCGCAACGCCATCTGTGGCAAGGTCCACCTAACTACGGATGCGTGGACCAGTAAGCACGGTCAGGGTCGTTACATCTCCCTAACAGCACACTGGGTAAATGTAGTGGCGGCTGGGCCTGAGGCGGATAGCAGTTTGGCGCATGTCCTTCCACCACCGAGGATTGCAGGGCACTTCAGTTTGCCTCCTGTTGCTAACTCCTCCTACTCCGCCTCCTCATCCTCTACCGCCTCCTCATCCAGTCAGCGTAACACCTTCACCACCAACTTCAGCACAGCCAGGGCTAAACGACAGCAGGCAGATTTAAAACTTTCCTGTTTGGGAGAAAAACCCCACACCACGCAGGAGTTGTGGAGGGACATGGAACAACAGACCGATGAGTGGTTGGTGGCAGTGAGCCTCAAGCCCGGCCTGGTGGTATGCGATAATGGGCGAAATCTCGTAGCAGCTCTGGGCCTTGCCGGTTTGACGCACATCCCTTGCCTGGCGTATGTGCTGAACTTGGTGGTCCAGAGGTTCCTTAAGAATTACCCCGATATGTCAGAGCTGCTGCAGAAAGTGCGGGCCGTCTGTGCGCACTTTCGGCGTTCTCACCCTGCTACAACCGAGATATCAATCTTTACAGTGAGCGGTTCTGTTTATGACAATGGTGGTCTCTGCAGCGGGTGCGCCGCGAGATCACCGTTATCGGCGGTGAGAGAGGTGCCACCCCCCTCCCGCCGCTCTCCCGTGCCTTCCGCTGCTTACCGGAGCCGTCGGCAGCGGCGGAGCCGATCGGGTCCTGGCGTGTGATGGGTATGGAGACGAGTGAGGCTAAGATGGCCCCCACTCGTCTCTATACCATAGGAGGGCGGAAGCGACGTCAAAACGTCACTTCCGTCCATACGTCTTAAAGGAATATTTTCTTCAATGTCATTTTTTTAAATGACATTTTTTTTATTTTTTATTCTATTTAAGTCCAAATATGAGATCTGAGGACTTTTTGACTCCAGATCTCATATTTAAGAGGACCTGTCATGCTTTTTTCTATTACAAGGGACGTTTACATTGCTTGTAATAGAAATAAAAGTGATCCATTTTTTTTTAAAACAGTGTAAAAATTAATAAATTCAAGTAAAATAAATAAGAAATTTTTTTTTTTTTAAAACACCCCGTCCCGACGAGCTCGCGCGCAGAAGCGAACGCATACGTGAGTAGCGCCCACATATGAAAACGGTAATCAAACCACACATGCGAGGTATCACTGCGATCGGTAGAGCGAGAACAATAATTCTAGCCCTAGACCTTCTATGTAACTCAAAAGATGTGCAACCTGTAGAATTTTTTAAATGTCGCTTATGGAGATTTTTGAGTGTAAAAGTTTGACGCCATTCCACGAGTGGGCGCAATTTTGAAGCATGACATGTTGGGTATCAATTTACTCGGTGTAACATTATCTTTCACAATATAAAAAAAAATTGGGCTAATTTTACTGTTGCCTTATTTTTTTATTAAAAAAGTGATTTTTTTTCAAAAAAAAGTGCGCTTGTAAGACCGCTGCGCAAATACGGTGTGAAAAAAAGTATTGCAATGACCGCCATTTTATTCTCTAGGGTGTTAGAAAAAAAACAATATATAATGTTTGGGGGTTCTAAGTAATTTTCTAGCAAAAAAAACTGTTTTAAACATGAAAACACAGTCTGAGTCTGAAAAACAGGCTTGGTCCTTAGACCCCTTTCACACTGGAGTGAAATCAAAAATGTACGCCCTTAAAAAGCCTGAAGGGTTGGTTTTCGGGGTCCTGTACGTGGTTAGACTGCCAAAAAGTCCCACACATGTGGTATCCTCATACTCAGGAGAAGCAGCAGAATGTATTTTGTGGTGTAATTCCACATATAACCATGGCATGTGTGAGCAATATATAATTTAGTGACAACTTTGTGTAATTTTTTATATTTTTTTGTAATTTTTCAATCACTTATGACAAAAAAATGTAATATTCAATGGACTCAACATGCCTCTCAGCAATTTCCTTGGGGTGTCTACTTTCCAAAATGGGGTCATTTTGGGAAGGTTTGTACTGTCCTGCCATTTTAGCACCTCAAGAAATGAGATAGGTAGTCATAAACTAAAAGCTGCGTAAATTCTAGAAAACGTAGAAAACATACCCTAGTTTGTAGACGCTATAACTTTTGTGCAAACCAATAAATATACGCTTATTGACATTTTTTTTACCAAAGACATGTGGCTGAATACATTTTGGCCTAAATGTATGACTAAAATTACGTTTATTACATTTGTTTTTTAATTTTCGTCTTTTTCCATTTATAACAATCGCAGAGGCAATCAAATACCATCAAAAGAAAGCTCTATTTATGGGCAAAAAAAGGACGCCAAAAAAACGTTTAGGTACAGCATTGCATGACCGCGCAATTACCAGTTAAAGCAGCGCAGTGACAAATTTTAAAAAGTGCTTCGGTCATTGAGCAGCCAAATCCTCCAGATTGGTTAACTCTTTTCTTCTTTAGAAATTTCATTTTTGCTGTAGCATGTTTTATGCATGCTACAGATGCACCACTTTACAGGCACATTAAGGGGACCCCCAGCACTATATTTAAACCACTTTCCGACGGCTCACTGTATATATACGTCATTTTTTTGAAGAGGGATATCTCGGTAACGGCAGCAGCTGAAGAGGTAGCCAACGCAGCCGGGGCACCGCCAGCACCTCGGAAGGCAGGGTTAGCATAGCCGGAATGTGGAAAAGCTTTGTCGGCACGCCACAACCAGCACCACCAGCTGAGATGGAACGTCTTAGCAGGAGGCAGCATTTCACCAACATGGCGGAGCAGTGTGTGTGCAGTACACGTACTGCATGACGGGTCTGCCCCCTTCAACTTCTGGGTCTCCAAATTGGGCACATGGCCTGAGCTTGCCCTTTACGCCTTGGAGGTGCTGGCCTGCCCTGCTGCCAGTGTATTATCTGAACGTGTATTTAGCACGGCAGGGGGCGTTATCACAGACAAGTGCAGCCGCCTGTTGTTAAAGCTGGATTTCTAGCTTAGTTAAAATCATTATAGATATAAAAATGATAAAGTGAATAACGCAATTAAACCTTTGTCTGTATAAGCATATAAACGTACGATAACCGTGCGAATAGTTAAAACAGTTACAATTTATTTATATTGGGAAAGGAACATAATAAAGAAACATTTCAGATTACCCAAAACATATTAAAGTCCTAGGGGAAAGAAGGGGAGAGAGAGGGGGAGAGAGAGGGGGAGAGAGGGGGAGAGGATACATTACATAATAACTCACATGTCCATAGCATCAGGCTAAGAGAGAGCTCCCAGCATCAACCCTTGGTATTTATGTTGTTCCAATAACCCACTCCTACCAAACAAACACCTCATTGGTTCAGAAGTGCATTGCCTGATTGGTTCCCTGCAGCCTAATGTTAGTTGGTTGAGTTGCCTAGGCAACGAAGCATGCTTCCCACACTAGCCTACCCCTCAGCCCTCTTTTGATAGAACATACATTAGCATATCAAAAGGTGAGCTACTAGGCAGATACCAGACTCCTCTTACTTAATGTTCTAATAAACCATACACATCCGATGGGACATGGCAATCCAATTCCATTTTAAATATTCAAACTCTCCACCACAGTTCCCCCTGAAGTTCATTCTTGAACTTAAGTAGTCCTTCAATGATTTTGTACCCACCCACAACAGCCCAGAAGTCCCAACCCTTCCCCACCACCACCACGGCCTCCTCTTCCTTTCTTGAACACGCCGGAACTCCTCAAGGTAGGCTTAAGACAGGAAACAAATCCAGGTGCCCTTGAGGCTTCACATCTAAACCATGAGTGTCTGTACTGCAATGTTTCATCGCCCCTCTTTCTTGGAAGAGCGGAACTCCAACATTGATGGCGGGATCCTGGCATATCTAGTCCTGTAACTTGGTGAGACCGTGTAATGGTTTCTCTGCTTGGATCGGACCGCGAGACAGCACTTTTCAGCATGGTGAAGAACAGTTCAGGGTAGTCTTACTTGTCACATTTGTCTCAAGAGATGGCTTAATTGTCTTCAGGTGGTGGTTGGGCGGGCCTCCAGACCGTCGTGTATGAATACATAAAACAAACAAAAAGGAGAATGTCAGTGTACAGATATTGGAGGAATGCCAGACAGGAGCAACGGTCATCAAGACTTAATACTTATAAGGGGTGCAATGGGGATGAGTAAAGTGGGCTCCCACAGGGAACGGAGTCCAAGCAACAGACAGTATCATCCATGGCCCTTGATGGTAGGGATAGTCAACACTGCCTGTCATTGCAAGGTCCCGGGGTCCACCACACCTGCTCACGGGGCTCAGGTTAAAGCAGTAGGTAGACTAAGGGGGGTAGCATTACATTAAGACATAAAAACACGGGATGTCCAGGGATACTTTTGGTTCAAAGTTATGGTACACTACTGGCGGGCAGGGAAAATCCTTTTAAACAGATACATTATCTTGAGAAGATGGATGATGAAAACCCAGAGAAAAAATTAGAATGAAGCAAAAGCAACGGAAGAGAGGTGAGTAATGAAATTAATAATGGAAAGGGAAGAAAAAAAAAAAAACCTACAGATTTAATGCTACTCCAACCAAGACGGTTAAAGAGCATGGAATCTGGGTTAGACAAAAAAACAAATATAATGGTTGGAAAAAAAACTAAAAAGAAATAAAAAAATAAAAATGAAAAATAAAAAATAGCACCAAAAAAAATCATACTAAAAAATAAAAAAATAAAAATATAGTTTCTAAAACAAAAAATTCTCCCATACTAGCAATTAGCAGTATTTTCTCCCAGGTCAGGTACACAGATATTAACAATGAGAGGGAGGAAAGAAATAAAATGAAAAAATAAAAATGATTAAAACCTTTTTTGGAATTTAGGTAAAACCTGACCGCATATTATTACTATAAATTGAAAAGGCTTATCCCCAGAACAGCAAAGAACAAAAAGAAAAAAATATAGTTCTAGGGTCCTCTTAGCACACAATCCCCTACGTTGGTCTCTAATAGTTACCCAAATTAGGACGGCAACAGGGTGGAGTTTACTAAAGCTGTGGCCCTAAGACTGTACCTGAATTAACTAAGAAACTCAACCTTAGAGATATCTGGATTGACCTCTTTTGATCTTGAGATCACCCAAATCGTCCACTTCACGCCTCCCATGTTCAACATTAGGACCGCTCTGGAACTCCTCCACCCCAATATGTCCAGCCAGCCCCTACCCTGACCACCACTAGGTGATCCCTAGAAACTCTTAATGTTACCTCAGCTAGCTCCATATCAGATAATTCCCAACAGCTATTATTTTGCACCACCCTCCTCTCCTTAGATCATAAACCCCTGAGTAGGGCCCTTCTATTCACGCCCTACACAGACTGTTGTCATTATCAGATCCTGTTGCACAAACCACCCAACTACCAACTTTTTAACTCCTCCCCGAACCCCAACAGAAGTTTCAGTAGGTGTAAGGGGAGGTCAGGTTTTCCATAAAAACCTTCCTTCAGGGGTGATTGGGGTACAACCCGGGGTTCCTGCTATATCCATGCCAAGGGCAAGAGGAGATGTACAATAGACTCCCCGAGGTAGTGTACCCTGCTGATTACCATTTAACCTGATGCTGAAAACAGTGCATCATTAGACATGTGATACCAGCACCAGTACCCTGGTAACTTTGTTTAGGACCAGTTGGGACACTACCCCTCCTGTGCCAGCATTGTTGCCTTTTCCCATAGCACAACACCTTCCTTTCTCCAGCACTCATTCGTACCAGTCATCTGAGGCTGTCCGGACTCAAACCATCAGAACAAGATGGACTGCAGGGTGTAACCCAGTAGAGTCTGTTAAAGGCTAGTACCCAGATTGACCGAGATATCTGCACAATGCTCCATCCCTGTCATTAGGGATGAGACCAGTGCAAGTTAGATTTTGATGATCCTGGAACTGAGTCATATCCCAATCTATTATGATTCATAGGCAACCGGGATACTACCCTCACCTACCCAGTGCCCCCCCTCCAGCTCCCACGGCCGTCTCCATTAAACCTCTCTTTATCCTAAGTATGGGAAATAGTCTGAAAACCTGTATTGAAAACCACCTGCCAACAGGTACACTCGATTCTTTATAGAGGCTGCACACCTTCTCCCTCCTTTATCAATTCGGTAATCAGACCATGTTATCCTTCACCCATACAAAATTAACTGCCTATACATCCTGCACAACTTTTTCTCCAGACTCAACCAAAACTTTACAATACGAGGCCAGACCTATACACTTTCAACTTGTATGCAATCCGGCAGGCCCTCGTACTTCACCTATGCAGATAAATTTAGGTAGTCCAAAACACAGCTGAATGGGCTGACCACTAGAAGCATAAACCACATAATGGTGCTGAACCCAGGGAAAATAATAAAAAAATTGTCTACGATTTCCTTCTGGTTCTGCACGCCGTGAAACCCAATTATCTGAAAAACATCAATAAAATTTAGTAATAAACATTCAATTTTTCGCCTGAAAAAAATAATGGTTATATATCTGTAACAAGACATTAGCATATGACACAAATATACATTTACATTACATAAACAGTGCACCTTATTTTAAAATAGCAAAAATTGTTGAGCTCAACTTATCATTAATATGTATTACTTAATACATATTAATACCACGTGGATTTGTTTTATGGTATACCAATAATTCCCCAAAAAAAAAATATTCACCATGGTGAGAAAAAAAAATTAGCAACTCGCAATAAAACGTTTTTTTTTTTCATTTTTCAACAAATCATACTTCACCAGAAAATCTCTTGCCGAACTGTCTTCTGGAAAACAAACATTTTAGTAGATGCATCTTTCAATTCATTAGTACAGATCTCAGGTCATTTGCATGTCAATACAGTTCTTTTTGCATACTCACAGATCTGGTCGTAAACAAGGGGGGGTCATTTGGGTTGGCTGTCAGCAGCTGCGACAGACACAGGACACAAAATATATATGGCATATTCCACACCCTCGCACGATTAGCTGGGTCAAAGATGACCTCTAGACATCACACATATTTCATATTTTCTATAATAAAAACGCCCACCTTCCAGGGATTTATTCTCGCAAAAACACCCGGAATGAAACATTGTTGGTGACAACTGGATTAGTAGCATTATTGGTACATACCTTAGGTGTGGAGGCTGTTCCCCTGATCATCACCGCCACTACTCTGGGGATGTGGTTCTATTGGCCCTGTTTGTCCCTACTTCTCAGCATTTGGTGCGCTTTCTCCTTACCTCCCACCATAAAAATATTCACCTCATCAGTTCTATGCATGGATTCTACCATCCATGCGTTCCATGCATCTCTTTATTGTACCACCGGGCTTCCTAAGCTTTTGGTTTAAAAGTACCTTTTTTTAGAATAAATTCTGTCAGTCCAGCAATCCCACTCTTGCATATTTCACAGTCCAAGGCCCATATTTATCTATCATTTCTTCCTTCGGGGTCAAGTGGTATGGTTCCCCACGGTTAGACACCCTCTTTAAAGCGATTCGATTACCCATCCTTTACGGACAATGGACCTTGAACTGATCCCCCAACCTCTTTAGAGGTTGCCTACTTCAGAGGTAGCGACCCTCTGGACAAGAAGTGGGTAGATAGGCCCCTCCCCTATCAACGTTGCTGCCTTTTTTTCACTACTTGCCAGAGCAATATTCTCTGCCCGGCTATAGTCCTTCAAAAAATTAGCCTAGAGATTTCCTGAACCAAATAATAGTCCAATCCCTTCCGTGGACTTTTCAGAAATATTCCAAAAACAAAAAGCTTATTACTTCTGTTATCTCAAGAATGTTTAGCACAAACTGGGATAATCCGGACCCTATGCGTATTATTACCGGAGGTAGTTATCTGATGCACACCTAATTGCAATATGATTTATAGTAGTTACAACATCGCCAGTGTTTACAGATCTAATTACAAAACTTACGATTCACAGTTAGCAGTTTATAAAGAGAAAGATTCATACTAGGGCTGAAACTACTACTCCACCATAAAATCAATCGACTACTACCTTCACAATTGATCGGCCAGTAACACACTGGGATTAAAAAAACAAAATGAGCCCTCTATTGTACAAAAAAAAAACAACAATCACAAATGTAAACTATAGCTTCCACAGCTCTACAGTAAAACTGAACCCCATACAGTAGTGACTATCTGCTCCCCAAATTACCCTCTTGAAATGTATCGATAAATTCCATTTAGAAAGGTCTGTTTAGAGTCTTTACTAGTTTGTCACAACTCCTCATCCAATATGCCTAAATATCATACACCGCTGTCATCACTAGAGCTCCGTGGAGACTCAGAGTAGACCCAACCATGTGTCCTGTTCACTTTCTTAGCTAGTTGGAAAATACACTTTAAAAATATAAATAAAGATACTTCTCTTCCTTGTTGTCTTGTTCATCAATCTTCTCTGTAACGTCCGAGTCATCTGTCACTTGTCACCTGTCACAAACTTGGCTAGAATTAGAGTGGTTAGTATCATTGGTTTGGAAAATTGTCACTCAGCCCATCCTCTTCCCCCCTTTTCCTCATCTTTACAAAGTGGAGGAAAACATACAGGATTTAGAATGGTGCAGAGCCTCAGAAACTCCTTGGACCTGAAAAGATACTTATACACACACAAGCTATTAATGTGTCATTCATAAACAATACAACATTCTTAAATTGTCAATGACATTCCTCATAACCGATAATACTTTTTTTTTTTTTTTTTTTTTAATAAAATACAACACCCACAACACGACTGTCGCGGTAGGTTCAGACTTATTCTTGTTACCACATAGAACATGACACAACTAAAACTTTAGACACACATTTTGATACAAATGTGGGGGAGATATTTCATAGTTCCTAAATCAAAAATTTTAATTAAAACCAACCAGATGGAATTCTGCCTTCACTCTTAGCAAAAAACTACATACAATGGGACAGACATGAGAACATCTCAGAATATTGTATGGACCAGCCACACCAAGTTCTGGAATGGGCATCTGGATTTTAAGCACAGTTCCTCCTCTGAGAATCACAAAAGCATGTACTACACATCCATCATCCCACTCATTACAGATTTCTGAAGCCACAACTGAACTACTTCCAAGATATTTTTTATTCTGGGGTCTCGTACCACCAGACATCAAAAATACCCTCCACAGCTTTAAGGGGTCTCATGTCCGGAGCCCCAAACCCAGATCTCATGTGTAAGGCAGCTGTCTGACTGGTTTGGGGCCTCACCCAGGGCACCCATGCACTAATCAGATCAGTACTGCTAGTGACTTATTTTTACAGTACTGGCACCCAGCGTTTTCCGATTATTATACACGGCCTTCTGGTTTGCTAGCGTACTAATCCTCACATTTACTCTACTACCGGTTAAATGTGTTGTCAGACAAACTACAAAACACCATGAAATCCTCCACTATTCAAAACAAATATTATGGCTTCTCTCTGTACCTCGATATTACAATAATTTTAATGCCTCCCCAAAACAGTATTACAATATAAACCTTAAATTTACTTTAAAAATCAAAAAGATTTTGTCCTAATTCAAATGACCCCAGGCCCCTCCCATCAACTTCCTGTTGCACACCTGAACAGGAAGAGGGAGGGGGAGGGGGAGTCTTGCATAGCGTCATATTTTGTCTATCAAGACATTAGAAAAAATCTATGGCTAGCATCAGCAAATAAAAAACTTTTTTCCTGGAGTGGGTGGAATTAACCCCCATGTTGCAATTAACCCCCTTGACTCATATCCCCTGGGAAATCAAACCACCAGTTTTAAAACCAGAATACCACACAACAGTGCAACAAGACTCCTGCAAAAAAGACGGCTGAAAAAGGTCAATCAAAGCCCTTCCCTTCCACTGTAGGCCACAAACAATCAAAAACAACACACGCCATTTTAAAAGTACGCCTCTATAAACACAAATAGCAATTCCATCCAAACACAGCGGACACAAAATGGCAGCCGGGCCAAACGAAAATCAAGACCTGGTCCATGGTGAAAAATGGCCGACATTAACAAATGAAAACCAACACACAAACTTTTTTCTCCTCCCTACAAACACTGACCATACACTTGAGACACCAATATTACCACTTATCCCTAGACAAACACAATTAGGGTCTATCCTAAAATATAGGCATATTCAACTAAACATAATTGTTGGAGTAACAGCGCTGTCTAAACTAGTGAAAAATTAACACATACTATTTAAGTAGTTAATGTGAAAACATTATTTTATGTCTTTTGTGAAAAAAAATATATATAATGGATTCCTGCTGCAACCTTATGTGAGATACACACAAAAACACAAGAAAAAGAAAAAAACTGGCTGCGCTGGAATAATAGAAATCAATAAACACTCCTATTGTGTAGGCTAATACATTTAAACTGCCTTAGTGTATGATTTAAAAAACTTTTGAAGCTATCTAAATTATGTACACTTTGTGACAAGTGTAATATATGTATGATCCAAAGTACAAATACTAATAACAGAAATACTATTAATAATATCAGAAATACATAATAGTGAATCCGAGTTCAAATATGATCGCATAGAGAACAACAGAGGTCCAACATGTGGACTAATACAATTAAGGGAGAAGCCTGAGGCCCCCCCCCCCCCCTCCTAGGGTGTGACAACTTCTATTGTGTCCCAACAATACATGGTCTACTGGCTAAGAAACAGGTTTTTCGACTTAAAAACCAAACCCTTTTTAAAAAAAAAAAAAAAAAATTATATATATATATATATATATATATATATATATTTTTGCACTTATGGGGACTTCTCTTGGTCATAAAGGTCAAAATCATAGTTCATTCTCATATACATCACAACTACCTACCACATATAGTTACAGTCAGCAGTTTCCCATACAATATATGGCTGGTTGCACACAATCATTGTACGCTGATTATACATTAAACAAATGCTCCCAAAATGACATCCTTCTTGAAGGAAGACATTTTTTTTTTTTTTTTTTTTTCCTTTTTTTAAATATAAAATTTGAACTCTGAGTCTGATATCAACCAGACTCAGCTCCCCAACAGTACACAGCATACACAGCATATCTCTCCTCCAATCATAGAGATATCTAAGAACAAACCGCCTCTTTCTTCAAACCCCACATATTAACCAAATCATACACCACGCTTTCTCCCCAAGTCTATCAACCGATTAAGAACCCAATCGTCAGTTGCAGCCCCAATTCATACACAAGGTCATTCTGTGCGACCTAGGCTCCATTTCCACTAATGCAATTTGCCATGCGACTTTGGACACAGTAGCACTACAAGTCACAGCCCATTGATTTCAATATCACCAGTCCCAATTTATGCTACTCAAAGCTGCAATGACTATGAAAAGGTACCTGCACCACTCCTATGCGACTCCGACCCAGAGTGTAAATTTGGATTAAAGTTGCATTCAAAGCCACACCAAAGTCGCACCGCAAGTCATACTCTAAATCAGGTGACTTTGGAGGAGTTGCACAAGTGGAAACGCAGCTCTAGGCCTACCGGTGTGTGTCCCAATCACAACGGTTGGCCCAATCTCATTCAAATGGTCAACTGAAATTGCTTTTTTTTTTTTTTTTTTTTGTCAAAGGCGCATATCCTTTTCCACTGTCTCCAAGATTTCAAATGGAGCCCTTCTATATACCACTAGAGACCTTGGGAGGCCTCAAACACAGGTTCTCCATCTCCACAAAGCCACCCACCTGAGACACCACATGAACACTTAAACCATAGACACATTTTAGGAACAGTTCCACTGAAAAGCATGCCATCTCACCGCACAATTGAGACCGTACACTTAGGAACACACGCTATCCAATGAAACAACAACTCCAAAACCACAATATAACACGGCTCAAACATAAGTTCACATTCCATTCTGAAAGATCACAAGATACAGTAACAACCATTTTGCATTGTAAGCATCCTGACTGCCCTTCCCCCAAGGCACATGGCACAAACATGCAGTTACCAACTGCTCAGCCAGCCACATTGTAAGTTGCAACTAAAGCCACAATACAATTTATTTCACTTATACTATTCATATCAGTCTCATCAAAGTATTAGTGCAGACAAAAGGTTATATATCTATAAAAGAAGCTTGCTAGTTTTGAATGTTTCGCTCAAAACGTCAAAACTCCTCACACACGGGCAACATCTGTTAAAGCTGGATTTCTAGCTTAGTTAAAATCATTATAGATATAAAAATGATAAAGTGAATAACGCAATTAAACCTTTGTCTGTATAAGCATATAAACGTACGATAACCGTGCGAATAGTTAAAACAGTTACAATTTATTTATATTGGGAAAGGAACATAATAAAGAAACATTTCAGATTACCCAAAACATATTAAAGTCCTAGGGGAAAGAAGGGGAGAGAGAGGGGGGAGAGAGAGGGGGGGGAGAGAGAGGGAGAGGATACATTACATAATAACTCACATGTCCATAGCATCAGGCTAAGTGGTAATCAGCAGGGTACACTACCTCGGGGAGTCTATTGTACATCTCCTCTTGCCCTTGGCATGGATATAGCAGGAACCCCGGGTTGTACCCCAATCACCCCTGAAGGAAGGTTTTTATGGAAAACCTGACCTCCCCTTACACCTACTGAAACTTCTGTTGGGGTTCGGGGAGGAGTTAAAAAGTTGGTAGTTGGGTGGTTTGTGCAACAGGATCTGATAATGACAACAGTCTGTGTAGGGCGTGAATAGAAGGGCCCTACTCAGGGGTTTATGATCTAAGGAGAGGAGGGTGGTGCAAAATAATAGCTGTTGGGAATTATCTGATATGGAGCTAGCTGAGGTAACATTAAGAGTTTCTAGGGATCACCTAGTGGTGGTCAGGGTAGGGGCTGGCTGGACATATTGGGGTGGAGGAGTTCCAGAGCGGTCCTAATGTTGAACATGGGAGGCGTGAAGTGGACGATTTGGGTGATCTCAAGATCAAAAGAGGTCAATCCAGATATCTCTAAGGTTGAGTTTCTTAGTTAATTCAGGTACAGTCTTAGGGCCACAGCTTTAGTAAACTCCACCCTGTTGCCGTCCTAATTTGGGTAACTATTAGAGACCAACGTAGGGGATTGTGTGCTAAGAGGACCCTAGAACTATATTTTTTCTTTTTGTTCTTTGCTGTTCTGGGGATAAGCCTTTTCAATTTATAGTAATAATATGCGGTCAGGTTTTACCTAAATTCCAAAAAAGGTTTTAATCATTTTTATTTTTTCATTTTATTTCTTTCCTCCCTCTCATTGTTAATATCTGTGTACCTGACCTGGGAGAAAATACTGCTAATTGCTAGTATGGGAGAATTTTTTTTTTTTAGAAACTATATTTTTATTTTTTTATTTTTTAGTATGATTTTTTTTGGTGCTATTTTTTATTTTTCATTTTTATTTTTTTATTTCTTTTTAGTTTTTTTTTCCAACCATTATATTTGTTTTTTTGTCTAACCCAGATTCCATGCTCTTTAACCGTCTTGGTTGGAGTAGCATTAAATCTGTAGGTTTTTTTTTTTTCTTCCCTTTCCATTATTAATTTCATTACTCACCTCTCTTCCGTTGCTTTTGCTTCATTCTAATTTTTTCTCTGGGTTTTCATCATCCATCTTCTCAAGATAATGTATCTGTTTAAAAGGATTTTCCCTGCCCGCCAGTAGTGTACCATAACTTTGAACCAAAAGTATCCCTGGACATCCCGTGTTTTTATGTCTTAATGTAATGCTACCCCCCTTAGTCTACCTACTGCTTTAACCTGAGCCCCGTGAGCAGGTGTGGTGGACCCCGGGACCTTGCAATGACAGGCAGTGTTGACTATCCCTACCATCAAGGGCCATGGATGATACTGTCTGTTGCTTGGACTCCGTTCCCTGTGGGGAGCCCACTTTACTCATCCCCATTGCACCCCTTATAAGTATTAAGTCTTGATGACCGTTGCTCCTGTCTGGCATTCCTCCAATATCTGTACACTGACATTCTCCTTTTTGTTTGTTTTATGTATTCATACACGACGGTCTGGAGGCCCGCCCAACCACCACCTGAAGACAATTAAGCCATCTCTTGAGACAAATGTGACAAGTAAGACTACCCTGAACTGTTCTTCACCATGCTGAAAAGTGCTGTCTCGCGGTCCGATCCAAGCAGAGAAACCATTACACGGTCTCACCAAGTTACAGGACTAGATATGCCAGGATCCCGCCATCAATGTTGGAGTTCCGCTCTTCCAAGAAAGAGGGGCGATGAAACATTGCAGTACAGACACTCATGGTTTAGATGTGAAGCCTCAAGGGCACCTGGATTTGTTTCCTGTCTTAAGCCTACCTTGAGGAGTTCCGGCGTGTTCAAGAAAGGAAGAGGAGGCCGTGGTGGTGGTGGGGAAGGGTTGGGACTTCTGGGCTGTTGTGGGTGGGTACAAAATCATTGAAGGACTACTTAAGTTCAAGAATGAACTTCAGGGGGAACTGTGGTGGAGAGTTTGAATATTTAAAATGGAATTGGATTGCCATGTCCCACCGTATGTATATATATATATATATATATATGTGTATATGTATATATATATATATATATATATATATATTATATATATATATATATATGCACGCATGTGTATATATGTTTATATATATTTATGGAGAGATATGTGCGGGAGGTGTATATGATTTTTAGCTGGTAGGTTGTTTCTGTTAAGGGTTAATTTAGCTAAGGGACTTTTGTCAGTTGGAAAATGTAATCCAATTGACAGCTCCTTTTGTGTACAGGTCAGTGGAAGGTGTGTTGTAAAACCGCCCGGGATTGTTTACCTAGACCTAATGTTCAAAGGAGCAGGGGTAGTCGTTGCGGGGCCGAACTAATTGGCTAACAAAGGCTTTTGTCCTCTCCCAGGTTAACCAACTGGTTATTCTTTTCAAAGGGTGTTTGATATGCATCAGGACGGACACTGTAACCCAGCTATGATTGCGCATACTTAAGTCCCCTATTCATGAGAAGATCTCCTGTTTAGTTAAGTTACCTTCAAACGAATTAACTAAAGGGGAGGTGCTATTGATGGGAAATTAAGTTGAGTTACCCCCGGGAACCAATGAACATTGATACTAGGGAGGGGGCATTTTTGGCATATAAATATGTGTAGGGCTGGATGCTTCAGCCTTTTTGCCTGATAATTTTGGAGATGTAGCTGCCGGGGTAATGTACTCTCTCTCTCTCTCTCTCTCTCTCTCCCTCCCTCTCTCCCTCTCTCCCTCCCTCTTTCTCTCCCTCTTTCCCCTAGGATTTTAATATGTTTTGATAACCTTGCTGATCAGTGTATACCTGTTGTGTACTCTGTAGCCTTAAATATCTCTTAAAGCCTAGATAACCCTGTACATGTACCAACACCTAAGTTTATGATAAGTTCTAAATTATTCTGACTTTTCTTTCCTGTATTAATAAATGTGATTGTTTAACTTTTCGCACTGTTATCGTACGTTTATATCCTTATACAGACAAAGGTTTAATCATTTTAATTACGTTATTCACTTTATCATTTTTATATCTATAATTTTAACTAAGCTAGAAATTCAGCTTTAACACTGTCCAGAGCCAATGTGGACAAGCTCACGTTCATTAAAATGAACCAGGCATGGATCCCACAGGACTTGGCCGTACCTTGTGCAGAATAGACACATATACCGGTGTTCTGACGAAAACTGTCTTGCTATCGGATAGTGTCCAGCCACTTACTGCTCAGGTGCAGTGCTTGCGCAGTATGGAGGACAAGGAGATTCACAAAATCTCCAAAGATGAACGTCGCCTGCGCAGTGAGTGCAGGTTCAAGCCCGACCATCCAAGTGGACATACGGTAGCACATAGTAACAGGGCCCCTCACGGGCTCGCTTGGCTAGGCTTCAACCTCGGATGATGTGGCTTGAACCTGGAGTCACCGCTCATCGTCTTCGGAGAGTTTCGAAATCCCCTTGTCCTACGTACTGAGCAAGCGCAGTACAGGGCGGACACTATGCGACGGGGGACAGAATTCGACACATCATTCACCACTAGCCTTACCCAGCCATTGTTGTATTTTTGAACCAGTGTTGGCTACCTCGTCCTCCTCCACCACCGCTTCCACCTACACCGCCACATCCACCGCCAGCTCAACCTCCTACTCCATTTGAATTTCGTCCTCCTAGGTCAAGATTATAATTTTTTCATTTTTTTTAATTTCCAAGTATTTTATTTTCCCACTATCTTATCCATTAAATTGAATAATTTTTTTCCAGAAAGTGCGTATTCTGGGGTATTCCCACCATATGTGCTGCATCGTGCCGTTGAGTTTCTGAGGTTCTTAATGACTTCCTGTACCTCTTCTGCTGAGCATTTTATTTTTATTTTTAATTTTTTTATGTTATTTTAAGTTATTTCCCTATCCACTTGCCATGCTCTTGACAACATTTTGTTGCCATTTGCAGCCCTCTAGCCCTTTCCATGACTTTTTTACAGCCATTTTAGTGTTCAAAAGTCCGGGTCCCATTGACTTCAATGGGGTTCGGGGTCAAGTTCGGTCCCGAACCCAGACTTTTTTCCGAAGTTCGGCCGAACCCGCCGAACCCGAACATCCAGGTGTCCGCTCAACTCTAGTTACAAACAAACACGTAAATGTATTTTTTGGGGATTTTATGTGATAGACCAACACAAAGTGGCACATAATTGTGAAGTGGAAGGAAAATGATAAATGGTTTTCAACATTTTTTACAAAGCAATATCTGAAAAGTGTGGCATGCATTTGTATTCAGCCCCCTTTTACTCTGATACCCCTAGCTAAAATCTAGTGGAACCAATTGCCTTCAGAAGTCGCCTTTTTACTAAATACAGTCCAAATGTGTGTAATTTAATCTCAACATAAATACAGCTGTTCTGTGAAGCCCTCAGAGGTTTGTTATAGAACCTTAGTGAACAAACAGCAGCATGAAGGTCAAGTAACACCCCAGACAAGTCAGGGATAAAGTTGTGGAGATGTTTAAAGCAGAGTTAAGTTATAAAAAAAATATCCCAAGCTTTGAACGGAGAACTGTTCAATCCATCATCTGAAAATGGAAAGAGTATGGCACAACTGTAAACCTACTAAGACATGGCCATCCACCTAAACTGACAGGCCGGGCAAGGAGAGCATTAATTAGAGAAGCAGCCAAGAGTCCCATGGTAACTCTGGATGAACTGCAGAGATCCACAGCTCAGGTGGGAGAATCTGTCCACAGGACAACTATTGTATTCTTGCCTTTATGGAAGAGCGGCAAGAAGAAAGCCTTTGTTGAAAGAAAGTCATAAGAAGTCCTGTTTGCAGTTTGCGAGAAGACACAGCGAACATGTAGAAAAAGGTGCTCTGGGCAGGTGAGACAAAAATTTAACTTTTTGGCCTAAAAGCGGTTTTAGGCCAGCACTATGTGTGGCGGAAAACTAACACTGCACATCACCCTAAACATACCATTCCCACCGTGAAACATGGTGGTGGCAGCATGATGTTGTAGGGATGCTTTTCTTCAGCAGGGACAGGGAAGCTGGTCAGAGTTGATGGGAGGATAGATGGACCCGAATACAGGGCAATCTTAGAAGAAAACCTGTAATGCCTCGTACACATGATCGCACATTCCAACAACAAAATCCATGTTTTTTTTCCAGTGGATGTGGGTTCAAACTTATCTTGCGTACACACGGTCACACAAAGACCGAACGTCCGAACGTCCAGAACGCAGTGACGTACAACACATACGACGGGACTAGAAAAGGGAAGTTCAATAGCCAGTGCGCCACCCTTTGGGCTCCTTCTGCTAATCTCGTGTTAGTAGAAGTTTGGTGACAGACGCTTTTCACACTCGTGCTTTTCCTCTTCAGTTTGTGCTTGTGGGTTCTATCTCTTCTTCAGTGCGTGTAGTCAGTTCACATTTGTTTTGCAGTGCGTATTATTATTATTGTTATTATTATAGTACGTATTTGATTCTCAGTGCCTGCTTGTCCGCTCGTTTCTGATTTTCAGCTCGCTCTTCTTAGGCCTTTCTGTTTTTCAGTGCGTTCTGACCAGAGATGAGCCGAACACCCCCCCAGTTCGGTTTGCACCAGAACATGCAAACAGGCAAAAAATTCGTTTGAACACCTTTAAAGTCTATGAGACACGAATATGAATAATCAAAAGTGCCAATTTTAAAGGCTTATATGCATGGTATTGTCATAAAAAGTGTTTGGGGACCTGGGTCCTGCCCAGGGGACATGTATCAATGCAAAAAAAGTTTTAAAAACTAAAGTTTTTTTGGGAGCAGTGATTTTAATAATGCTTAAAGTGAAACAATAAAAGTGTAATATTCCTTTAAATTTCGTACCTGGGGGTGTCTATAGTATGCCTGTAAAGGGGCGCATGTTTGTCGTGTTTAGAACAGTCTGACAGCAAAATGACATTTCTAAAGGAAAAAAACTAATTTAAAACTACTCTACAATAAATTGTCGGGTCCGACAATACACATAACAGTTCATTGATAAAAACTGCATGGGGATTTCCCCACAGGGGAACCCCGAACCAAAATTTTAAAAAGAAATGCGTGGGGGTCCCCCTAAATTCCACACCACGCCCTTCAGGTCTGGTATGGATTTTAAGGGGAACCCTGCAGCAAAATCAAAAAAAAATGGCATGGGGTCCCCCCAAAAATCCATACCAGACCCTTATCCGAGCACGCAACCTGGCAGGCCGCAGGAAAAGAAGGGAGGACGAGAGAGCGCCCCCCCCCCCCCCCCCCTCCTGAACCGTACCAGGCAACATGTCCTCAACATTGTGAGGGAGCTTTGCAGTAGCGGCCCGAACCAAAATTTTAAAAAGAAATGCGTGGAGGTCCCCCTAAATTCCATACCACGCCCTTCAGGTCTGGTATGGATTTTAAGGGGAACCCTGCAGCAAAATCAAAAAAAAATGGCATGGGGTCCCCCCAAAAATCCATACCAGACCCTTTATCCGAGCACGCAACCTGGCAGGCCGCAGGAAAAGAAGGGAGGACGAGAGAGCGCCCCCCCCCCCCTCCTGAACCGTACCAGGCAACATGTCCTCAACATTGTGAGGGAGCTTTGCAGTAGCGGCCCGTCCATAGGGGGCACCTGAGTGTAGCTCCCCCCCCTCCTGTAGTAAAAAAAATAAAATAAAAGGAAAAAGAATAAAAAAAATTTAAAACGGCCCCTTTAAGAAAAAAAAAAGAAAAAGTCCTTTAACAAAGTGCACTGTGGCACCGGATGCAATCACGACATTGCAGACGTGGCGCTTCATTTGCGGGCTTATAACCTGCCTTACGGCGCAATACAAATCGCCAAGTAGCTTCCGCTCATAGAATCACTGTGATTCTATGGGCGGGAGCATTGGTTTTCAAATCTTGAGGTCACTTCCGGCTGGGTTTCGTGAAACAAACTAAAGCCAGAAGTGATGTCGGCAGCTCTGTTCTTCAGCCCGAGCGGAGCTACAGGACTCAGGAGAGAAGGTAAGAGAGGAGGCTGAGCTCCAGCACAGCACAGCTGCATCTGTCCCTCTCTTCCCCATCCCTCCCCCCTGTCTCACACTAACACATGGACTGAAGCCACCTCCGTATGCCTTCCTATACACAGACAGAGGGGGAGGAGAATGGACACAGCATCAACAGGACGTGCTGATCTGAGGTCTGAATGCAATATGACACTTGCAGGGGAAGGGGGCAAATTATCAAAGAAAGATACTGACAGTGATTTGGGGGGCTGGAAGAGGATGCTGTATGTGCTTAGGGGCCACTTTGGGAGCAGAGAGGATTTGTGCTAGAAGGGGGGTTGAATATAAAATTAGACCCCCCTTCTAGCACAAATCCTCTCTGCTCCCAAAGTGGCCCCTAAGCACATACAGCATCCTCTTCCAGCCCCCCAAATCACTGTGTGTATCCTTCTTTGATAACTTGCCCACCTTCCCCCCTTGTTCAAAGAGATGCTGGCTGCTACTAAGAAGACAATCATGGTGTCTGGGATCAGTGGACACAGTGGCTGCATTTTGATGGCACAGTGGCTGCGTTAAATGACACAGTGGCTGCGTTTTGATGACACTGTGGCTGCGATTGATGGGTTTTTTTTTCAGAATTTTTCAGTTTGTTTGCGCCCCCCCCCCCCAAAATTTTGAGCACCAGCCACCACTGGTGCTTTGAAGTAGCCCCTACACTTTTTACACATATACAGTGGTGTGAAAAAGTGTTTGCCCCCTTCCTCATTTCCTGTTCCTTTGCATGTTTGTCACACTTAAGTGTTTCGGAACATCAAACCAATTTAAACAATAGTCAAGGACAACACAAGTAAACACAAAATGCAATTTGTAAATGAAGGTGTTTATTATTAAAGGTGAAAAAAAATCCAAACCATCATGGCCCTGTGTGAAAAAGTGATTGCCCCCCTTGTTAAAACATACTATAACTGTGGTTGTCCACACCTGAGTTCAATTTCTCTAGCCACACCCAGGCTGATTATTGCCACACCTGTTCACAATCAAGGCATCACTTAAATAGGAGCTGCTTGACACAGTAAGGTCCACCAGAAGATCCTTAAAAGCTACACATCATGCCGAGACCCAAAGAAATTCAGGAACAATTGAGAAAGAAAGTAATTGAGATCTATCAGTCTGGAAAGGGTTATAAAGCCATTTCCAAAGCTTTGGGAATCCAGCGAACCACAGTGAGAGCCATTATCCACAAATGGCGAAGACATGGAACAGTGGTGAACCTTCCCAGGAGTGGCCGGCCGCCCAAAATTACCCCAAGAGCGCAGCGACGACTCATCCAAGAGGTCACAAAAGACCCACAACAACGTCCAAGGAACTGCAGGCCTCACTTGCCTCAGTTAAGGTCAGCGTTCATGCCTCCACCATCAGGAAAAGACTGGGCAAAAATGGCCTGCATGGCAGAGTTCCAAGGAGAAAACCACTGCTGAGCAAAAAGAACATCAAAGCTCGTCTCAATTTCTCCACAACACATCTTGATGATCCCCAAGACTTTTGGGACAACATTCTGTGGACCGATGAGACAAAAGTGGAACTCTTTGGAAGGTGTGTGTCCAAGTATATCTGGCGTATATAGAGAAAAAGAAACAAGGGGGTTTAGCCAGCCTGACGGACTCTCTCGGCACCTGAACAAAAACGGGTATTACATAATATGTATTTAATTTATTTATTAGAAAAAAGTTAAACAAAGTAATATATACAAATCATTGAAAAGAAAAAATTAAATATTTTCTACAAAAATTAGCCAACATATAGCAATATACATATCGACACTACTAGTTGCATCAACAGAGTTTACATGCTGGATAGAAGATGGTTGACGCGTTTCGCTCTTAGCTTCATCAGAACCAAAAACGATCCATAATTTTTCTGTCTGTATTATAATCACAAAAAAACAATGGGAAATGAGAGTTAGTCGTAAATCAGCCACAGCAGAATCCCACTTTGCCATATCCAAAAAGTGCCTGTCACTGTTCACCCCATCTATGGATATTGAGATTCTTAACCTACCTAATAGGTATATCTTGCTCATTTGCAAGGTATCCGGTATGTATAGATCTAAATTCAATTTAAAAACCTTTTCTTAGGGAGGAAGTTGTCATCAGCTTTGTTCATTCATAACAGTGCACATGCTGAAAGAGAGGGAGAGGAGAAAAAAAAAAAAAAAAAAGGGGGGAGAAAGGGGGAAGGGTAATTGTAATGTTTTGTTATAATTATTTATTACTCCTTCTTTTATAACATATTAATTGTATCAATGGTGGAATTATTACTTACATCTATCTTAGTGCTGATCTTGGTAAGTATGTAGCTATATTGGATATCTTCGTTTACTGAATAAATCGCAAAGAAATGCCTGTGTTGTATTTCTAAGGGAGATGGACAGAGATATAGCGATCAATATTGAGGGTAATAGACCCGTCCTAAGGGGTTCAATGTAAAAGGAGTCCTACCTCATCAGGTAAGTTCAAAGTTTAAATAATTTGATCAAAGGTCCAAGTAGGGTTTCAATACGCCTTTATGACATTAACCATTGCTACAGGACCTAGTAGATAAGAAAGGTCATTGTTTAGATTAACATCCCAATTATAAGAACAATATGCTTGGGTTGCTAGAAAAAATGTATAAAGGAGCCTGTACCTGTTTCAGTCCAGTAAGCCTCCTCTACAGGCATTTCTTTGCGATTTATTCAGTAAACGAAGATATCCAATATAGCTACATACTTACCAAGATCAGCACTAAGATAGATGTAAGTAATAATTCCACCATTGATACAATTAATATGTTATAAAAGAAGGAGTAATAAATAATTATAACAAAACATTACAATTACCCTTCCCCCTTTCTCCCCCCTTTTTTTTTTTTCTCCTCTCCCTCTCTTTCAGCATGTGCACTGTTATGAATGAACAAAGCTGATGACAACTTCCTCCCTAAGAAAAGGTTTTTAAATTGAATTTAGATCTATACATACCGGATACCTTGCAAATGAGCAAGATATACCTATTAGGTAGGTTAAGAATCTCAATATCCATAGATGGGGTGAATAGTGACAGGCACTTTTTGGATATGGCAAAGTGGGATTCTGCTGTGGCTGATTTACGACTAACTCTCATTTCCCATTGTTTTTTTGTGATTATAATACAGACAGAAAAATTATGGATCGTTTTTGGTTCTGATGAAGCTAAGAGCGAAACGCGTCAACCATCTTCTATCCAGCATGTAAACTCTGTTGATGCAACTAGTAGTGTCGATATGTATATTGCTATATGTTGGCTAATTTTTGTAGAAAATATTTAATTTTTTCTTTTCAATGATTTGTATATATTACTTTGTTTAACTTTTTTCTAATAAATAAATTAAATACATATTATGTAATACCCGTTTTTGTTCAGGTGCCGAGAGAGTCCGTCAGGCTGGCTAAACCCCCTTGTTTCTTTTTCTCTATATACGTATTAGGACGAGGTACCACCCATAGCTTTTTTCTATAATTCTCTTTATATCTGGCGTAGAAGGAACACTGCATTTCAGAAAAAGAACATTATACCAACAGTAAAATATGGTGGTGGTAGTGTGATGGTCTGGGGCTGTTTTGCTGCTTCAGGACCTGGAAGACTTGCCGTGATAAAAGGAACTATGAATTCTGCTGTCTACCAAGAGATCCTGAAGGAGAATGTCCGACCATCTGTTCGTGTACTCAAGCTGAAACGAACTTGGGTTCTGCAGCAGGACAATGATCCTAAACACACCAGCAAGTCCACCACCGAATGGCTGAAGAAAAACAAAATGAAGACTTTGGAGTGGCCTAGCCAAAGTCCTGACCTGAATCCTATTGAGATGTTGTGGTATGACCTTAAAAAGGCCGTTCATGCTCGAAAACCCTCTAATGTAACTGAATTAGGACAATTCTGCAAAGATGAGTGGGCCAAAATTCCTCCAGGACGCTGTAAAAGCCTCATTGCACGTTATCGCAAACGCTTGGTTGCAGTTGTTGCTGCTAAGGGTGGCCCAACCAGTTATTAGGTTTAGGGGCAATCACTTTTTCACACAGGGCCATGATGGTTTGGATTTTTTTTCACCTTTAATAATAAACACCTTCATTTACAAATTGCATTTTGTGTTTACTTGTGTTGTCCTTGACTATTGTTTAAATTGGTTTGATGTTCCGAAACACTTAAGTGTGACAAACATGCAAAGGAACAGGAAATGAGGAAGGGGGCAAACACTTTTTCACACCACTGTACCTTTTCACAACTAGTCTGATTGTAGTGTTGGCGGCTAGATTGCAAAAGAAGGCGCAGCAACATCCCCCACGTATCACTGTTCTTCATTTTGACTATATTGCTGCAGCCATTCACATTTTGTTATTTCACTTTCAATCCTATGTAGACGTTTCTACAAATTTTTTTGAGGAGCAACTTTCAGAGTTTTTCGCTCTTAATCCCAGACGCCCTTATCTAACTATGGACGTTTTTGATTATAGGACGAATCGATCGTTTAATACCGAAGGCGTCTTCACACCCATTAATGTTGATTCAGAGATGGGAGGTTTATTCTTGAGATTGAAAAATCTCATGGTGTCGGAACTTCACCTTGAGTGGGACATTGCGTTCCTTGAACAGTACATCAAGGAACGCATGGTCCCCCGTGGGTTGAGGTGGAACGTACACCCACAACAAGGTGATACTGAACCAGAAGCATGGTACAGATATTTCAATGAGGCTGGAATTTCTTTATTGGGATTCCTTGTCGATAAGAAACGTTCACGAAGAGTAGTTATCAACAAGGAGATCAAAGAAATCAGAGAGAAGTTGCTTCCACACAAAAGTACAACAGAATATAGCACTTTATCCATGAATCTTAGAAACCACTTAGAAAAAGAAGAAAGGGAACAAAAGATTAAAAAACAGAAAAAGTACACAAGGGACATTACCGATTATAAAAACGGGTGCGTTTTTAATTGGCAAACTAAAGACCAGCTCACAACTGGTCTCAATTTAGAACAATCACAAATGGAAGTATCTGATCACTCAGATGCCAGACCAGTAAATTCTACTAATATTCCTTCCACACAAAATAGGGGTGAACGGAATAGCTATTTGAGTAAGAATCTCCAAACTAACGCTACTTATACACCAACACCTCGCCATGGAGGTCCACAACAAAGTGGTAATGGAAGAGGTAGGAAATACAAGGGAAAAGGATTATTCTTATGATCAGTACGGTTATGACCATTCGCCGGCCCGTGATAATTCATACCGTAACGACCATCATAATTATCCACCCCATAGAACTCCAGTCTATACGCATAACAGATTCTCCCCACTAAAGCCCCATACACACGCTCGGATTATCCGAGGACCAGGTCCGTCGGATCATGTCCGTCATACTTTGTCCGATGTTGGTTTTGCGTACACACGGTCGGACAAAGTTGTCGGAAAATCCGATCATTCTGAACGTGGTGACGTTTGTTGCCTACGACGGGACTACGTAGAGGCTAGTAGCCAATAGCTTTGGTCTTGTAATGTGATCTGAGCATGCGTAGCACTTTGTCCGTCGGACAACCGTACACACGATCGGATTTGGTGTGATCGGACCCTGTTGTCGGCAAATCTATCCAGCAGGAGATAGGACTTTGTCCGTCGGACAATCCGACGTACACTGTCCGATGGTGCATACACACGGTCTGATTTTTCAACAACATTGTCCGATCGGACAGAATCCATGCAAAAATCCGACCGTGTGTATGGGGCTTTAGAGAGGAGAGACCACGGGCCAGCCATAGTTCTCAATATCCCTACAACGATAGAGATTATGGTCAATACAACAGATCTCCATACAATTACAACCAAAACCTGCCTAGACCACCCAATATGTCGGGTTTTCCCAGGGAATTGGAAAATCACAACCGAAGTATAGAACCAAACGCGGCTCTAGAGGGGGGCGGCGCGCCCGGAAAAAGAAAGAGGTTATAAACAACAGCGGAATCTTTAATTTAAGTAAAGTCATATTATCTAAAGTCGAACAATCCGTTATGGATAAAGGCCTAAAATTTGTTCCTCCAACTAAACTTAATAAATTCTCCACGTTCATTGATGTGCACAAATTTGTGTGCAAATTGAACGTGCAGAGATACATTCTATCTAACCCTAGAAATAGCTCTCTTTCTAATAATTCAACCCTTACTGTGCACTCTGGTCTAGTCAACCCCTCTACATTTAATCCCCCCTGTCCTGTTGCTCCGTCAGTAAAGGTATTCCGTGATTTGGTCCTCAAAGACCTAGAAAATTTACCTAAAAAAAGGATCTAAAATAATCCGGATATTAAAATTGGACTAAAAACTCTTTGCGAACGCAAAGATTTAGTTATACGTCCCGCTGATAAAGGGGGAGGGATCGTTGTTCTGGATAAGAGTGCATACCATGCCGAGATGACCAAAATTTTAAGTGATGTACAGACATATTCTTTATTGCCTAAAAACCCTACTTCGTATTTTAAGAAAATCCTGATAGATCTTGTTGATACGGGCGCCCAATTGGGGATTCTAAATAAAAAAGAAAAGAATTATCTGGTACCTGTAGCACCACGGATTCCGATAATGTATTATCTACCCAAAGTTCATAAAAATGTGACCCATCCACCGGGACGTCCTATTGTCAGTGGATTGGACTCAATCACTTCCCGAATAGGGAAATATAATGACTTTTACCTCCAACCCATTGTCAAGTTAATACCTTCTTATCTTAAGGACACTAGGGACACCATTTTGAAATTACAGCAAGTCACCTATTCTAAAGACCTTATACTTGTCACCGCGGATGTCACGTCTTTATACACGTGCATTCCACACAATCTTGGTCTAGAAGCAGTTGACATCTTCTTAAGTAGAAATAGGTCCATTCCTAACACCCAGAAAAGGTTTATAATGGACTTGTTGCACTATGCTACTAAGCATAATTATTTCTGGTATGAGGGTTGTTATTACCTACAGAAAAAGGGCGTCGCTATGGGCGCGAAGTTCGCTCCTAGCCTCGCCAACATTTTTATGGGAAAGTGGGCGGAGGATGTCGTCCATGTGCTGGACCCACCACAACTAGTGTTGTGGTCCAGATACATCGACGACATCCTCCTCCTATGGAAGGGTTCCACTGAATCGCTTGACTTGTTCATGACCAGGTTAAATGATAATGACATTGGGATCAAACTCACTTATGAGGCCAGTTCCTCTTCCATTCACTTCCTAGATTTGGAGATCACTGTAATTGATGATACACTTACCACCAAAACTTTTTTTAAAGCTACCGACCGGAATGGGTACATTCCGGTCGACAGCTGTCACCATGCGTCATGGTTAAAATCGGTTCCTAGGAGCCAATTAATGCACATCAGATGTAATTGTTCCCACCTCCCAGATTATTTTCAACAGGCTCATACCCTTAAAAATAGGTTTCTCGACAGAGGTTACGAAGCATCTCTTATAGAAGAGGAAATTCATAAAGTAGCTTTAATTGATCGTATGTCATTACTAATAGAAAAACCTCCAAAAATTTATGACAACAAATATAGATGGTCCTTCTTCACAAACTTTTCAGTTCAACATAAGCAAATTAAGGAGATCTTTTCTAGACACTGGAAGGTTTTGAAAAATGACCAAGTTTTAGGGCCGATCTTGCCAGATCACGCTGGAGTCATCTATAGAGGGGCTCCTTCCTTGAGGGGTAAAATTGCACCCAATATTATTGATTCACCCAGTCCACCGTCTTTCTTCCACGACATGAAAGGTTTTTACCCCTGCCGTAAGTGCAATGTATGTATGAACAACTCCTGTCGGAAGATATGCGATACCTTCATGTCTAGTACTACAAACAAGGAATACAAAATTAAATGTTTTGTCACTTGTCATACTAAGTATATTGTTTATCTTATTACCTGCCTCTGCGGGAAACAATATATAGGTCGTACTATACGTACCTTTGCTATAAGGGTTTAACGAACACCTTGCGGCAAAAGTGGGACGCACTAACCCAGCGTTTCTAAACATTACTTATTATGTCACAATCGGAACCCATTAAGCTCTAGATTTCAAATTATTGACAAATTTGTACCCCATTGGAGAGGCGAGTCGAGTGTAAGGGGAGTGTCCAAGTGTGAGACTTTTTGGATACACCAAATGAAAATGTTACAGCCCACATGGTTTGAACATCGAGTGGGACATTAATGCCTTCATCAATCGTTCCTAGTTCCATTCGATGTTCATTCCATTGTCGTGTAGTCTAAATCCGAGAGAATGACATCACATACGGTTTAACGTAACAGTTTCCCATGTGTGGACCATTGTAAATTTTTTGTAAATTTTTCATTTATTCCCCATTATACACCACAGACCTTTTGTATTTTGGTTGATTATACAATATGATGTCCCTTATTTTTTCTTTACATTTGATCTTTATATATATATATATATATATATATAATATATATATATATATATATAGTTTTATATTTGTTCTCCTTTTTTCTTTTTGGGGCATCTTTACTTATATCTTTATTTACATATTTTAATGAGCATCAATACCGTCATATATTAGCTTGCATATAGGGGGATATTATACTGATCATGAATTATCACTATTTTTTGCTTGTCTGTGCTTTGGATATGTGACTATTGGCAATAAGTTATATGTTTTAGCCCCATTTTAGATTTTTTACAAATCTAAATTTATATTCTCATAAGGGTATTAATGGCCTTTCTTCCATGGCATATGTTGTTGCACTGTAAATTGTTATATTTACACCCTCGCCATATTTTTGGATTTGTCAACATCGCAATATTTTCATGTATACATGTATTTAATGTTGTTGCCAATTATCCAGCTGAGGTTATGAATATCTGTATTTGTAATTTTTTATATGCAATGATTACTTTTGATCTGCACCCTGGTTTATTTCGAACAGCCAGACTCCGGTCAAATATGTGTTAATGCTACTATTTTTCCCAATTTTGGAGTTTCACCTCATGAGAGTCACGCCATCTTGTGGACTTAGAGCGTTTAACTATTCTTTATCTGGGCATCAATTATGCCTTATTAGGGCTGTTTGTTTGCGTTTCTCTCAAACACATCCGCTCCCGCACTATATGGGGCCTTCTTTCCGTCATTTCCGGCGGAGGCCGCCGTCTCTGCGTTCCATGTGGCTACTTCTGCTTCCACTATCGACGATACTGCCCATTCGTCACTTCCGCCGCGACCGCGCAATGACGTCAGCACGCATTGGCATCGTCACGCGCGGCTGTACCGCGGATTAGTTTCATTGGTTGCTAGAGACGCCCACTACATGAGGCGGCAATGTTGCCCGCTTATTATATATTTTTTCTTGCCCTATAGCGTGCACTATTATTAGCGCCATACACACGGGCCATACGTTTTACTGTGGTCTTTACAAGATTTGATTGGTCAAATGTAGATTGACCTTTGTTTTAACATTCATTATTGTCTGCCATTGGCCACCAGCTTTCTAAGATACCACCAATGAAATCTTAGCTTGTCAAACCGGAAGTGTGGCTGTTTGGATTACCACAGGTGATGTAAGTAATTAGTGGGTATGTATGCTATATATATAACGCAGTGGCAGTGTACTAGAGCATACCCCAGCAGAAGTCTTCGCAGACGAAACGCGGCGGGTGTTTTACTCCAGCCATACTGCCTTACTGTGTTTTTTACTCTATTTTAATTTTATGGAATAACTTTCCCTTATGAAATTTATTGATGGAAGTGCACCTATTCCTTGAATAAATACAATCCTTTTCAATGGGATTTTTTTACACTATGAGGAGGCCCTCTTCTTTCTTCTTTTTTCTTTGATCCATGCCGACAATCATTGAGGAAAATCGATCATCCATGATTGAATGACCTAGTTTACCAGCTCTGTGATTAGAGTTTCCGTGAAGTTGGTGAGTACTGATTAAGACGACAGTCCTGGCCTGATCCAGTCTCCAGCTTTGCTGATTGATCCACCCTCTAGGCACCCGTTGGTAGCCTACCACGCCTGTTTGACCCCTCACCATCGGTCAGTGGGTCCACCTTACACGGTAAGTGCATTTGAATATTCCAGATTCCTTAATGTTCATGATGCCGTCCGAACGAGAGAGGACATAGTATCTGAATTTTACCTGATTATACGCCGGGTTTTGAGCAACTGCTTGACACATATGAATTGCTTCAATATTATGGACAGTCATATTTCCTGAGTGAGATGTTGGACAGTCATATACATATTTTTTTGAGTGAGATTTTGATCTAACCACTCATTATAGCGCTCCATGAATGTCAATTGGAAGTTATTATGCTTATCCGTGTAATGTTTTCTAACATATATATGTAATTTTCACTGTTTTTATTTGCATATATTTTTACCTTGAGGATATGTATAGGCCTTCTTTCATATGATCTTTTGGTCATTTTTGACTATTTTGCCTATCAACTTACATTTGAGTACACATACACTTGTTTGGTTACATGTTTGTACTGTAAACATATTAAGTTTTGTCTCAATACTGTTATATGTGTTTTTCAAATTGATGCACTATTTCTTATTAGGTGATCTAATCAGTCACTTTATTTACACTATTCAATTAATCTTATTTCTTTTAAGATAAAAATTCTGAATTCTATTCTGTAGTACCGTTACTGCACAGAGACACTTGTAAGCGCTACACTTTTTACACATATAGCCCCTCAAAGCACCTTGTCCCCATGTTGATGGGGAGAAGGGCCTCATCTCCACAACCCTTGCCCGGTGGTTGTGGGGGTCTGATTAGAATCTTAAAGCCCCCTTTAACAAGGGGACCCCCAGATCCCACCCCCCCATGTGAAATGGTAATGGGGTACAAATGTACCCCTACCATTTCACAAGAAAAAGTGACAAAAGTAAAAAAAACATTATTCTTTTTTTTCTTTTTCTTCCCAACCGCTAAGTCAACCGATACCAATCCTCTATCTGCTGACTTTGCCAAACCCATACACAATACACTTACCTCTTTTGTGGTCATATTTATGGATTGATTCACCAAAGCATGTAGTGAAAGGGCATGCCTGAATACTTTCAAATGGTACTGTTTAAAGTTTTATTCTCCTATTATCTTGATTAGAGATGGCCTTGCTGTCCACCCGGCGGTCGGTTCGCGGCGAACTTTGCTCGTTCGCGATTCGCCAAACCGATGGACTTATGGCACTGTTCGCGGCAGCCATATTCTTTTAAATTGTGAAGAACTTTGACCCATGACACATCCATCATGGGGTACAGGACAGCCAATTGAGACATTTCAGCACATGGACATACCCCCTACCTTATAAATAGAACTGATCTGGCTGCCATTTTACATTTTGTCTTTTGTCAGTGTAGGGAGAGAGTTTGCTGTTTGGAGCAGGGACAGTCTGTAATCACTAGCTACTATTAGGTCCACAAAAGTCCTTTTAAGGACTAGTATAGGTGTACAGTATATAGGGGTGTGTAATACACTTATAATATACTTTCAAATATAGAAAGCATTGTATAGTGAGTGCATTTCTACTGTGCAGCATTGTGACTGCTGAGCGGTTCTGCAGCGATACTACAAAGAGTGACAAAAGTAATTAGAAAAAAAGTATTATAACTGGTGTGATAGACCATCTGATAAACAGATTGAAGCAGGGTGTTATATACCTTCTTCCACATATACTGCACTTATCTAGAGACTTTTTTCACAGGGTCATTTAAAAAATGACAGGCAGAGGAAGAGGCAGGCCCTTCCGCAGGGGTGGTAGGGGTAGGGCAGGAGCACCAGGCTTGAGCCAAAGTGGGAAGTTGCAGAAGGAGCGTTCGATTAAGTCAAAGGACGCACCAGACTTGGTTGAGTGGCTCACTCAGCCTTACTCTTCTGCACCCTCCTCATCCTCTCTATCTGCACCCTCGTCACTCTCTGCTGTGTACACCCCCAAAGACACTTCCACCAACACCACCACCACCGTATACCCTCCGCTTGAGTCACAGGAATTATTTTCCGATCCATCATCACAAGACCTTTCCGATGCGCAACCATTCTTGGCATTGGATCAGGAAGAGGAGGTAGCATCAACTGCCACTCAGCAGACTGACGTCTGTACCCAGATCAGCCCAAGGAGGTTGGTCCCCGGTGTTGCTGCCTACCCTGAGATCTCTAATTATAGTGGTGGGGAAGGTGACGTCAATGATGGCGTGTCTAGGGACGTCACGTGGGTGCCCACAAGAGCGCAAGAGGAGGGGAGTTCAGAGGGAGAGATGGACCAGCAGATAGGGAGGAGAAGCAGGCGGAACTTACATTGCACAGGAGGGACAAACCAGACTGCTAATGTATCAGGAGCAAGCCATAAACCATGGCTCCGCAGTTTGTGTTTTTTTTAACGTGTCTGTTGCTGACAATAGTGTTGCCATCTGCAGCCTTTGCAGTCAATGCATAAGTCGCAGTAAGCCCAACACTCACCTAGGGACGACCGCCTTAAGAAGGCACATGAACTGCCATCACCGAGCCCAGTGGGAGCAACGCCATCAGAACCCACAAAGCCACACTCCAGGCTCTCACTGTCCAGCCTCTTCTACTTCTCCTTCTCCTCTCTCTTCAGAATTGTCCTCCACTCCACCTTCCATCATGCCGTCCTCACGTTTTTCTGGAAAAAGGCAGGCTTCCGTGGGCCAAATGTTCGAGCGTAAAAAAATGATGACACCGGACAACCGTTGGGGTTGACCGCTGGCTTGTTGAAACTGATAGCCCGCCAACTACTGCCATATAAACTGGTGGACTCGGAGGCCTTTCAAAAATTTGTGGCAATTGGAACACCACAATGGAAGGTCCCAGGAAGGAAGTATTTCTCACAGAAGGGCATCCCAGAGCTGGATGGCCATGTTCAGTAGCAAGTGAATGTAACTCTGGCACACAGTGTCGGTGATCTGACCAGACACGTGGTCTAGCAAACACGGGCAGGGAAGGTATATAACTTTTACTGCCCACTGGGTGAACCTTCTGACAGCCGTCAAGCATGTAACCGGTGGCACCCGTGTAGATTTGGTTTTACCACCACGGATTGCATGCAGGCCTGCCTATTCTTCTCCTCCTACTCCATCCTCCCTCTGCTCCTTGGCTGACTCCTCCTTTTCCGCTGCTACCGTCTCTTCCGCTGCGCCGCCCAAGATCCCCAGAACCTATTCGACATGCCAGGTGAGACGTTGCCATGCTGAGCTGCGTCTGTTGCGCCTTGAAGCCAAGAGTCACACTGGCCCTGCACTCCTTTCAGCTTTGCGTTCACAGGCAGATCAGTGGCTAACACCGCTCAATTTGACAGTTGATAAAGTGGTGTGCGACAACGGTGCCAATCTGCTGAGCGCGTTGGAACAGGGCAAAATTACACATGTGCCATGCATGGCACACGTCTTGAACTTGGTCGTGCAGCGATTCGTTGTCAAATACCCTGGAGTCCAGGACATATTGCGGCAGGCAAGGAAAATCTCGGCCCATTTCAGAAGATTTTACATGGCTCGCCTTGCTGACATTCAGCGGCTACACAATCTGCCGGTCAGACATCTTATTTGTGATTGCCCGACGCGATGGAACTCAACCTTGTATATGCTTGATAGGCTGCTCCAGCAGAAACGTGCAGTTAACGACTACCTGTACGAACTCTGCGGCAGAACAGGTTCCGGGGAGCTTGTTTTTTTTCACTGCGCCAGTGGCTGCTCATGAGCGACGCATGCAGACTTCTGTCGCCATTTGATGAGATCACCAAACTGGTCAGTCGCAGCCATGGTGCCATCAGTGACATTGTACCTTACGCCTTCTTTATGGAGCGTGCATTGCATCGTGTCATTGATCAAGCCGTCGAGGAGCAGGAAGATGAGGAAGTCACAATGCTGGATGAATTCCCAGGGGGGGTACTCTGAGTCAACAACAGGAGTCTGAAGAGGAGTCAGAGGAGGATGGTGCAGAGGCGGATGAGGAGGAGCAAGAAGAGTATGCTTTAAACCTTTCTGGGATCCCTGTTGTTGTCCGTGGATGGGGGGAGGAGAACGAGGAGGACGACATTATCCTGGATGATGAGCAGGAGCCAGGCCACCACACCGCTTCCAGTTTAGTGCAAATGGGGGCCTTCATGCTCCAGTGTTTTAAGAGGGACCCCCATATAAAAAGCATAAAGGTCAAGGACCAGTACTGGGTGGCAATGTACTTAGACCCCCGGTACAAACAAAAAATGGCGGAAATGTTACCACCATCACAGAGGGCTGTCAGAATGGAGCACTTCCAGGCCTTGCTTAGAGAAATGCTGCATTCTGCTTTTGCGTGCGCTGGCAGAGGAATTTCCACTCCTAGAGAAAGAGTTGCGGGTACCAATCCAACAGCGCCTGCAAGAAGAGGGCGGTTTGAAGATGTGTCGGTCACTTCTGATATGAGATCATTCTTTCAGTCGACCCATCAATAGGTGTCATCCGGATCCAGCATCAGGGAACGCCTAGACCGTCAGGTGTCCGACTACATCGGGTTAACGGCCGATGTGGAGGCTCTGAGACGTGATGAACCCCTGGACTACTGGGTGGGCAGGCTTGACCTCTGGCCAGAGCTTGCACAATTTGCAATGGAACTGTTGGCTTGCCCATTGTCCAGTGTCCTGTCCGAAAGGACGTTCAGCGCAGCAGGGGGGATCGTGACCGATAAGCGCACTCGCCTAGCTCACGACAGTGTTGACTACCTCACATTTATAAAAATGAATGAGGCATGGATCTCGGAGGAATTCAACACATGTGACCAGTAGACCATGTATATGCATAACTGTATAAACAATTTATATAATCTAGCACACAGACCTTTTTTCTACCTTTGGCTCACTTGTAGAAAAAAAGCACACCGTACTATATGCCCGTACCCTCCTGTTTGAAGAGGATGAGCGGTGTCATAATTTGTTATGTCAGTGCTGGTGTCAGTGCTCTCTATCGCGGTGCTGGTGTCAGTGTTCTATCTCGGTGCTGGTGTCAGTGTTCTATCTCGATGCTGGTGTCAGTAAGGGAGATAGCAGCGGAGAAGCCAATCAGCAGTCAGTGCCAGCACCATGGCTGAGGATCAGCACTGGACTGACACCTCCGGACCACCGCAGTAGAGCCCTGCATAGGTGGGGGTAAGGAACGGGCAGAGGGAGAGGTCAGGGGCTCAAGCACAGGTTGGCACACTCGGACACTGGCACAGGACTGCGCTGCCCTGACTGTGGCACTGATCATCTCCTGCACCCCCTTCATAGCCTGGCCTGACCTTGCCTCTCCTCCATGCGCTCCTGAATTGACAAAATTTCACAGGTAAAAAAAGAATGCTTGTCGTTGTCGATCCCAGATTCACTTAATACTTCTGGTACGTCAGTGTCCATGTTGTAGGACTATGTGTGCACAGCTAGTAAGTATTTTGTGGCTACAAATATGACCTGGAGGTTTTTAATGTTCGCCTGCCATTAAAATGCCCTGCGGTTCGCAAACATTTGGGCGTGTTTGCGAACCGTCCAGTCAGAAGTTCGTCCATCACTAATCTTGATAGGTAATTGCAGAATGTAAAAATGTGCTTCAATTTGGACAGTGTGTATTTATATTTTTGTATTATGCCACTTCTTATCTGTCCAGTGGGCTGCCAATAGTGTAGGAGGGGCTGGCCAAAGAAACACATTATTTATTAATTCAGCTCTCAATGAAGTGGAGAGAGTTACCTGTCCAAAACACCCCCCCTAACATTTTTACAATGGGCCATCAGAGGGGGGGGGGGGATCTGATAGGTGGACCTTATCCTTTTGTCTTTAAATACTCCTTCAAATAAATGTTATACTGATGTTGGCCAAGAATGTTTGTGTCTAATCTGCTTGCAATGTTTATGTGCAAAACGACTAGTTTTTTTTTTTTTTTTTCTTGTTTGACTCCACAGTTTCCTTCAACGCCACAGGAATGGCAGACTGTGGCATCCCATTTTACTGATCGTTGGGATTTTCCCAACTGTGGAGGGGCAATTAATGGGAAACACATCCACATAGTCCCACCCCCAACTCAGGGTCATACTATTACAACTATAAGGGTTTTAATAGTATTGTGATGTTGGCGGTGGTGTCGGCGACATATGAGTTCCTCTATGTGGACGTGGGGAAGAATGACGATGTCGGATGGTGGAGTCATCGCCCAGACCGAGTTCTACAGGCATCTCCAGAGTGGTGGCTTGGGATTGCCACCTCCGGAGGAGAACGTGGAAGGACTTCCATTTGTGTTTGTTGCTGATGAAGCATTTGGGCTGAGTGAACACCTGATGCCGCCGTTCCTGATGAGGACTCTCACCCCGGAGCAAAGGGTTTTTAAATTACTGGCTGGCCAGAGCCAGAAGAGTGGTGAACGCTTTCGGGATAATGGCCAGACGGTTCCGCCTATTCCTTACTGCAATTAACATGGTGGAATCTAAACGTAAATAAAGGAAGGTAGTGGCGCGCAGTAAGATTAAACTAAACTAAATGACCAAAGACAGTAAGTAATCCAATAGCAACAGGTCAAGTGGCTAGGGGAATATCAGAATCCAGATTGGGGGACTGAATAAAGTGCATCAAAGGTAAAGGTGCATCAAAATGTAAAAAAACTGTAATAATAATAGATGATAAAGCAATATAAACCCTGTATAAAAGGTAGATCACTGAATAGTGCAACAAAATAAACGTAGGTGCATAAAAACACAAAATAAGTGGAATAAATGTACAGTGCAAAAAAGCCAAAACTAGCTGTGACTGTGTGCCAGTGGTAGTGGTAGGCCACGTGATATATCAATAAATAATTAATAAATAAATAATTGATGCTGGTTATTCCATAGCTAGAGCAGTAAATAAATTCATGTAAATAAAGATGGATTCAACAAATAAAAAATTCAAAAAAACATGTATATCAATAGATATCCGAAATGGTCCATTAAAATCATAAGGTGCAAATAGTGTCCATCAATCCAATATTGATAAAAGTGCAGGTGCTGGAAATTGAGGTAGTGAATTCTGATATAAAGTGCTATCCGTGAATATCCTGTGCAGTTCTTGTGTCCTGTGCAATCCTAGTGGGGGTAGTATGAGTGGCCCCTTACCTTAAGGCTGTAAGGTTACAGCATGAGTATGTAAGCCTTTGTGGTCCTTGGTGACCGTCCTCCTGTGGATCCCAGATGGATAGCCCAAGTCCTGTTTGGTGTTTCCTATCTGCCTTTCAGTGTTCCCTTGCATGTGGGTGTTGGTGTGTCCAGGTTAGGGAATTCTCGTCAGTAGGTCAGAGAAAGGAAGTATGCCTCATGGTGTAGTAAGTTTCATCAACGTTTATCTAAACAATTTTACACATAAAAAATAGGTACTCGCAAAGGTAGTGGCATGTACAGCAGAGTATAAACGAGCGGCAAGCTCGATTGGCGTCACTTCCGGTAGGTATAGGTCAGTCCCAAACTTGCCCTGATGAAGTCACGTGATTCGTGGGTCTCCTAGGTTCCCCAACTGGCTTTTTCTTCAGGCTTTTCTCTTCAATAGTGCAAACGTAATTTATTTGATACATGAGGTGACAATCTCTTCTTCAGCAAAATATTATGTTGTGGGTCTGCTACACACACCATGTTTTTGTTCTTAATGTCTGTAATGCATTAATGATAAAAATATTCATCATTTTCAGCACCATGAATGAGATTTGTGGCAAATTATAAACCACTGTGGGTATTATTTACTAAAGGCAAATCCATTTTGCAATACAAGTGCACTGCAAAAGTGCACTTGAAACTGCACTGAAAGTGCACATGTAGTGCAAAGTGGATTTGCCTTTAGTAAATAACCCCCATTGGCACTGTAAACACCAACTTACTCCAAAAACTGCTATTGAGCATTGAAAAAAGAAGCCACACATTGTTGAGTATAAAACATTTTACTCAAAGCACATTCACATGTGCGTTTAGAAAAGGGGTTTTTGAACAAACCAACATCTATGGTGTTTATCTTTTTTTTTTGGTCCCATTAGAAATAGCCTCTTTTTGGTTAAACAGAAATGTTTCAAAACATAACATACACAACTCAGGAACTTACAAAGTTCAACTTTGATAAAGTGAAGGCAATATCAACACAGTTTGGACATACTAATCAACCCCATCAGAGGGGGTGACGTCAGCCCTGTAAAAGCCATATTTTTAAGATGCACACATATTGGGATTCAAACTGGGGATTTACCTCCCGATCCCATGCCTAATGTGCTAGCTCCCATCATGGGGATCAATGGACGTGTTTTGGGGGTGCAACCCCTTTCACTCACCTAATTGAGTTGGGAGGAAGGGGTTGCACCCACAAAACGTGTACATTGATATCCCGTGATGGCAGATGGCACATGTTGACACACTGTGTGCATCTTCAAAATTTGGCTTTTAAAATACTTTCAAACTTGTTTATAAAAGCAAAAAGATACGATAAAACTGTAAAAAAAAAATGGGTTTTAGAATCTGCCTAAAACATCAATGATGGTCTTCATTTTTATTTATCTTTTGAACATCATTGATGTTTTTTTTTACATATAGTTACATAGTAGGTGAGGTTGAAAAAAGACACAAGTCCATCAAGTCCAACCTATGTGTGTGATTATATGTCAGTATTACATTGTATATCCCTGCATGTTGCGGTCGTTCAGGTGCTTATCTAATAGTTTCTTAAAAGCTATCAATGACCCCCGCTGAGACCACCGCCTGTGGAAGGGAATTCAACATCCTTGCCGCTCCTACAGTAAAGAACCCTCTAAGTAGTTTAAAGTTAAACCTCTTTTCTTCTAATTTTAATGAGTGGCCACGAGTCTTGTTAAACTCCCTTTTGCGAAAAAGTTTTATACCTATTGTGGGGTCACCAGTATGGTATTTATATATTGAAATCATATCCCCTCTCAAGCGTCTCTTTTCCAGAGAGAATAAGTTCAGTGCTCGCAACCTTTCCTCATAACTAATATCCTCCAGACCCTTTATTAGCTTTGTTGTCCTTCTTTGTACTAGCTCCATTTCCAGTACATCCTTCCTGTGGACTGGTGCCCAGAACTGGACAGCATACTCCAGGTGCGGCCGGACCAGAGTCTTATAGAGCGGGAGAATTATCGTTTTATCTCAGGAGTTGATCCCCTTTTTAATGCATGCCAATATTCTGTTTGCTTTGTTAGACTCAGTAATGCAATGCCAAGCTGCTGCTATCATCTACTAGGACCCCCAGGTCCTTTTCCATCCTAGAGGGTCTCCCCCCAGTGTATAAATTGCATTCATATTTTTGCCACCCAAATGCATTCTTTTACATTTTTCTACATTGAACCTCATTTGACATGTAGTTGCCCACCCCATTAGTTTGTTCAGCTCTTTTTGCAAGGTTTCCTGTGGAGAAGTTATTGCCCTGCTTAGCTTAGTATCATCTGCAAATACAGAGATTGAACTGTTTACCCCATCCTCCAGGTCGTTTATGAACAAATTAAATAGGATTGGTCTTAGCACAGAACCTGGGGGATGCCACTACCCACCCCTGACCATTCCGAGTACTCCCCATTTATCACCACCCTCTGAACTCATCCTTGTAGCCAGTTTTCAATCCATGTACTCACCCTATGGTCCATGCCAACGGACCTTATTTTGTACAGTAAACGTTTATGGGGAACTGTGTCAAATGCTTTCGCAAAATCCAGATACACCACGTCTACGGGCCTTCCTTTATCTAGCTGGCAACTCACCTCCTCATAGAAGGTTAGTAGATTGGTTTGGCAAGAACGATTCTTCATGAATCCATGCTGATTACTGCTAATGACACCGTTCTCATTACTAAATTCTTGTATATAGTCCCTTATCATCCCCTCCAAGAGTTTACATACTATTGATGTTAAGCTAACTGGTCTGTAATTCTCAGGGGTGTATTTTGGGCCCTTTTTAAATATTGGTGCTACATTGGCTTTTCTCCAATCAGCTGGTACCATTCCAGTCAGTAGACTGTCAGTAAAAATTAGGAACAATGGTCTGGCAATTACTTTATACTTATTACTTTATATTTTCTAAATCACGATTGCACCCCATTATCTCCCCGATGAGGATCTGGGCACTTTCACTGGTGAAATGAGATTCTTCTTCCACAACATCCACATCACCTAAAAGAAAAAAAACACACCATGTATTATAAATATGCAGGCATAGATCTCTTACCTGTAGCTGTGGTCTCAGACACTCACCTGTTGTGGTGACAATTTTGCCCACTTCATAAACCTCTCCCTCCTCATCCTCTGCTTGTGGTGTGGGGATTTCCCCCTCTTTAGGAGGTGGGGGGTCCCTGGTATCCTCAGATGTCCTGAGTCTTTTCTCCCCTATGTGAATAAAAAAAAAGTATACTTAGCACACAGATATTTGAGGGCAGAAATAGGAAGATGAAACATTGCTTGGAAGTGTCGTACAATTGTCTGTTTTGGCAGAGTTCCAAGATGAAGACATTTTTAGTTACTTTCTAAAGCTGGAATACTTACCTTTTTTGAACAAGTTTCACACATGGAGACACCCCTAGTATCCACTGGAGCACCTGTGTGGGACACCCTAAAATGTTTGTTCTGGTGTCCCACAATAGTGCTCCTGCATCTAGATGTGTAAACAGTTGCTGAGTGTCTTCTCCTTACACTGAATCAAGTTTGCATTTCATTCTAGTTACAAACCCGTCTAGACAACAATGTCAAACTTCTTTAAACACAAATAGGCATGACCAAATGTAGTTAACCTGCATCTGCCAAAAACATTGTATTAGTGTGAGAACACGATTACTGTGCCCACGAACTTGCAAGTTTCCATTTTAAACTGTGCCACAGTAAAGAAAAGCACATGATCTTGGCCCTCGGCCCTCGGCCCTCTTTAAAATGTCCACCATCTATATAAAGGACATATTTGAGGCCTTAAAACTCCTTTGGGATTGGGACGTTCGTGGCTCCGGGCTTTCCTCATTGCTGCTCTCCTCTGCATGCACCTGCTGTGTCTCCGCCATGTTCTCTACCCACTGCGCCAAAAGAGAAGGGGCGGGGAATACACTAGAACGAATGTCAGGGGCGGGCGGAGTTTCGCGCATGCGCAGTGTATATAAAGTGTACTACGCGTGCGTTGTAGGTACAATCTGTAAGCGGAGGATGGAGTATCGGAAGCGACGATCGTTCTAACGAAGGTATCATTTTAACTTGGTGCATCAGTGGCCTATACTGCTTATAGTTTGAGGCCTATATTGGGTCAAGATTAGGAGAGTTTCATCTGACATTATGGTTTGTCTTGTGTTGTGTCTTGCATAGAAAATGGATGGGTTCAAAGACCACAGCTTCCTCACAATATTCATAGATAAGTACAGGGAGCTGCACTGTCTGTGGAAGGTCAAACATCCACATTGTAATAACAAAATAAAGAGGCAGGCAGCGCTGGAGAAACTGCTGGAGTTGGTGAAGCCACAGAACCCTGCGGCAGACATCACCTATTTAAAAAAAAAGATTGGTGGGGGCGTGGTCAAGATGGCGACCTAGGAGGACATGTGTGACGGGAGCTCCGCACTGTACTTGCCTTTTTATCCGTTTAAAGTGATTGCTACTCACCCTCTGACACCTAAAAGTGTGCTAGCTGGCTCCGGGCATGAAAAGAGGGAACTCCGGCTCACAGAAGAAGCGGCAACAGCCTCAAAAGTCCCCGCCGCCCGCTCAAGGCCCACGTGCAGCTCCCAGCTCTAATATGGCGTCTCAGACGGAACAGCAGGAGGCGGCCTCGCTGGGAACGGACCAATTCACGGCCCTTATGCAGGCTATCACGGGCTGCCAGACTACCCTCACAGCAAAAATAGAGCAAATGCAGCTGGAAATGGGTCTAATAAGAAGGGACATGGACAAGTATCGGGACAGGCTGTCGGAGGCGGAAAGGAGAGTGGGAGATACCGAGGACACGGTCCGGGTGCATGGAGACTCCATCCGAACCCTGCAGGTCAAGATGAAGGCTGTGGAGGCCCGCGCTGAGGACCAGGAGAACCGGAACCGGAGGGACAACCTCCGCCTCGTGGACCTCCCGGAGGGTGCGGAGGGCCGAGATCCGGCAGCATTTACAGAACACCTATTGCGGTCTCTCCTGCCGCAGGCGGTCTTTTCCCCCTACTTCACGATCGAACGAGCCCACAGAATGCCGTCGGTCAGGGGCCCGCCTGGGACCCCGCCGAGGACCTTCATCTTCCGATTATTGAATTTTCGGGACCGGGACCTGATATTAAGAGAAGCAAGAAAAGTGGGAGAGCTGCGTCATGAGAATACCAAAATAATGTTGTTCCCCGACTACTCCATTGAAACACAGCGCCTCAGACGCACCTTCGATCAAGTCAAGGCACAACTCCATGCCAAAGGCCTAAAGTACAACATGATATTCCCGGCCAGACTGCGGGTAGTGGATGGTGAGACGACCAAGTTCTTTACCTCTCCGGATGAAGCCTCACGCTGGGTGGACTCGCTACCTCGGGACCGCTAACAATGCCGCCTACTACCCAAGGTCAGTACTGCTCTCATGGTGCCCCGTTACTGAATGTCCCTTCCGTGAAAGAAGACCCGATGGCCCCTGATATCACGTGAACTTTGTCTGCCCGCCAGCCTTAGACCTAAAGCCCTGACTACTTGCTGGGCGGACATTGCCCGAACAGTTCTGTTAGGCTCGGGGGTAAAGAGAAGGGGAGGACTGAGTCTTCACAGCGTGCCCTCACTGCCGCATACCGCTGGTCAGCGGGACGTGTTCCCCCCTTCCATATTTTCACTTTTTACTCCCCCCCGCGGTATCCCGCGGTGACCGCCAGAGCCTCTGATACCCTGCGGTTGTCGCCATGCGGGGGGACGGGTATGGGAGGAGGCGAAGAGCTATTGCACATGTTGCTCTGATAACTGTTGTGGATGAGGAAGTACTTTACCCCTGCTATTGACTGCGCCTCTCCCGTCCTCTCCACCTCTGCAAGCTCCCTGCAGGAACGCGGTGTATCCACCTTACGGATGGTGGGAGAAGGGGGGGACGGGATCACCTGAGCCAGGCCATGGCAGACTGAGAGGGGTCTAACTAACTTTCTCCCGGGACGGATTATCGATGAGCAGGACACCTTGACTTGATACCCGGTTAGCATGATGGATAGCCGGAGCCCTTAGCCCTTGCTGAGGGAATGTTCACAGCTGGACACACATTTTTTACTGTTTTGTTTTTCACTTTTCTTTTTTCACCCTTTTTTGGTGGGTGATACTACTACACGCAAGTAACATGGTGGGGAGCCCTCTGCTACCCCCCTCCTTGATGGGAACTGTCTCAGAAGTGCTGCCGTACAGTACTACCCCAATAGGAGACCTTCCTATCTAGGAATTGTTTGGTTTGGGCTGTTGGGGGATCCAGGCACCCAGTGCTATGTTTGGCAGGGTGCGGGGAGGGATGGGTTGGGTGTTTAAGTTTTTGTTCTGTTTTCTTCCTTTTCTTTATTTCTTTTTGTTTTAAAGTACATAAGGTATATCTTAGACAGGTATGTGTCAGACATTGCATATGGATAAAGTGGTTACTATTGGTCTATTGGCTGTTTACAATGTGGGGTGGTGGGTCTGGGCTGCCACAGTGCGGGTGGGGTGGCCTCCCCCCCAGGGTTCAGCTTGCCCGGGGAACGTCCCCCTGTGGATACACCCACCTTAAAACATGGCTGGCTTGACAATCTTGTCATGGAACGTCCGTGGCCTTAACAATAAAATTAAACGCTCCCTGGTATTTGATTACCTTAAACGGTACAACCCCCACATATGCATCCTACAGGAAACGCACCTAATAGGAAGCAAAATCCTTAGCTTGAAACGCCCTTGGGTGGGTAGGCACTTCCACGCCACCCACACAGGTTATTCCCGGGGGGTGAGCATTTTAGTACGCAAAACCCTTAACTTTGAGCTCCATGATGTCAAGCTGGATCCTGGGGGTCAGTATGTCATATTGCACGCATGTATAGACACTGTTGATATGGTGGTGGTGGGCGTGTACTTACCTCCTTCGGCTGATCTCTCCATACTACATGATATTATCCCTCTTTTGACACAATACCATACGGATAACTTGCTATTTTTGGGGGACTTTAATACTGCCCCGAACCCCTCAATGGATAGACTGACGTCCAGACTGACTACTGGGTCTACCCTGTCTAGGTGGGCGGGTCGGTTCGGGTTGGAGGATGTTTGGAGATGGAAGAACCCCCTGGCTAGGGAGTACACCTGCCACTCACACTCACACAACTCGCTATCGCGTATTGACCTAATCTACGCTAGCGCTACTATGCTCCACAGGATTAGGGAAATTAAGATCTTACCTCGAGGCATCTCAGACCACTCGCCTATACTCTGTAGTTTGAAGACAGTGATAGCACCCTCTGACAAAATCTGGCGTCTCTCTCGATTTTGGATAAATAACCCCACTATAGAATTTGAGATCGCTACTTTGATTAATCAATATTGGCGGGCTAATGCTGGGACCACCTCACCGGGTAACGACTGGGATGCCTTCAAGGCATATATTAGAGGATGCTACTTATCCTCCATAGCAAGGGAGCGACGAAACGACCAGATCGTCCTGGAGGAATTGGAAAGCGGGGCACGCGCCCTTGAGGATAGGTTTGTCCAGACAGCCAACCCAGTTGTTGGCCAGGACATGAAGGTGGCTTATAGGGAGGTGTTGCTCTTTAGACCAGCCAAGGTACAAAAGCGACAACTAGCCCAGACACAGAGGATATTTGAACAAGGGGACAAGACGGGGAGGCTGTTGGCATGGTTGGCAAAGGAGCAGTCTCCGATCTCCACCATAGCCAGGATACAAGACGTAGATGGCAACATCATGACAGACCCAGTAGATATAAATAGGTGCTTTGCTGATTTTTACACCAGACTGTACTCCACCAAAGTGGGCTACTCGACTGATGAGCTGACTGACTTTCTGGACGAGGTCACGTTCCCGACTCTGACGCCCGAGGATAGAGAGACCCTTGACAGCCCGATTACAGAGGAGGAGGTGAAGGTGGCGCTGAGCTACCTTCAGTCGGGCAAGACCCCGGGAACAGATGGGTTTCCACCTGAATTTTATCAACAATACGCAGATAGCCTGGTTCCTAGACTACACAGCATGTTCTCAAGGACATTGACTGATAGCACACTCCCCCTTTCTATGGCACAAGCTATAATAGTAGTGATACCAAAACCAGGGAAGGACCCCCAGCTCTGCTCATCCTACAGGCCTATCTCTCTCCTTAATTCGGACGCTAAAATATTGACCAAAATTCTTGCTAGACGTCTTAACGAGATAATACTCAAATTGGTTCACGAAGATCAGTCCGGGTTCATGCCCGGTAAGGGGACGGATATTAATCTCCGGAGGCTGTATGCGGTCTTGTCCTCGGGGGTCGGAGACACGGATGAAGCGGTAGTGGCCTCCCTGGATGCAGAAAAAGCTTTCGACTCCGTGGAATGGGGTTATCTATGGGAGGTCCTCCGCAGATTCGGCTTTGGCCCTGTCTTCGTCTCCTGGGTTGAGGCCGTGTACGGCTCTCCGTCAGAAAGGGTTCGCACGGGAGCTGTTCTGTCTCCGCCCTTCCCACTTGGGAGGGGGACGAGGCAGGGCTGCCCCCTCTCGCCGGGACTTTTTGCGCTTGCGTTGGAACCTATGGCCATCCTCCTTAGATCCACGGCCCGGGTCCGAGGCATAGAAATAGGTCAGCTGCAGGAGAAGGTGTCATTGTATGCGGATGACACTCTCCTGTATCTTAGAGATGATGGTGAGTCCCTGCGCCAGGCCCTGGGTATCATTAACAGATATGGACGCTTCTCTGGCGTGTGTGTGAATTGGGGGAAATCTGTCCTGTTCCCACTACACTCTGGGATGGACCCTCGGGAGTCTGATCTGCAGCTAAAAAGGGTGACCCAATTTCGGTACCTAGGAGTGGAGATCCACAGAGACCTCCGACAATTCATCCCTCTCAACCTTACCCCGGTGATGTCTCAGATAACTCAGAGGTGTACGATGTGGAGGCCCTTACCCTTATCTCCTGTCGGTAGGGTTAACTTAGTAAAAATGTCACTTCTTCCTAGACTTAACTATCTGTTTAGGCAGACCCCGGTATCTATACCCATGTCCTTCTTCAGGAAGCTGGACAGCCTAGTGGTCTCCTTTATCTGGAACGGGAGGGTCCCCAGGGTGGCGAAAACGACTTTGCAGCTTCCGATCACACTAGGGGGTCTTGCCCTCCCGTGCTTTCTGAAGTATTACTGGGCAGCGGTCCTGGTGACACTCAAGTGGTGGCTGACGGCTGAACCTGCTAATCCGGCGTCAGCTGTAGAAGCCTCAATATTAGGTTCGCACTCTGAACTAGGGAACCTTATCCACAGGGGGCCCAAATCAAACGCGAGGGTGACAACCCCCATGAAGGTAACGATTAAAGTATGGGACACGGTCAGGAAGAAACTGGGGCAGCCCAACACCTGGTCCCCCGAGACACCTCTGTGGGGCAACCCGAGGCTTCCCCACTTCCACTCAATCCCCGATTCGATTCTATGGGTAAGGCACCAGATAGTAACACTGGGAGACATAGTATCGGGGGGACAACTGAGAATGTTTGATGACTTGAAGGATAGTAAGGGTCTTCCAAATAGGATGTTCTTTAGGTTTTTTCAACTTAGACACGCATTTAGATCCCAGTTTCCTGAGTCAATTACCCTGCACGTCAGACCTAGAGGCAGAGCTCCGATCCCCGGGGAAAGCAAAAACACTATCTACTGTCTATAACATGTTAGCCTTGATGGACACCTCCAAGGTTTCCCAACTATATGAGACCTGGCATAGAGATATACCCGAACTAGCGAATGACGACTGGGAGGAGGGGATCCAGCAGTTTCTGAAATTGACAATTTCAGCTAGAGACAGATTTGCCCAACTAAAGTTTCTGCACCGAGCCTACTATTCCCCGCTGCGCTTGTCCAAAATCTATCCATCCAGAGTAGCGACGTGCCCCAGATGCGGAGAGGGGGATGCGGACTTTTTCCATATGGGCTGGGCTTGTTCATTGATAAAAGGGTTTTGGTCACTGGTCTTAGACGATATAAACTCCATCGGGAAACTAAGAGTCCCCAATAGCCCTATTCCCCTTCTACTAGGGGTGTGTGACTTTCTTGAAGCCCCTCAAAAGAAGAAATTGTTTGTTTTTTACGCCTCAATGTATGCTAGAAAGGCCATATTCCTTACTTGGAATCAGGCGGTACCGCCCACGAAACAGCTATGGCTATCACTGGTCAACAAGGTCCTCCCGCTATACAAATTAACGTATCTTAATAGAAACTGCCCACAAAAGTCTGACAGGATTTGGGCAGCCTGGGTGGAAGCCAAACACCTGACCCTTGAGTGAGGTTCGAGGAACCATGGGAAGATTAGGCCAATAGGGTATCCTACGTTGCTACTAGCTATTCGGGATGTCTAGAAAAGGGAAAGGGAGAAATGAAACGATAAAATTTGTATAGATGTGGGCACCGACCATCCCCCCCCCCCTGGAAACTACTCTATGCATCTGCGGGCGCCTATAGGGCGCTGAGGCCTCAGGATCACTTTCTGTTATGCTGATACGTATCCTATGAGACTACTGTATTCTACTTTGATGTGTAAGATCTGTCTAAATGTACTGTAACTTGGAAATGTTATGTTTTGTTACAAATAAATAAACTTTATGTTAAAAAAAAAAAAAAAAAAAAAAAAGATTGGTGGCCTAAGGAGCACATATAATCGTGAGCATACTAAGGTCCAGAAATCCATGAGATCAGGAGCAGCAGCAGATGCCATTTATGTCCCCAGGCTGTGGTACTATGACAGACTATATTTTCTGGCAGACCAGACTGAAGTCAGGGAATCCCTCTCAACCCTTCCTTCCACCCCAGCTGAGGCTTCCGATGCCCACCCTGGGCCTTCTAGCCAGGAAGAAGTGGAGGAACCCAGCTTCAGCCAGGTATAACATTGTTCAACATATTTCTTGTCGTAAAATAAATGATGTGAAATAGATGTTATTATTGATCACTAATTGCTGATTTAATAAAGAGTTTTACATATCAATAGACCAGGGATATGCAATTAGCGGACCTCCAGCTGTTGCAGAACTATAATTCCCATGAGGTATAGCAAGACTCTGACAGCCACAAGCATGACACCCAGAGGCAGAGGCATGATGGGAATTGTAGTTTTGCAACAGCTGGAGGTCCGCTAATTGCTTATCCCTGCAATAGATAGTAGTAGCCAAAAAGGTTTGGGACAAGAATGAAAAATGCTGGGGTCAGAATGATAGTCTTTTCTATTTGTTAACATTCAATTTGCAACAGTCATGAGCTGAAAATTGTGTGTGATTGATGAAAAAAATACTAAAACTATGTCCCTTTTTCTTACACAGGAAAGTCTCAGCCAGGAGGAGGCTGTGGAATGTGGCAGCCAGGAGGAGGCTGTGGAATGTGGCAGCCGGGAGGAGGCAGGGGTTAGGGGCAGCCAGGAGGTGGCGGGGCCCAGTAGCCTGGCACAATCTCAGGTCCCTCCCCTCCGCCTTCCACAAAAAAGGGCCAGGAAGGGGAGTAATGTGGAGGAGGCTGATTAGGGATGCTAATGCTGCCCTCAGAACCCCCTTCAATCCTCAAGAGGGCCTTTGCCTCCATGGCAGCCTGCAAAATGCCGGACATGGAGGAGGGCCAACGCATCATGTATGAGGAAATCCTTTATCTCACATTAAATAAGGGGTTGAGGGGCCAAATCAAACCCAATACCCACGTGTGAGTTGTACCATCCTCATCCACCTCCTGCAACACCTCCAACACCACAGCCACAGCCTGGAAGGAAGTGTGTAAGGAAGACAAGAAAGTGATGGCCTGGGTTCAGTTTGGTCTGGCAAAAGATGCAGGCTGTTGTATGACCACAGCCTGGGGACATAGATGTCATCTGCTGCTGTTCCTGATCTCTTGGAGTCCTGGACCGGATTGTGCTCAATATTATATGGACTCCTCAGACAACCAATTTTGAAAGGCAAATAATTGATGTGTGCCCTGGTGTACAAAGGCTTTGCCAATTTCAGCAGTTTCTTCAGCTTTGCCTTCCTCTTTATTTTGATATAAAAAAATATCCATTTATTATGGGTCATAAGAAATACTTGCCTGTGTGTTTAACTTCAAAAAAGACAGTTTGTATTTAGGAAATGTACCCGCCTACTCACAAACAATGTCAAATTAACAAGGGACACCAACACAAACCAACCTTCTTGAGGTTAAAAAATACTAGATAATAATGGTGTTGTGGTAACTTGACACACAAAACGAGAAAAAATATTAGGGAGATCATTAAAAAAATATATATATCACTATAAAAAAATAAATTATTCTGGAGATCTGACAAAAAATTATATTCATGAGATCACGAGAAATAATAAAGAAATCCAGTTTGTGAGAACTCTGTGTGAATATGAGCAGCAAAACAACTTCATTCTTCTAGCATTCTAAAGTAGAAGAGAATGCGCTGCATTAAACTATTTAAAAAATTGCAGCGTGACAAATGTGCTATCTCCATTACGAACAGTAGTTTTACCAAACCGAGTGCTTCCGTCTCGTAATTTATTCTGAGCATGCGTGGCACTTTGTGCGTCGGAATTTGCGTGAATGGATTTTGTTGTCTGAAAATTTGAGAACCAGATCTCAAATTTTGTGCGACAGAAATTCTGATGGAAACTGTCCGATGGAGCCTACACATGATCCGGATTTCCCACAAAAGGCTCCCATCGAACATTTTCCGCAGGAAAATCCGACCGCGTGTACGAGGCATTAGAGTCTGCAATAGACTTGAGACTGGGGCAGAGGTTCGCCTTCGAGAAGGACAATGACCCTAAACATACAGCCAGAGCTGCAATGGAATGGTTTAAATCAGGGGTCTTCAAACTTTTTAGCCTGAGGGCCACATTGTAGATTTCATAAATTGTTGCGGGCCGAAAAAATGTATTTATAAATAAATTAATAAAAAAAAAAATGGTCTTGTCAGAGCCTTTCCGCACTTCTGTGTTCCCCACGCTGATTACACTCCCAGTGTCAGGGCTCTAGCCGCCCTGGGCACACTAGCCTGAGGGTGCGCGGGCACCTGGGTAGCCCTGGTCCCTCTGAGCGTCGGCGCGGGCGTCGGCGCGCGCGGCGGGCGCGTGCACGCGCCCGCCGGACATGTGCGCGCGCTCCCGTGCGCGCCCACGTGCGCGTGCACATGCGCAATCGGCGCCGCTTTGGCGCCAGTGGCCTTATTTAAAGGGGACAGCTGCCTGCATGCGGCGCTGTCCGTCTCAGCTCCCACCCGTGACCCCAACCTGAACCTGTTTGTTGATCCTGTCTGTGACCCGGCCTGCCTGACTCTGCTGCCTTTTCCGTTCCTTGACCCCGGCTTGTTTGACCCCGCTTTGGACTTTGTTTACTGCTGCTGAACCTCTAGCTTGCCTCCTGACCATCCCTCTGCCTGCCGTCTCTGCCTGACTGCCTTGCCTGTTGTGACCCGGCTTGCCTGACCATCCCTGCTTCCAGTGTTCCTGCACAGGTTCTCCGCTGCTGCCGTCCTCTGCTGGTCTACTGCTGCTGCTGTCTGCTACTTCTGCCGTCTGCTGCTGCTGCTCCTGCTGCCGGTCTTCTTCCTGCACCCTGGTTGTCTGCCGAACCTTCATCTGCAGTCTTACCATCCGGCCCAAGACCTGCATCCACCCAGCATCGGCCACCTGCATCCATACGGACACTCCTACCCGCTGTGTTCACGGCTACGCTGTTCCCAATCCAGCAGGCCCTGAACCAGAGTTGTAAGAGAGGTCTCCAACCACCAAGTCGGGCTCATCACTACCAGGTACCTAACAGTATGGACAGCCATTATGACTGAGCCCGCGGAAGGAGCCTCTACCATGCGGGAGTTTTGCTCCCACCTTGCAGCCCTTACACAAGCGGTGAAATCCCTGCAGGAGGGATATACCAAGCTGGAAGGCCAAGTACAACAACTCGCCGGCCCCATGGCTGCTGCACCTCCTCCACCGCCAGTGCAACTTGCCTCTCAACCAACAGTGGTGATGCTTCCCCCCGAGCCTAGAGTGCCTGTTCCAGAAAGGTTCTCAGGCGACCGGTCCAAGTTCCAGGCCTTCCGGGATGCCTGCCAGCTTTACTTTGCCCTGCAACCCCGGACCTTCTCCCTGGAGGTCACCAAAGTGGGATTCGTGGTGTCCCTTCTACAAGGAGAACCCCAGTCCTGGGCCCACCGTCTTCTGGGAACCAACAGCATCATGACCCAGTCCTTAGCCTCCTTCTTCCAGGCAATGGCTCAGCTGTACGACGACCCTCAACGCACGGCTACAGCTGAGTCCGCCCTATCCGCGCTCCAGCAAGGTCGCAGGACGGCCGAGGACTATATCACAGACTTCAGGCGTTGGAGCGCGGATACTCAATGGAATAATGCGGCTCTCAGACACCAGTTCCGCATGGGCCTCTCGGAGGGTTTGAAAGATGAACTGGCCCGTGTAGGAGTTCCAGAGGATCTTGAGGACCTCGTCACTCTGACGATTCAGCTGGACCGTCGCCTGCGAGAACGCCGAGCTGAACGCTCTGCATTACCCAATCGCCCAGCCTGGATGGTCGCAAGGGCTCCCGTTCCTGCCACCCGTTACCTACCTGCTCCCTCTGCATCCCCGATGGGACCTGCTCCGGATGGCTCCGAACCGATGCAGATCGGTCTCCTGCGTTCTCCCTTGTCGCCCGAGGAACAGGCCCGACGCCGCCAGTTGAATCTTTGCCTGTACTGTGGGGGCTCCGGACATTTCGTGAACAATTGCCCTGTCAAGACACGTAAGTGCTTGTCATCCGTTTCTTCTCCCTCTGCACCCTGTCCAGCCAGTACTATTCACCTTACTCTCCCTCTGTCGTTGCAGTGCCAGGGAAGGACAATACTCACCAACGCCATCATTGACTCTGGGGCGTGCAGTTGTTTCGTGGATGCCACCTTTGCCAACACCCACGCCCTGCCCCTCCAGAAGAAGACCCAAGGACTTTCTGTGTTCCTGGCGGATGGGTCCCGTATTAAGTCTGGCCAGGTGACTCAAGAGACTCTGCCTTTACCCGCTACAATTTTCCCTCAACACCAGGAGCTCCTAACCATGGACGTGATCTCCTCTCCCCTGTTCCCAGTCATCCTGGGCATGCCATGGCTCCAGGCCCATAACCCGCTGATTCACTGGTCCACCGGGGAGGTTGAGTTCCAATCTCACTACTGCCAGGAACACTGCCTACCTACAACCCCCAGGATACCTCCTACCTTGCTTTGTCTGGACTCTGACCAGGATCTGTGCCAGTCTGTACCCCAACCTTACCATGATTTCCTGGATGTGTTTAGCAAGCGGGGAGCAGACTCCCTTCCGCCCCACCGCTCCTATGACTGCCCCATCGAGCTCCTCCCTGGAGCCGAAATTCCTTTTGGCCGCATATTCCCTCTCTCCGAGAAAGAACAGGAAGCCTTGAAAACTTACATCTCGGAAAACTTGAAAAAGGGGTTCATCCGCCATTCCACTTCTCCCGCTGGCGCAGGTATATTCTTTGTCACCAAAAAAGATCAGACCTTGAGGCCCTGCGTGGACTACCGAGAGCTCAACAAGATTACGGTCAAGAACCGGTACCCTCTGCCCTTGATACCCGAGCTCTTTCAAAAATTAAGATCGGCAACGATCTTCACCAAGTTGGACCTAAGGAGAGCATACAACCTGGTCCGCATTCGGGCTGAGGATGAGTGGAAGACGGCGTTTCGGACCCGTTTCGGCCACTACGAGTACCTGGTTATGCCCTTAGGACTCTGTAATGCCCCGGCCACGTTCCAGCATTTCATCAACGATGTGCTCAGGGACTTCTTGGACATTTTCGTAATCGTCTATCTGGACGATATCTTGATCTTCTCTCAATCCCTGGAACAGCATCGGGGGCATGTGGGCAAGGTACTTCTTCGACTCCGACGGCACGGTCTGTATGCTAAGGCCGAGAAATGTAAATTTGAGCAGCAGGAGATCCAGTTCTTGGGACTTGAAATCTCCCCGGCAGGCATCAGAATGGACCCTCAAAAAGTGTCCGCCGTCCTTGACTGGCCAACACCTGTAGACAAGAAGGGCATCCAACGGTTTGTTGGATTTGCAAACTTCTACAGGAAATTTATTAAGGGGTTCTCCGCCATCATCACTCCCATCACCCAGCTGACCAAACAGGGCACACGTTTCCACTGGGGCCCAGAGGCTCAAGGGGCCTTCGACCAACTTAAAAGACTGTTTACCTCCGCCCCCATCCTCAGTCACCCCGACCCTGCCCTCCCCTACATCTTAGAGGTCGATGCATCAGAAGTAGCGGTTGGGGCAGTTGTGTCACAACGACAGGGCAATAAGGACGCCATGCACCCGGTGGGGTTTTTCTCACGGAAACTTTCTCCAGCCGAGAGGAATTATGATGTCGGGGACCGGGAACTCTTGGCTATCAAGTCAGCATTAGAGGAATGGAGGTACCTTTCGGAGGGAGCAAACCACCCAGTGCTCATCTACACAGACCATAAAAACCTTGAGTACTTAGGAACTGCCAAGCGACTCAAACCCCGACAGGCCCGCTGGGCTCTGTTCTTCTCAAGGTTCTGCTTCCATATCACTTACCGTCCCGGTTCCAAGAATATTAAACCTGACGCTCTCTCTCGGATGTTCGACAACCCCAAGGACTCCACCACCCCAGACACCATTCTATCTACCGGCAACTTCCTACTTCTACAACCAGATCTGCTGTCACAAATCCGGGAGGCATCCGCCAATTCCCAGGGACCCCACGGGGTCACCCTAATTTCCAGAGATGGACTCCTCTGGAAGGGGAGTCAAGTCTTCGTTCCCGAAACAGTAAAGCCCCATACACACGGTCGGACTTTTTCATGGATTCTGTCCGATCGGACAAGGTTGTTGAAAAATCAGACCGTGTGTATGCACCATCGGACAGTGTTCGTCGGTTTGTCCGACGGACAAAGTCTTATCTCCTGCTGGAAAGATTTGCCGTCAACACGGTCCGATCACACCAAATCCGAGCGTGTGTACGCTTGTCCGACGGACAAAGTGCTACGCATGCTCAGAAGAAATTCTGTGACGGAAGCGCTCGGTCAGGTAAAACTACCTTTCCTAATCGACACAGCACATTCGTCACGCTGCAATGTTAAAATGTCTTTAATGCAGCGCATTCTCTTTTTCTTTACAATGCAACAAGAATGACATGTTTTAGCTGCTCCTATTCACCCGCACTTCTCACAAACTTACTTCTTTATTACTTTGCAGCATTTATACACTACATGTTTATTTTGACTGTGAACGTAAAAGAATCTTTGTTATTTTTTTACCATGATTTGTCTTTTTTCTTTTTTTTTTTGGGGAATACATATTTGAATGTTTTTTTTTTTTTTTTTTTGGAGGGGGGTTGTGTGTCTCAAATTACCAAAAACACATTATTAACATTTGTATTTCTTGCTTAAATTTACTAGGAGGTTGTTTGTTGTTGGTGCCCCTTGTTAATTCTACTTTAGGATTAGTGAAATGTACCTGCCTACTCAAAGAAAAACTGTCATTGTAGAAAAGTAAAACACAATAGTCAATGATTATTTCAAATCAAAAAAAACTTTATTTAGGTCACACCAACAAACCAAAGAGGAACGCAGCCATGGTGAAACTTGGGGAATTTGCAAAGTCTTGGCCCCCCACGGCAACCATCATTGTTCAAGCGTAGAAAATTGGGGGCCTGAGGAGTACGTATATTAAGGGGAGTGCAATCTGGTCGTGAAGTCCAAAGTATCCGGAACTGCAGCAGATGCCATCTAGGTCCCCAGGCTCTGGTACTACAAGAGGCTCCATCTTCTCTCAGACCAGACTGATTCCAGGTCGTCACTCTCAGGTCTTCCTTCCACGCTTCCTTGCACGCTGTGGCTGTCGTGCTGGTGGGGTGGCAGAAGGAGGAGGAGGAGGAGGAGGAGGAGGCGGAGCATGGTAGCTATGGCAAACATGTGTGACTGGGGTCATCTCCCCAGCCCTACCCTTATTTAGGACATGGAGGATGAGCCCCTCACACATGTTGCGTTGCCTCACCTCCATACCCATCATTTTTGTGACAACCACCGAGCCAAAGGTCTCCTCGTCGGCGGGTGTGGCATGTAGGGAGTCTGAAGCCTCTCTGATCATGCGGAGCGCTGACTGTGCCGCATAACCCCCTCTTCTCGCCCTTTTGTACGGAAGGCGGAGGGGAGGGGTTTGGGTGTCAGTCAGGCTCCGCGGCCTAGCCCCCTCTTGGCTGCCACTACCCAGCTGGTGGCTGCCACTAACCCCTGCCTCCTCCTGACTGCCACCTTCCACAGCCACCTCCTGGCTGAGGTCTTCCTGTGTATGAAAAAGGGACATAGTTTCAGTTATTTGTTCATCAAACACACACAATTCTGATCTAGTGACTGTTGCAAAATGTTTACAAATAGAAAACCATACAATTCTCAGCCCAGCAGTTTAGATTCTGGCCCCAAATGTCTCCAACACTACTGTCAGTTGATATGTCAAACACGTTAGGAACTAAGCAATTGGGGATCCTGAATTAAGTGAACATCATTCATTATTCCCATAAATGGTAACAAAAATACTATACCTGGAACAAGCTGGGCTCCTCCACCTCTTCCATACTGGAAGGCCCAGGTTGCTCCTCGGAAGCCTCAACAGGGGTGGGCTGCGCGCAAGGAAGCGTGGAAGGAGGAGTCGAGGTTGGCTCCGTGACATCAGTCTGGTCTTTCAGAAAATGGAGACTCTGATAGTACCAGAGCTTGGGCACATAGACCTCATCTGCTGAAGTTGCAGTTTCCTCAGACTTCACGACCTTCTTCCGCTCCCTGATATACGCACTCCTCAGGCTGCCAATTTTCTTTCTTAGATCATCAGCAGTTGCCGTGGGGAACCTTGGCTTGACAAATTCCACAAGTTCCTCCAGGGCTGCGTGCCTCTTTGGTTTGTTGGTGTAATGTGGGTGTTTACCCTGCCATAAAACGGGAAATTCCCTGAATTTGGCAATGAAGAGGGGGAGAAAACTCATGTCGTTGAATCCCTGCATAATCTCTGCAAGACACAACACCACACAAAACCCTCTCAATTATGTCAGGCTAAACTCTCCTAATCTTCTCCATAAAGAAGCCTCAAGTTCAAATCAGTCTAGGCTAGTTATGTACCAACGTCAAATTGTACCTTCGTTTGTAGCGATCGTCTCGTGTGAGTTTTCTCTCCCCTCGTCTCCCAGATCGTGGCTACGACACAGGCGTGTGACGTTTTATATACAGTGCGCATGCGTCAAACTCCGCCCCCGCCCCTGACGATCTTTCTCGTCTATTCCCCACCCCTTCTCTTTACGGCGCAGTGGGGAGAGCACATGGCGTGGACACAGCAGGTGCGCCCCAAATATCCCACCAACGAGGAGGAGGACGAGGAAAGTCCGGAGGCAGAAACGTCCCGATCCCGGAGCCTGAAATTCAAGGCCTCCAATATGTCATTTGGAGAAATGTTGGAGATGGTGGCCATATTAAAGAGGAGCGACTATGATGGGAAGTATGGGCCTTACCTCAACCCCAATGTCCGCAAGGCCAAGATCATGTCTAAAGTTGTGAGGAGGCTGTACAATCAGTTTGGGGTACAACGATCCAAGGAGCAACTGAGGAAACGCTGGTCAGACCTGAAACTGAGGGAGGCCGATCAGTACAGAAAGATCAAGCGAATTCTTCAAAAAAGTAAGTAGTTGTGTTTTGTGTTTGATTTCTTGCTTGCATACTGCTCCATTGTGGTTTGATTTTTACAAAGTTGTACATTCCAAAATGGCCACTTTCAGGTTCGTCTGTGCATTCGATCGTACTCAGCCTCGATCTTTCTGCCACTGTCATGGTCGTGTGTGTGTGTCCATTCGATCGTACGCAACCTCGATCGTTCGGCCACTTATAATACGATGTTTGGTGTTTTTTGGGGGAAAGGAAGTTTGTTCTCACTAGAAATGTCATCAAGAATGTAAAGCCAATTTATTCAATGTAAAGGAGAGGTCACCCAGTAGCTGTTTACCCATCTGGACTCTAGAGCACTAGTGCTGGGACACCCAAACCCCCTTTTTATTAGGCTTTTCCACACATGTGCTCCAGTGGATACTAGAGGGGTGTCTCCATCACACAAACTTCTACCAAAAAGCTAGTCAGTTTAGCACCTTTACAAAGTGACTACATTCATGTAGTTGGCATTTGTAACTGGCCAAACTAAAATAGTGTCCGTCACTTTCAACCAATGTTTGTCATTTCCTATTTCTGCCCTCAATAGATTGTGTTGCTAAATCTTCCTTTTGTACATTCTCATAGGGGAGCGAAAACTTGGGCCGTCTGAGGAAACCCCCAAACCAACACCTCCCAAAAAAGGGGAAAGAGCAGAAGCAGAGGAGGAGGAGGAGGAAGGAGAGATCATCGAACTTGGAGAAATTGTCACCACAACAGGTGAGTGTGGGAGAACACAGCTACTGGTAAGCTAATCCATGTATGGCTGCCTCATTTCCAACACCCCATTTTTGTTTGTTTGTGGTTTTTAGGTGACGTGGATGTTGTGGAAGAAAAATCGCACTTTACCACAGAGAGTGCCCACGTACTCATCGGAGAGATAATGGTCTGCAATAGAGATCTAGATTACATAAAGCAAAACATCAATGATGTTCAACAAAAATTGAAGAACATCATTGATGTTTTAGGAAAAATATGAAAACGCACCAAGTAATTAACACACATTTGTGCCAGCTTCTGAACACATTTGCAACTTAAAAACTGTGTGAAATTTGGAACATGCACACATTGTGTCCACATGTGCTAGCTCCCATCATGGTGGATGAATGCCAACGTTTTTTTGGGGGTGCAAACACTTTACGAACTACGAAAGTGGTTGTGGTGAAGGGGTTGCACCCCCAAAAAACGTCCATTCATCCCCATGATGGAAAATGGCACTTTTGAAGCTTCTAGGCATGTGTTTTACCATCTAATGACCATTTTCAGACCCAAATTGTGTGCATGTTCGAAATTTCCACTTTTCGGGGGTGACCCCCCCATGTGATGAAGGCAAGATCAAACACACTTTGAACATATAGTCATGTCTGATCTTGTCTTCACTTTACAAAGTTGAACTTTCCTAGTTCATAGGTTCTGGTTAGCTCCATGCCTGGTTTTACCAATTGCGGAATGTTTGTAAACAATGTTGTAAATAACCAAGATGTTGTCAGTTTTGGCGTGAAGATTGTAAACGCACTTGTGAATGTTTTCCAAGAAAACTTTTTTATTTTTCTAAATGTGTGGCTTCCTTATTTAAAAAACACAATGCATTATGTATGTAAAATGTAAAGGATATGGGGGGGGCAATGGGTGTTATTTACTAAAGGCAAATCCACTTTGCACTGCAATTTCCTTTCCCAGGGAACTTTTTCAATGCACTTGTAGAGCATAGCGGATTTGACTTATGTAAATGACACCCACAGTGCTTTGTACGAAAACACGGAGCACAGCATTTTTCAGAATACACACATGTCAGACCTGGTGATGAAAAGGAGTATTTTGGCTGTCAGTTATGCAGGACAAACCTTCTCTAGACCAAAGATTAGGTAGCAAACACACAACATGAGAATAATCTTTTTGGGAAGAAGAGACTGTTACCTCCTTTTGCCCAGAAAGTGCATTCCCACTGTCGAAGGCAAAGGGAAAAAATGTCAAAGTAAAATAAGCTAAAAAGAAGACTGAAATGACAAGAAATCAGAGGTTGGTTAAAATATCAGATTTATTAAAAAATGCCTCTCACACATCGTCAGGCAGAGCAATGGCCCCCCTACCCACAAAGTACTCCATATATTGCTCGCGGACCACGCGGGCATTTAGAGGGGGCAAGCCTGGACGTGCCACTTGAAGGGCTGTGAGGTCCGCATTTGGAGGGCCCTCCACATCTGGGCCAACGGGCACCACATAGTTCCTGTTATGTCTTTTGAGGAAGTTGTGCAATATGCAACAGGCAAGAACTATGTGGTTCAGTTTGTATTCCGCCAAGTTAAATGCCGTCAGGAACAGGCGGAAGCGGCTGGCCAGGATGCCAAAAGTGTTCTCCACCACTCTTCTGGCTCTGGACAGCCTGTAGTTGAAGACCCTCTGGTCCGGGGTGAGGGTCCTCATCGGGAACGGCCTCATCACATGGGGAGTCAACGCAAACGCTTCATCTGCGACAAAGACGAAGGGGAGTCCTTCGGCATTCTCCTCTGGAGGTGGCAAGCACAGACTGCCACTTTGGAGACGCCAGTAGAACTCCGTGTGCGAAATGGCACCACCATCCGAGATCCGGCCGTTCATCCCCACGTCCACATACATAAACTCGTATGTTGCCGACACCACCGCCAACATCACTACACTATTAAACCCTTTATAATTATAATAGTAGGACCCCAAGTTGGGCGGGGGGACGATGCGGACGTGTTTCCCATCAATTGCCCCTCCGCAGTTAGGAAAGTCCCAACGGCTGGCAAAGTGGGAGGCCACAGTCTGCCATTCCTGTGGCGTGGAAGGGAACTGTGGAGTGAAACAAGAAAAAAAAATTAGTCACTTTGCACTTAAACATTGCAAGCAGATTAGACAATCAACATCTTGGAACAAGAGCATTGTATAAAATTGGAGGCTGGAAAGTATTTGCACAGAAAAGTAGAGGCTCCCCTTCACAGATGACTCACCCCCCATCAATCCCCCCACTTCTGATGGGCCATTGGCAATAACTAGGGTTTTGGGGGGGGGGGACAGGTAACCCTCTGCACTTCATTGATTGGCAAATGGCTCAATAATGTGTGCTAGTTTGGCCAGACCCTCTGTACTTAACACTATTGGCAGCCCCCAGGAAAGATAAAATAACATTTCAACCCCCCCCCCCCCCAAAAAAAAGGCAGGCACATTGTGACATTCTGAAATTACCAAGCAAGCTAATAGGAGGGAAAGAAGACAAAAAATTAGGAAATGGAATGTATGGAGGCAGCCCCTTGCACTACATGCTTTGCTGAATTCATCCCTAAAGATGCCCACTATAAAGAGGTAGGTATATAGTGTGTATGGACCTTGGGAAAGCCAGCAGATAAAGGATTGGTACCATCTGACAGAGCAGTTGGGGGAGGGGGTTCCTAATGAGTTTGCCACCCCCCCCCCCCCCCCCACCAAAAAAAAAAAATCTAAAGGGGCTCTACATGAAGTAAACCACACAGCAAACATTTGTGCATATTTTAGGGGGTGTTTGGGGGCAAACAATACTATGCAGCAGACAAAAGACATTGATTAAGTGACTAGGCCATAGGTGTCTATTGGGGCAGAAGAGCATGCTGGGGAGGTAAGTGAAGGGAAAAATGCATGAAGGAGAAAAGGGGCACAGCATATTAGAACATATTGCAATCATGGTAATTAGGGAAGGAGGTCAAAAATAGAAGACATTAGCAAACAGAGCATACATAGAAGGGAATAGTAAAGGAGAAATATTACCTTAATATAGTCCTCCTGCAGGACCTGAATGATGGCAGAACAGGTCTCTGGAATAATGATTCCCAGGGCCTGGGGAGAGATACCTGAAGAGAACTTCAAATCCTGAAGACTTCTCCCTGTCGCCAAGTACCTCAACGTGGCAACAAGCCTCTGCTCCGGAGTAATGGCTTGTCTCATGCAGGTATCCTGCCGGCTGATAAAGGGGGTCAGCAAAGCCAAAAGACGGTGAAAATCGGGGTCCGTCATCCTGAGAAAGTTCCTGAAATCATCAGGATTATTCTCCCGGATCTCACGAAGCAAAGGCATGTGCGAGAATTGGTCACGCTGAAGCAACCAATTCTTGGTCCACATACTCCTCGTCACTCTGTTCATGGACGGGTCTTGGCTCAAAGCTAAAAGCCCGACACCAATTCCGCGTACAGCACGAACTCGGCGACGAGTACACACGGGAAACATCGCTCACAAGGTCACAAAAGGTCGGCTGGTCAGAACGGACAAACAGAAAGCACCGATAAACAGCAAGGCCTGAAAGAACGAAATGAATACCAGCAACGAGCAGACAATAAGCAGTGAAAATCAAAGCGTCCTATATCAAGATATAGGCCGCAATGACCAACAAATGCGAACTGACTACACGCACTAATAAACAGATACGCACGACAAGCACAAACTGAAGAGCAGTAACGATCTGAGTCAGAAAACTGAGAAGCGCGAATCTTAAGTCACCAAACTTCCACTAACTCTCGATAAACACGGGATCAGCAGAAGGAGCCCAACGGGTGCCTGACGTGGTGCTGAACTTCCCTTTTGTAATCTCGTGGACGACGACTTACGTCACGACGTTCTTCCAGACCGGATATTCCGACAACGTAGTCCGACCGTGTGTACGCAACACCAACATCGGACAAAGTACGACGGACAAAATCCGACCGACCTGGTCCGCGGATTGTCCGACCGTGTGTATGGGGCTTAAGAGTGAAGGTCCTGGCCCTACTACATGATCACCCACTGGCAGGACACTTCGGAAGCCGCAAAACATTGGAACTGGTGCAACGCACCTTTTGGTGGCCCAAGCTGAAGGAATTCTGCAAGTCTTATGTTGACTCCTGCCCTGTCTGTAACCGCAGCAAGACGTCAAGGAATCGAGCATGGGGACTTTTGAAGCCTCTCCCTGCACCTGATCGTCCTTGGAGAATGATAACAATGGACTTTATAGTCGAGCTTCCATGCTCAGAGGGGTGCTCTGCCATCTTTGTAGTGGTGGACCGGTTGTCCAAAATGGCCCACTTTCTGCCTTTAAGGGGAACGCCATCTGCCACAGAGACTGCCCACCTTTTTATCAAAGAGATAGTCAGGCTGCACGGGGTCCCGGCCAATATAGTCTCGGATAGGGGGGTTCAGTTCACGTCCCGTTTTTGGAGAGCCCTTTGCGAGATCCTTAAGATTGAGCTGGCTCTTTCCTCCGCATATCACCCCCAAACTAATGGGCAGACGGAACGCACCAACCAGACTTTGGAGCAGTACATAAGGTGCTTCACGTCCTTTGTGCAGGACGATTGGGTGTCCCTATTACCCTTAGCAGAATTCTCCTACAATAATGCCAGCCATTCTGCCACAGGGCAATCCCCGTTTTTTGCCAATTACGGTTTTCACCTGTCTTTTCTCCCCGACTTTCTCCCAGAATCTCCAGTCCCGGCAGTCCAGGATACAGCATCGTTCCTCAGCCACAACAACAGGATACTTCAGGAAGCGATAGCCAAGGCACAGGAAGACAGCAAGAAGTTCTTCGATCGGAAGAGAAGGGGAGAGTTGAACTTGCAAGTGGACGACCAGGTATGGCTAGCTACAACTAACCTTAAACTTGCCTGTCCCTCTAAGAAGCTTGCTCCCAAGTTCCTAGGACCCTTCCCTGTGAAGAGGAAGATCAATGAGGTCTCCTACGAGCTGTCCCTACCTGACTCTATGAGAGTCCACCCAGTCTTCCACGTCTCCCTTCTAAAACCCGCTGTGCCCGATCCCTTCCCAGATAGGGGTACAAACCCACCCGGACCTGTCCTGGTCCAGGGCAATGAGGAATACGAGGTGGAGGCCATCCTTGATTGCAGGAGACGTAGGGGGGAGAGACAGTTCCTGATTAAGTGGAAGGGGTATGGTCCCGAGAGTAATTCATGGGAACCGGAATGTAACCTACACGCCAAGAGACTAATCCGCACCTTCCTTTCTTCCCATCCAGAAAGACGACGCCTAGTGGGCACCCGGAGGTTGCCCCTTGTGAGGGGGCAATGTCAGGGCTCTAGCCGCCCTGGGCACACTAGCCTGAGGGTGCGCGGGCACCTGGGTAGCCCTGGTCCCTCTGAGCGTCGGCGTGGGCGTCGGCGCGCGCCGCGGGCGCGTGCACGCGCCCGCCGGACATGTGCGCACGCTCCCGTGCGCAAATAGCGGGCGCGCGCCCCCGTGCGCGTGCACGTGCGCAATCGGCGCCGCTTTGGCGCCAGTGGCCTTATTTAAAGGGGACAGCTGCCTGCATGCGGCGCTGTCCGTCTCAGCTCCCACCCGTGACCCCAACCTGAACCTGTTTGTTGATCCTGTCTGTGACCCGGCCTGCCTGACTCTGCTGCCGTTCCTTGACCCCGGCTTGTTTGACCCCGCTTTGGACTTTGTTTACTGCTGCTGAACCTCTGGCTTGCCTCCTGACCATCCCTCTGCCTGCCGTCTCTGCCTGACTGCCTTGCCTGTTGTGACCCGGCTTGCCTGACCATCCCTGCTTCCAGTGTTCCTGCACAGGTTCTCCGCTGCTGCCGTCCTCTGCTGGTCTACTGCTGCTGCTGTCTGCTACTTCTGCCGTCTGCTGCTGCTCCTGCTGCCGGTCTTCTTCCTGCACCCTGGTTGTCTGCCGAACCTTCATCTGCAGTCTTACCATCCGGCCCAAGACCTGCATCCACCCAGCATCGGCCACCTGCATCCATACGGACACTCCTACCCGCTGTGTTCACGGCTACGCTTTTCCCAATCCAGCAGGCCCTGAACCAGAGTTGTAAGAGAGGTCTCCAACCACCAAGTCGGGCTCATCACTACCAGGTACCTAACACCCAGATCCCCCCCCCCCCGGCCTGATCGCCACCACCCCAGGTACCCCCAGTCTGATCAAACCCCTAATATCTCTCCGCTCTGATCACACCCCCCCTCCCCATAACTCTCCCCTAACACATCCCTCCACCATCACACACACCTTTAGGTTTTGCAGTCCTGCAAACAGTTCCTCCCAGTCCTACGGCTCCTCCTCCAGATGTACACCGGGGTGGGTTAGCTGTCACTGGAGCAGGCAAAATACCTCCATACAAATCTGGCGGTGGCAGCTGCACAGAGCGGGAGCCTCCGCCACTCCAACCTCATCCTCTGCCGCCACTCCCCCAGCCCAACCTCCTTCTCTGCCACCACTCCCCCAGACTGACTCCAGCAGGCACAGCCAGCCCACATCCATGCTGCCTGACAGCAGGGCCCTGCCTCTCTGCCCACCACTCCCCCTTCCTCTGCCTCTGTCCACTCTGATAGCGGCACATTTACATCGCCCTGCCTGCCTTCTGCTCTGTTCCACTGCCTAAAGCGCATGGGGGTATTGAAGCAGGCAGTCTCTGAATGAGCTGTGGGCTGGATAAAACATCCAAGCGGGTCAGGGTTTGGAGATCCCTGGTTTAGATCAAAGCATATTCATGTGTTATAATGGCCCAGTCAAGGTCCAGACCTAAATCCTATTGAGAACCTGTGGCAAGACTTGAAAATTGCTGATCACAGATGCTCTCCATCCAATCTGACAGAGCTTGAGCTATTTTGCAAAGAAAAATGGGGAAAAAATGTTACTCTCTAACTGTGCAAAGCTAGTAGAGACATACCCCTTTTGGGTTTTGGGTTACAGCTGAAAATGCAGCGAGAGGTAGTTCTACAAAGTATTGACTCAGGGGGGCTGTATACAAATGCACGCCACAATTTCAGATATTTGTAAAAAAAAAATTAAAAATATTTATAATTTTTCTACCACTTCATAATTATGTGTCACTTAGTGTTGGTCTATCACATAAAATCTCAATAATATACATTTACATTTTTGGTTGTGACAAAATGTGGAAAATTTCAAGGGGTATGAATACTTTTTCGGGGCACTAAGTTTAACAGGCATATCTGCTGTCTTCAGCTTTATATATTCTTTAGAAAGTTCAGATCGTGTTAGATTTTCTCTTAAGACTGGGCATACAGCCAAGACAGCTGAATGGAGGAAAGGTACACACCCCCTCTTCAAAGGCAGAGACTTTGAGAACTGTTCGTTGAATAGTTCTGCACTCTGCTAATCTTTTTATAGCATCCTTCCCAACACAAAACTCAGGCTGCTTATATCTCAGTTGACTGAGAACTTATCAAAAGTTATCAGGCTAATAACAGAAGAAAGAGCAGGAGAAAGACACCGGACACAGTGCTTTGAAGAGTGATAAAAACACACTGCAGATATATGTGCCCAGCTCAAATCTCATGAATCAGGTTTACAGGATAGAAAAGAGTTAGAGGGTTGGAAGAGAGGGTTTTTGATGAGAGTTGTGTAGTAGGTTTGTTTAGCAGCATGGAGGCAAGAGTTGTATTTTAGAAGGGCAGATTTGTAGAGGACGAAGTCTTGCAGAGATTTAGTTTTGGCCCATGCTTGCTCAAGAGCACGGCTGCGTCTTTTGAGACTTTTGGTTTGTTTGCCAAGGTTTTGGCTGGCGAGGTCTGGTTCTGCATGCAACGAGTGTATCCAGGGAGAATGACAGTAAGAAGTGGCTAGGTCTGGGCAGGACAGGGATGCGATTGTCAGTAGCAGAATAAAGAAGAGAAGGGTTAAGGTGGTGAATGTTTCAATGGGCAACGGTTTGCAGGTTGGAGGTATGGGAGATGGGAGACAGGGAGAGTGTGAAACTAATAAGGTTGTGATCGGAGAAAGGAAAAGGGGTGTTAGAGAGGTTGCAGGGAGTGCCAAGGTGGAAGAATATGAGGTCAAGGGATTGGAATGATTGGTGGTTTGTGTCCATTATGTTAGGTTAAAAAAGGAGTTTAGGTTGAGTAATTGGGAAGTGGCTGAAGTGTTAACATTGACAGGAATAATAAAGTCGCAGAGGGTGGCGGGTACTTCAGAGGAGAGAAAGCAGGATAGCCATGTAAAGAAGTCCTCAAGAAAGCAGGAGGCTGGTAAATGACTGCAATTCTAAGACAAACTGGGCAAAAAAGACAAATACATTGCACTTCAAACGAGCAGAGGCACAAAGAGAGAGGTGTAGGAAGAACTTGGAACGTGCTTTGTGGGGAAAGAAGTCCAACCCTGGCTCCTTTTCACCTGCTAGGTCTGGGTGAGTCCAGAAGAGGCCACCATGGGAGAGGTAGAGTCAGATTACTGGAGCCAGGTTTCAGCAATAGCAAGCAAATTGAGGGAGCTTGAGAGGAAAAGGTCATTGACAGAGGCAGATTGTTAGAGATCGAGGGGCATTTCAGAAGGCACATATGGGGAGAGACCTGGCTTATGCAGGGGAATTTAAATAAGAGAGTAAGGGTTGCGGCTGCTACCAGAGAAGGAAGACTGCTGGTTCTGGGGTGGAAGTTTGATGATGGAGGGCCAGGGTTTGGGACAATATCCCCGGAAGCTAGCAGTTGGGTGAGGCAGTGAGGTGGGAGCAGGATTTATATGAGGGGAAAATGATGCAGTGAGTTGGAAGTAATGACATTATATGGGCTCAGAAAGAGCAGGAGATAAGTGCAGTAATATTGAGAGGGCAGAAGTGAGGGTGATATGCACAGCTTGTGGGGTGGAGAGAAAAGGTAAGGAATGAGAGTTTGAGTAGAGAGGGCATTATTGCAAAGAAAACGATTAGTAAGAGCATGTTTGAGGGTGAAGAGGGGGGAAAAGAAGGCTAAGGGGAAAGATAGAGAAAAAAATAAAAGGAATTTCCAGACAACTTAGAGTGAAACACTAATGTTTGTACTTGCCTTAAAGTGCTGTGTAAAAAGCCTTAGCTGGCTGGCTAATGCTGGCTGATGATTGGCCAAGCATGCACTGTGACCCCGCATGCTTGGCCAATCACAGCGCCGGCAGCGAGGAGAGCCATAATTGGCTACAGGCAGGATGCCTGTAGCCAATTATAGCTCAGGGGCTTTAGTACACGCCCCATGGTATAAGAGGCCGCCGCGCCGGCGGCCTCGCATATTATGTTTCAGTCAGCGTGTCAGTGTGCTGCTGACAATATGTGCTCTATTTCTGGGGATATGTGTGTGCGTGCTGTTAGAACAGCATTGCAGTATCACATCTGGTTTAACAAGGGGACCCCCAGATCCCGCCCCACCCTGTGTGAAATGGTAAGGGGGTACAAAAGTACCCCTACCATTTCACCAAAAAAGTGGCAAAAATTGTAAAAATGACAGGAGACGGTCTTTAACAATTCCTTTATTAAAATCTTCTTTCTTCTTTCTTCATCCTTCGGTTTCTTCATCTTCTCCTTCCGTCATCTTCTTCCATCTTCTTCCATCTTCTTCTTCCTCTGATCCGCTTCTTCTTGCGCTGGTCTTCTCGTCCTTCTCGTCCGGCATCTTCTTCCGTCGGTGTCGGTGTCCGTGTCTCGTCTTGGGCCGCTCCGCGCAATGGGAGGCTCCCGCTGTGTTAGAAGAGACAGAGACACCGACGCCGACGGAAGAAGATGCCGGACGAGAAGGACGAGAAGACCAGCGCAAGAAGAAGCGGATCGGAGGAAGAAGAAGATGGAAGAAGATGACGGAAGGAGAAGATGAAGAAACCGAAGGATGAAGAAAGAAGATTTTAATAAAGGAATTGTTAAAGACCGTCTCCTGTCATTTTTACCATTTTTGCCACTTTTTTGGTGAAATGGTAGGGGTACTTTTGTACCCCCTTACCATTTCACACAGGGGGGGGGGGGGGGCGGGATCTGGGGGTCCCCTTGTTAAAGGGGGCTTCCAGATTCCGATAAGCCCCCCGCCCGCAGACCCCCACAACCAATGGCCAGGGTTGTGGGGAAGAGGCCCTTGTCCTCATCAACATGGGGACAAGGTGCTTTAGGGGTCTTAGACCCCCAAAGCATCCTCCCAATGTTGAGGGCATGTGGCCTGGTACGGTTCAGGCGGGAGGGGGGGCCGCTCTCGTCCCCCCTCTTTTCCTGCGGCCTGCCAGGTTGCGTGCTCGGATAAGGGTCTGGTATGTATTTTGAGGGGGACCCCACACCATTTTTTTTGGCTAGGGTTCCCCTTAAAATCCATACCAGACCTCAAGGGTCTGGTATGTATTTTGAGGGGGACCCTACGCCATTTTTTTTTTGGCTGGGGTTCCCCTTAATATCCATCCCAGACCTGAAGGGCCTGGTTATTGAATTTGGGGGGACCCCTACGCTTTTTTTTTTTTTCATTTTTTTTATTTTTTATCAATGACTTTTTTTTATGAATGAGTTTCAATGAATGACTGTTCTCTGTATTATGGGAGCCGACAATTAACATTAGCCGCGAGTGATTTTAAATAGCTTTTTTACTTTCAAAAATGACACTTTTTGCAGAGACAGTTCTAAACACGGGAAACATGCGCCCCTTCACAGGCATACTATAGACACCCCCCAGGTACGAAATTTAAAGGAATATTACACTTTTATTGTTTCAATTTAAGCATTATTAAAATCACTGCTCCTGAAAAAACGGCCGTTTTTAAAACTTCTTTTTGCATTGATATATGTCCCCTGGGGCAGGACCCAGGTCCCCAAACACTTTTTATGACATTAACATGCATATTAGCCTTTAAAATTAGCACTTTTAATTTCGAACGTTCGCATCCATTATAACTAATAGGGTTCTAAAGCTCGCACGGACTTTAGGTCCGTTCGCGGGTTCTGGTGCGAGCCGAACGGGGGGGTGTTCGGCTCATCCCTAGTACTCACAAAGTGCAACTCTCATTGAGCCATAAACCCCACAGTATGGAATAGTGCAGACACGTGCTGTAACACATTGAGAGCTCAGCTCTGAGGAAGGGGGTGCGCTTTATCCCTTGATGTGTTACAGCAGGTGTCCGCACTATTCCATACTGCTTGGTTTAAGGCTCATTGAGAGTTGCACTTTGTGAGTACACATTTTTACTGATTTTAATATTCAATAAATATCATTGGTAATGCACTAGGTGTGCGTTCCTTCCATTTTAGTTTTGTTTTCTTAGAAATGGCCAGCCTGCCCCCACCGCCAGCCATCCCAAGAGTTGTACTAAATGTATTATTAACTTAAAAGGGGTTGTAACCTCCCCTGGCAGTGACCGCCCCCCCCCAGCCCCCCCACCCCCATTTTATTTACCTGAGCCCTGTATTTCCCTCGGCGAAGACGCACTGTCCCTCTCTCCACGGGGTCCCGACTCTTGATTGGATAGATTGATAGCAGCGCAGCCATTGGCTTCCACTGCTGTCAATCAAATCCAATGAAGCGGGCGCTGGGGGGTGGGGCCGAGTCCAGCCTTCGTGTCTATGGACGCAAATGCTGAGGAGGAGAGCACCAGCAAGGTAACCCCCCTGGGAGAGTGCTTCTCCTAGGGGGTTATCTGATGCGGGGAGGAGCCGTGAGAGCCGCCGGGGGACCCCAGAAATGGACGATAGAGGCCACTCTGTGCAAAACGAGCTGCACAGTGGAGGTAAGTATGATATGTTTGTAAAGGCTCGTTTTTTTTTTTTTTTTTAAATAGCAATCACTTTAAATGGAGTAGGGGTAGTTTATAGACAATCAATTAAGAGCTAATACAACAGACACCTGGTGAAAGGGGAGGTTATCTGCCCTAAACAAGTTGCGAAGCAGGCTGGAGACAGCAGAATAAGGCTAGGTGTTTGATCTTGGCCAAAGCACCATGAAATGTAATTGTAACTGAATACAGACAAGTAGAAACAGCAGTTAAAAGTTTTAGCAAGACAGATGTTGATTTCAGTCATGCAAAGTAGTCCAGTTTTTCAGAGTGCAGTTACCGATGGCGACAGCAAGGCAGATGTGGATCACAGTCATAAAAAGTGGCTTAGGCCCATTTCACACCAAGGAGTCGGCAGGAAATCGCCGCTATTTCTAGCGGCGCTTTACCGTAGTTTTTGCAGAGGTTTTCAACCGCTAGCGGGGCACTTTTAACCCCCGCTAGCAGCCGAAAAAGGGTTAAAACGACCTGCAAAGCACCACTGCAGCGGCGCTTTGCCGACAGTTCAGCAGCGCTGCCCATTCATTTCAATGGGCAGGGGCGGTTTAGGAGCGGTGTATACACCGCTCCAAAGATGCTGCTTGCAAGAGTTTTTTTAACGTCCTGCCAGTGCATCTCCTCAGTGTGAAAGCACTGAGACTGCAGGGGAGCTGTTTTTCAGGCGCTTTACATTCGCTATTTTTAGCCCAAAAGCGCTTGAAAAAGCCTCAGTGTGAAAGGGGTCTAAGTGTTGTACGGATGAGTGGAGTCAGTTACCTGAAGGAGCACAGCAGAGAAGCCATAATGAGAGGATAAGGAGATGGTCCCATGTTTAACCACTTCAATACTGGGCACTTTCATCCTTCCCAGACCAATTTTCAGCCTTCCCTGCTCTCGCATGGGAATTGCACGGTCATGCTACACTGTACCCAAATACATTTTTTAGCATTTTGTTCACACAAATAGAGCTTTGTTTGGTGGTATTTATTCACCTCTTGTTTTTTTATTTTTTGCGCTATTAGTGAAAAAGAGTGAAATTTTTGAAAAAAAAAACAATATTTTCTACTTTCTGTTTAAAAAAAATCCAATAAAATCAATTTAGTCATAAATTTAGGCTAAAATGTATTCTGCTACATGTTTTTGGGGGGAAAAAAAATCCTGATAAGTGTATAATAATTGGTTTGTATGATCATGCACAAATGTACGCAGATGATCATGTACAGATGACCATTGGGATAGATGATTTTACTGGGTCATATGTGGGACAGGTGTTTTTACTGTGTGGGGACACAGTGGGGTGACACTGTTGTGGGGACACTGGGCCGGTGATCAGTGTGTAAAAAGCTGTAAAAAACAGCTCATACTCACTGATCACCGCTGGCTGCAACCAGGCCCGGATTTACGCCCTTTGCCGCCCCAAGGCCGGGTCCTTCAATGCCCCCCCCACACAAACACACACACACACCACCATTCACGTCCTTTATCGATGACTGCTACAATAGATCAATTAAAAACATATCTCCACACACAAGAACACTGAAAATAACTGGCTTTAATTGTACAGACTGAAAATAATCTGTAATGCAGAAAATGCCTTTTAAAGATTATAGCAGTAAGAAACTCCCTACAATTTTTCTTTTGGCAAACTCATCGAGAATATCTTCGTAGGACAAAGTATTTAAAAATTCTGACTGAATGTCAAGTAAAGCTAAACTGGTCAGTCTGGTTGCTATAGGTTAATGCACATCATTACCACTCACTGGGCAGTGGAGCAATCCCAAATAATTGAGCAAGTAAAGCGGCACATTAATACACATACTACAGGAGAGGGTCAGAGAGTGCAGACATACTGCAGGAGATTACCAGAGACTGTGGACATACTGCACAAGATTACGAGACTGCGGACATACTGCACAAGATTACCAGACTGCGGACATACTGCACAAGATTACCAGACTGCGGACATACTGCACAAGATTATAAGAGACTGCAGATATACTACATGAGATTATCAGAGACTGCGGACATACTGCACAAGATTGTAAGAGACTGCGGACATACTGCACAAGATTATAAGAGACTGCGGACATATTGCACAAGATTATAAGAGACTGCTGACATACTGCACAAGATTACCAGACTGCAAACATACTGCACAAGATTATAAGAGACTGCAGACATACTGCACAAGATTATAAGAGACTGCGGACATACTGCATGAGATTACCAGACTGTGGACATACTGCACAAGATTATAAGAGACTGCGGACATACTGCACAAGATTATAAGAGACTGCGGACATACTGCATGAGATTATCAGAGACTGCGGACATACTGCACAAGATTATAAAAGACTGCGGACATACTGCATAAGATTATCAGAGACTGCGGATATACTGCATGAGATTACCAGAGACTGCATACATACTGCATGAGATTATCAGAGATTGTGGACATACTGCATGAGATTATCAGAGACTGCGGATATACTGCATGAGATTATCAGAGACTGTGGATATACTGCATGAGATTACCTGTGAATTGGGGCCCGATGACAGCTTTGCAGAGAGGGTGCACAGAGGACACAGGAGGCTGTATTTGCACGCTAGCTAGCAGAGAGGGGATGGGGCTGGGAGCTTCACTCGGAACAGAGCGGCTGTAGTTAGAGCAGTGATCGGAGTGGGCACGTCAGTGGAGCTTATGGCCCCGGACCTCTGTATTCCCCAGCCAGTATAGAGGGGGCGGGGCCGGGAGCTCCACTGACATGCCCACTCCGATCACTGCTCTAACTATAGCCGTTTTTTTCTGAGCATACAGGCTACATGGGGTGAAGTCAGCGTGTCAGAAAGTCGTCATCGGGGCCCGAATTCACGAGTAGCACGGGCCGCCCCTGCACCACTGCCGCCCCGAGGCCTGGCCTCGGTGGCCTTGTGGGAAATCCGGCCCTGGCTGCAACGATCGCTCTCCCTCTCCTCACTGACAACTTCCGTGTGAGAAGATCGCATAGCAACCGGCTCTCTATTTACATCACATAATGGCTGTGATTGGACACAGCTATCATGAGATCAGGAGGGCTAATCACAGAGCCCTCCTGCCGATCTGAGATTCGCTGTGTCTGGATGACACGAGCGCATCGGGATCGCGCAGCTCCTTTTGAGGGACGTTCCTCAACGTCTACTCAGAAGGAGGAAGCCCCCACCCGGCAGTATATGTGCAGTGGGCGGTGGGAAGTAGTTAAATGGTTGTAAAGGCTTAAGTTTTTTTTTACCTTTAACTTTGGCTCCCACTGCTGTCAATCACAGCCCGTGAGCCAATGAGGAGAAAGCAGGGGTGGGGTGTTAATTGACACACAGAGCAGCGGCTTGAAAGCGAGCCTGCATGGGTGCTTCCTTAGCAAGCTGCTTGCTATGGGGGCACCCGGCAGGAGGGAGGAGCCAGGAGCACCAGTGAGGGACCCGTCAAGAACACAAAGCAAGCAAGTGTGACAAAAAAAAATCTGCCTTATGGACCTTCAGTCATTTTTTCAACTTTCCATCTATTAAATCTTCTGCCTTTGTTGTTTTAACTTTGGATATTTCTGCCAGTAAATACCTTATACAGCCCACTTCCTGTTTGTTGTCTGGTCATTAGCCTAGGCTTATGACATCATCAAGCCTCTCTGACTCTTGTGAGAATTTGCCAGGAAGGGAGGGGGGGTGAGTCTTAGGAGGGCAAAAGAAAGCTGCAGGGCTGCAAAACTGGAGGTGTGCCTCTGTGGGTCTGTGTAAATCCGGGAAGTGAACCGGCAGCAGCTTCGACTGCCCACAGTTAAAATGGCTGCAGCCAAACTTAGTGGAGGGAGATTTCTGCAGCATATTTAGCAAGTACAGAATCAAAGTATGTATAGAATAATATGAAAAGGGGTTGCAGGTGACAGGGAAATTTGTCTGTACGCTATGCGCACACCATATATCCTGTGCTCCTAAGCACACATTTTGTCTAATGATATAATGCATCTCACCTATAGCTCTATTTCCCATATATGCCCAAGTAAACAGACATCACCATAGCTTAGGCTCTCAGCTCCATCAGCATGACTCCCTTGCCGAGCAATCCACTTGCTTTTATTTACACACACAAAGGAAGTCACAAGCTGGAGGGTTTGCCTCCAACAGCCAATCGCCGCCTACATAGTATGTGACCTCACAGGAAATGACCAAATAAGGATGTAACACAGGATGTGAATGTCAACACAGGAAATGACCAAATAAGGACATGACCACACAGGATGTGACTTTTAACACAGGAAATACAAAAACCAATACAACAATGACTAGGGGAGTCTTATGGGTGTGTCTGGGCGGGGGCAGCGTGTACAATCTCCAGCCCTCTGTCTCTGATCACGGGAAGTCTGAGACTATGAACACTTCTCCCAACCACAACAATTCAAAGAATCCCGTTCTTATCATTTGTTTGTGAATCCGTATTTCAGCGCTGTTCAGAGAACAAGGCATACCCGGACTATACTACTGTCTTTGTGGACGAGAGATTATATGCAGGTGTATGCTCATGGGGTCACAAATGTTGATCAGGCATACAGGGGTGACACGAGCGCAGACTCGTATAATGTCTTTGCAGAGCGAACACAACCCCACCAGACGATCTTTCTGTGCATCGCACAGGGGCCCTTAGCTGGCGGACATGTCACCACTCCGCAAACACTTCTCTACATCCCCAAGGAGCTTTTCACTACCAAACGGATCTCAACCAGCATCAGTCTGCCCCAGTCAGCTGCGGGAGCACTAACACTGGGAGACACTTATGGCAATACATATTAAAATACATCTTCATAAAATTTCCACAACAGAGGGAAGCTTCGAAATGGCAAAGATGTTTATATTACAAATTATGTGAGCAGACGGCAGTTCCTCTTTAATATCACTTTAGGTGTTCCCAAGTAAAAAGTGCACTTAGCGCAGAAATGGCACTTTGTGCATGAAATGCCCAGCCTGCCCCTCGCCATATGCATCTGTAATGTACTGTTGGCATGGATATCGCATATCTTTCTCAAACTCAATTGTTCCAGTATTCCAGTTCACAATGTTTCCTCCCCAACTTCACCATCCAGATATGCAGTTAATCATTCCCCTAAGGCAAGTCTGCTTGGTGTATTCCTTCAAAATTTGCTTCTTCTTAATGAATGACACCACAACGCTTCTAAATCACTTCTTTGTTTTGTGTCAGGGCCTGGACCTGTACCAGGAACCTCTGCTGTCTGGCAGTTACTGTTCTCGCTGAGCCACCTGAGATGCTGGACAGCTCCCTGCCTAATTGCTTAGACAACTCTGCCTTAGGTCCTGTTCCTCATGAACTTTGAACTCTTTGCTCATCCAATGAACTTTCGGATTTAAGTCATGTTTCTGCACTTCCTGTTTGCCAGATTATTCGGACACACCAACTGAAACAAAAAAAAGAACCCGCTCCAGGTGTCTACTTCCTAATGATCTCTCCCCTCTTCAGGCGTGGGTGCGGCTCAATATGCAACCATATAGAAAAAGTGAACAAAAAGGTCTGGATGGCCGCACTCCATTGAAAACGATTTCTTTATTGTTATAATAAATCCATGCAGCAAGGATAAAACTACTGACGCGCTTCACACTGTTATAGCAGGTGCTTATTCATAGCTAAATTTTAAAATAATGACAAAGACGTATGTATGCAAGCAGGCAAAACCGTAAATTGGTGTAATTAGGCACCGTGTACGCCCACTACAGGTGACACAATGCTCTCAGTTGATATAAAGGTGAGTCAGTTGGACTTCTCTCTCATGATCGAAGGTTAACTCTTCAGACAAAAATAAAGACAAAAAAGCCAAACCCACAAAAGACCAAAACTTTTTTAACGGTGATGCATGCTTAACATGATTAAACCACATGAACAGGTGGAAAATAATCCACTCACCAAAAATCTTCTAAAAACAAAAAATTGTTTAAAAAAACTTTCCATAAACATATGTGCGCATATATGTATATGTACTTTGATAAAAATGCCTGTAGAGTTTCCCAGCAGAAGCACCTGTGCATGCCTAGCATTAGAATTCTCATGTAAACATAAATATATAACAAGAAAAATATATAAATATTGCTCTTGCGTCTGCACAGGTAGGTAAACACAAATTCGGTCAGAAAACCCCACGGGCAGTCAGGATTCCCATCACACAGCATAGCATGAAAACACTGCTATTAACCCCATGACAAAAAAGACCAGATAATTGCATGCAGACCAAACTTTCAGCCGCAAACAACATATTCATGGTTATGATCCAATCAATTAGGTATATGCAATATACCTCCTGCAGATATGAAGATCACCTATTAAACACACATATTGCAACATAAACTCTAGAAAGTATGAATACATGCAAGGAAGCAGATAGACGTGATTATGTCAGGAAGAAACTGCCAAAGACATATATATAGAAACATTCAATCTGATCTTTTGGGAACTGTTTATCTGTCTAACCCAGGGGTGCCCAACCTTTTGAAGAGCGAGGGCCACTTAAGCGACTTGGTAATTGGTCGCAGGCCACAATAAGTGGAGCGGACAGAAGACAGATCCGAGTCCACTCTGTATATGCAGAGCGGACATGGACACAGCCCACTCTACTCTGTGGGCCCCCCTATTCGATCCAACCAGATGGAAGGGGACGGATCCCTTCTGTTTTTTTTTTTTTTTTTAGTGGATCGGATTGGAGGTAGGTGGGTGCAAATGGACACAAGTCCGTTTACATCTGCCGCTCCATAGAGGTGAATGGAGGGTCTGCGTGGGTTGAACCGATCATGTGAAAGGGGCCTAAGGATGCTTTCACACTGATGTGCAGCAGTTTACCTGCACTGCGGGTGCAGTACAGTGCACCTGTGGCTTTCCTGCAGGTTAGCTGCACTTTGCCATCAATGTCTATTATATCCTGCAGGTGTGGTGCACTTTCTGAAAGCGCACCAACCCTGCAGATAACAGAAGTCTATGACTCAGTGCAGGTAACCCGAAGGTGCAATGCACTGCACCTGTGGATCCATTTGAAAGCAGCCCAGTAACCACTGCTCATATATACACTGCTTTTAGTAATAAACTTACCTTTAATAACAGTCTTCCATTCAGGTATCGCCAGCTGTTGCTGTCCCAGGCAGAATGCATTTGGTATCACTCCGCTTGGGACAGGAGTCGGTGCTATACAGGAAGCATCGGCAAATGTGGCTCTGCTCCCTCCACAGCCTATTGCTTCCTCTACTGCTGGCTTCATTTAAAACACTGATGCTCTGGGATGATGGGTCGGCAACCCACGATCTGGGCTTGAGAACCTGCTATCCCAAAGCAGGAGGTCGCGGGCCACATCAGAAGGCTCCGCGGGCCACTGGTTGGGCACCCCTGGTCTAACCCATCCAAAATTAATGTGACAGGGTTGCTTAATAGACATTCTATATAACCCTATGCCGACTGTACAGATGTCTTTCAGTCCGATGTCATTGGCTGACAGCATGCTACTCTCCAACATACGGCTATTGTAGATAATTAAAAGCCTCCATATTCACATTTGAGTACAATGACATTAAAGTCTAATGCCGCGTACACACAGTCGGAATTTCCGATGTAAACAGTCCGATGGGAGCTTTTCATCGCGTGTATGCCCATCGGTCTTTTTCTGTCGGAATTTCCGATGGACTTTGGATTGAGAACCTGTTCTTAATTTTTCCAACGGAAAACCTTTCTAGCGGAATTTCCGATCGTGTGTATGCAATTCCGACACGCAAAATTCTGATGCATGCTCGGAAACAATTTGACGCATGCTCAGAAGCATTAAACTTCCCTTTTTATAGTGCAGTCAAACGTTTTTTAAGGCATGGTGTTATTGACCGTCGGAATTTGGTGTGACCGTGTGTAGGCAAGACAGTTTGAGCGAAATTCCATCGGAATTCCGACGGGAAAACCATCAGAGCTTTTTCCGACGAGAATTCCGACCGTGTGTACGCGGCATAAGAAGTATACCCATTCATGATTCATTCCCCCTGGTTTTCTGGTGTTAAAAAAGAAGATCCAGTATACCTCTTTTACATAATATTCTGAATTTGTCCCCTCCTCTGACTGACAAAGATATCTTCTCAACAACCTGGATCACTAAACTCAAAGTGTTTTTCTGGTGTACCAAATTCCAATGATTTGCTACATTGGTATTGTGGCCTTTCTGAATGTCATACAAAATGATCGCGATCATGTAACCTGCGTGTAGTGCGCCCAACGTATTGTATATGACATGACTGGCATGTTACAATGTAGACCAGATACCTTGTGTTACAATTAACAAATGTGGTGATGTTAGAATGTTTGTTAATAGCAGTCGCTTGAACCGTGTCACCTCTGAGAATGTGAGGGCAACAAGGACAACCATTGTGTCCACATCCAAATGTGTCTTTAAACTGCAACCAATGTCTACTAGGGCACTTACTGGTATACAGCCTTGGTGATAGTGTGCCTCCTAATGTGGGAGCTCTGCGATAATAATACCGGTAAGTTTTTAGAGACAATGTTCCTAATTTTATAAAATTCTGTCTTAAAAGGAGTAGAGAAAATCGGTGTGGAGGAAAAGGCAGATAAGTTACTTTTGGGTCCGGTTTCCCCTATTTATCTTCTTCCTATCAGGGTTTTATTGCAACAATTTGGCGCTTTGATAGCGATATTAAATCGCTCTGTTTAGTATGGAGTCTTTTTGTGTGAAGATGCCTATCGCGACTCCCTTTTTCAATAGTGATGTTAATTCTTTTTTATAAGGCTGTGTTGGATCACCTCTAAGATGAACATAGGTGCTGGAATCAGAAAGCTGATGGATGGCTTTATTCCTGCAGTCTAATACCCCGTACACACGGTCGGATTTTCTGATGGAAAATGTCCTATCGGACAATGTTGTTGGAAATTCTGACCGTGTGTAGGCTCCATCGGACTTTTTCCATCGGATTTTCCGGACGGACAAAGATTTATCTCCTGCTCTCAAATTTTCCGACAACAAAGTCCTATCGGACTTTTTCGGATCGTGTGTAGCGAATTCCGACGGACAAAGTGCCACGCATGCTCAGATCACATTACAAGACCAAAGCTATTGGCTACTAGCCTCCACGTAGTCCCATCGTAGGCAACAAACGTCACCACGTTCAGAATGATCGGATTTTCCAACAACTTTGTCCGACAGTGTGTATGCAACACCAGTGTCGGACAAAATCCGTCGGAAAAAATCCGATGGATTTTGTGGTCGGATTTTCCGACCGTGTGTATGGGGCTTTAGGTGTCCATGACCACTATTAACCCACCCTTGTCAGCATTTCTGATTACCACACCGCAGTCATCCTTCAGGATTTTAATGGCTTTCTTTTCTTCAATAGTAAGGTTGTTAATAGAACATTTAGTAGAAGATTTGTTCGCTAAATTAACTAGATCCACCCTCAACTAATTTCTGAAAAGTGTCCATATCCTTGCCGCATGAATTAATGGGATAAAAATCTGATCTTATCCTATACCGTCAGCTAATGCTGTTTGTTCATCGCGACAAGGATTGGACTCTGCTGCCAGAGTAAATCCTCTAGTGCACAAACTTCAGGAAAGAGATGTGGGGAAGAGAGGGAGGAAGGAGAAAAAACAGGAGGGGAAGGGGAGGAAAACTGAAATGAAAGAGGAGACTCACCCACCACCACATCACCACAAGAAGGAATTGTATCACATTCTCCATAGTAATGCTTCCTGATGCCACGTACACACGATCAGAATTATGGTCGGAAAAAGCTCTGATGGTTTTCCCGACGGAATTCCGCTCAAGCTGTCTTGCCTACACACGGTCACACCAAATTCCGACCTCCAAGAACGCGGTTACGTACAACACATATGACGGGACTATAAGGCAAGTTCAATAGCCAGTGCGCCACCCCTTGGGCTCCTTCTGCTAATCTTGTGTTTATCTCGTGTTTGTAGAAGTTTGGTGAGAGACGATTTGCGCTTTTCAGCCTTGTGCTTTTCAGATCGTTGCTGCTCTTCAGTTTGTGCTTGTGGGTTCGTATGTGTTCTTCAGTGCGTGCAGTCAGTTCGCATTTGTTTGTCAGTGCCTGCTATTTATAGTAGTACCGTATTTGATTTTCATTGCGTTCTTGTCCGCTCGTTTCAGATTTTCAGCTCGTTCTTTCAGGCCTTGCTGTTTATCAGTGCTTTCTGTTTAGTTCGTTCTGATCAGCCGACCATTTTGAAGCCATATTGCGGGTACATGCCCGTCGTAGCGTTCGTGCTGTGCGGGGGCTTGGTGTTGGGCTTCTAGCTTTGACCCGAGCCCAGTCCATGAACAGGGCGAGGTTGTAGTGCTTTACCCTAAACACCCCCTATAATGTGTCCAAATGTTATTTGTGTCCTTAAATTCATGATTTTGGGGCCCAAAATCATTTGGAAAACCTCCCTCCCCCAACCGCTAAGTCAGCTGATACCAATCCTCTATCTGCTGTTTTTGCCAAAGCCATACACACTATACCTACCTCTTTTGTGGTCATATTTATGGATGAATTCACCAAAGCATGTAGTGCAAAGGCCTGCCTGAATACTTTCAAATGGTACTGTTTAAAATTTTGTTATCCTATTATCTTGATAGTTAACTGCAGAATCTAAAAATGTGCTTCCATTTTTTTTTTTTTTTTTATTATGCCACTTCTTACCTGTCCAGTGAGCTGCCAATAGTGTAATTAAGGAGGGGCTGGCCAAAGTAACACACATTACTTTGTTACGCCATTACTTAGTGGAGAAGGTTACCTGTCCAAAACATACTCCGACCCCCCCCCCCCAAAATATTTCCAAGGGGCCATCAGAGAGGGTGAGGAATCTGATAAGTGGGCCTTATAGTTTAGCCTTTAAATACTCCTTACAAAAAATGTTATACTGATGTTGGCCAAGAATGTTTGTGTCTAATCTGCTTGTAATGTTTATGTGCAAAATTACTAATTAGATTTTTCACACATCCACATCGTCCCACCACCCCATTCGGGGTCATACTATTTTAACTATAAGGGGTTTCATAGTACTGTGTTGATGGCGGGGGTGTCGGCGACAAACAAGTTTTTGTATATGGACGTGGGGAGGAACGGCCGGATGTCGGAGTATTTGCCTGGACCGAGTTCCACCGACGTCTCGAGAGTGGTGGCTTGGGATTGCCACCCCCGGAGGAGAACGTCGAAGGACTGCCATTTGTGTTTGTCACAGATGAGGCATTCGATCTGGATGACCATGTCATGAGGCCAGTCCCCCAGAGGACCCTCACACTGGAGAAGAGGGTTTTTAATTACCGGCTGGCCAGAGCCAGAAGAGTTGTGTAGAATGCGTTTGGGATCCTGGCCAACCGGTTCCACCTATTTCAAGCGGCCATAAATATGGCGGAGTACAAACTAAACCACATAATTTTATCTTGCTGCATACTGCACAACTTTTTAAAACAAAATAATCCGAATTATGTTGCCTCAGTTGGGCCTGAGTCAGGACTTAATGAAGCAATGACGGCCCTGAAAGCGGGCCGTCCTGGCTTGCCCCCCCAAAGTGCCTGTGAAGTGCAGCAAAATTATTTGGCATATTTTACGGGTAGGGGAGCCATTGCTTTGCCAGCACATTTGGAATAAATGTTATATTTAATCAGATAAAATCTTGATTTTGATTTACTGCTTGTGTTTCTTTTTGCTGTCTCCTAGTGCACTTGTAGTGGCAAGTGGTTTTTGCATTATTAAATAACACCCATTGTCACTGTAAACACCAACTTCAACACAAAAACTGGTATTGATCATTGAAAGAAATAGCCACACATTGTTGAGTATAAAACCTTTTACTCTGTGCACATTCACATGTGCGTTCTAAAACCTTTTTTTTTTTTTTTCTTTAAATACCACATTTTGAGTTATCTAAATTTTTTTTTTTAGGTTACATAAACAGGCATGTCTAAAAACATAACCAATAGATGGAGACAAAAAAGTGGGGCTCATTGGACAGTAGTGTCAATCAAGTTGAAATCAGGAAACCGTATCTAAAATATACGTGAATGAGTTTATAGAGTTTTATACATGTACCAGGTAGAAAATACGTTAACATACCAGTAATACGACTATACTGAGTGTAGGTTACCCTACTGGTTCAATTTGACCAGATTGTGTACCCAAGGACAACGGGGGGACAAACAACATGTAACACAAATTAACATAAATCTGTACGGATACCAGAGGAAATTTGTGACAGTTCTGCCTACTGCTGAAATCAGCTATTGCTAAAGTAATTACTCTAGGCAAGGGAGGAGAATATTTAAAAATATACCCAAAATCATAAGGCTGACTGTCACGAGTGCCCCCTAGGGGCTCGAGCCTGTGGGGAGGGAAGAGGAAGAGGGAAAAATTGGGGGGGGGGGAGGTATGGTCTCTAGCTTGTCTATGCAAAATTAGCTATGTTTATACCATATGACAATCACTTGGGGAAAGAAATAAAAGAATATACTGCTTTATCCCCTAAGGGTATTTACAGTGGTGTGAAAAAGTGTTTGCCCTCTTCCTCATTTCCTGTTCCTTTGCATGTTTGTCACACTTAAGTGTTTCGGAACATCAAACCAATTTAAACAATAGTCAAGGACAACACAAGTAAACACAAAATGCAATTTGTAAATGAAGGTGTTTATTATTAAAGGTGAAAAAAAATCCAAACCATCATGGCCGTGTGTGAAAAAGTGATTGCCCCCTAAACCTAATAACTGGTTGGGCCACCCTTAGCAGCAACAACTGCAACCAAGCGTTTGCGATAACGTGCAATGAGGCTTTTACAGCGTCCCGGAGGAATTTTGGCCCACTCATCTTTGCAGAATTGTCCTAATTCAGTTACATTAGAGGGTTTTCGAGCATGAACGGCCTTTTTAAGGTCATACCACAACATCTCAATAGGATTCAGGTCATCATCAAGTCTTCATTTTGTGTTTACTTGTGTTGTCCTTGACTATTGTTTAAATTGGTTTGATGTTCCGAAACACTTAAGTGTGACAAACATGCAAAGGAACAGGAAATGAGGAAGGGGGCAAACACTTTTTCACACCACTGTATCTATTGATAAAGATAGTGTGTCAAAAGGAAGTCTTGTATATGGTTATTGTTGATAGCTGTTTCTTAAATGAATATTGTTGCCAACATAGTAATGTCCTTCCAATGTGTGTCTGCAAATTCTCTCTTACTGAGAGTATTAATTGCTTACTGGAACATCACTGTTTTTATTGCTGAATTGCAAAGGTTGTAGAGACCATCACCATACTTTACCAGTCCAATGTAGATAAGTGGTTATCAATCAGGGGCTGTAGATGACCTGTGGAGCTAGTCCAAACTCCTAGTGCAGCTTGGTGTCCTCCGTGTATGGAACTGCATATATGGTTTCCGTATCGGTACTTTTACCCAGACCCGACTATTGAATTAGCCGTCACGGAGTGCCGCTGAAGGATTTAGATAGCAATCGGGTTCTTAGCGCCAAAGGGTATGGATCCTTGCGGCCGCTTCCACATCTATAGCTGTGGTGATTAAAGCCGTTCCTCGTTCACTCCAACTGCTTTCCAGCTCGTGCGCTCACGTGGGGGGTAGCGTCATGTCCTCAAGGCATGGCGTCCATACACTGATGACGTTGACGCGTTTCACAAAGGGGGAGTGTGTGTAGCTTCTTCTGGACGTGATGACGACGTGGAGGGACTCCTTCTTATAGATGTCCCGTCCCCTCCTCCGTCAATCATTTAAAGGGAAATTATAAATTAGAAGGGATAGCCCCGTATCACTAGAGCATATGAAGCTTTATATTCTGTTGTTGGTATTAAGTATATGTAATGACCTGTAATCGTATGTTTTTTACAATTGTCATAGTCCTTGAATATCGGTGGGTTTTGATTGTAAGGGCATGTTGATGAGTCACTACATGTAAACAAATTGATTCTCACATAGGAAATAGATTATGTTGGGCACTGTAAGTAGATAATATACATGCACTGAAAGCGTGTTCGGGTGCAGGTACTGGGTCTATTGTGTTGTTTTAATAAACGTTATATAGCATCATATATCTATAGAAACCAGTAACTGCATCCCGAACAATTATCTATGTGTGTCTGCAAATTCTCTCTTACTGAGAGTATTAATTGCTTACTGGAACATCACTGTTTTTATTGCTGAATTGCAAAGGTCGTAGAGACCATCACCATACTTTACCAGTCCAATGTAGATAAGTGGTTATCAATCAGGGGCTGTAGATGACCTGTGGAGCTAGTCCAAACTCCTAGTGCAGCTTGGTGTCCTCCGTGTCGGTATCTATAGAAACCAGTAACTGCATCCCGAACAATTATCTCTATTATTTTAATCTCGGGGGGGGGTTTATTTGAAAGGAAAGGAGGGAACGGAAGGAAGATACGAATAAAAACATACAAGTATATATAGAGACCAGGTGAAAGGGCCCCTACGGTAAAAAAAAAGACCTATATGTATCATAGGGCCACTGAATATAGGCTGGTTTCTCTCAGTGTATGTCGACAGTTAACTACAATTATTAGTCTTTTATTTCTGAATTTTGAATTTTTGGTTTGTAATTAATTATTAATTACTTACTCCCAAGAGATGGAGGGGGGGAAAGGGGTTTGGGAAAGGGGGGGATTGGGAGGGGATGGGGAAGAGGGGGAGAGAAAGGGAGGGGGAAAGGGGAAAGAAGGAGGCAGGAAAAGGGAGGGGAGGAGGGGGAAAGAAAAGAAAGGGGGGGAGAGGGGAGGGGGGATGGGGGAGGGAGTTGTGTGGGGGGGGAGGGGAAGGTGGCCAATAGTGTAGGCCGATATCTAAGAGATTAAGTGGTATGGACTTAGATGGGCTAAAGTGTCAAGAAAGGCTATAGGTTGAGTTCTGTGTTGAGGCCCATAGGGGCAAGTGTGCCCAACCTAAATATCCATCGTTTTTCTCTTTGTTGTAAAATTTGGTCAAAATCACCCCTTCTGGGGGATAGGTTAAGGGCATAAATTCCCTTGACTTGCATCCCTGTTAATTTACCCTGGTGGAATCTGGCAAAGTGCTTGGCTACGGGTTTCTCTGGATTCTTTTCTCCTATTTCTCTCATGTGCTCCCCAATGCGTATTCTTAATTGGCGTTTGGTTTTCCTAATATATTTTTTGTTGCAGGGGCAAGTAATCATATAGATTACTTTTGTTGTGGCACAATTAATTAAATCTTTGATCTGGAATATCATTTTATTCTGTGAGTCACTGAACGTTGCAGTTCGTTGTATGAAGGGGCATACCTGGCAATGTCCACAGGCAAACATGCCTTTGGATCTAGGGAATTAGGATAGCCAGGTGGTGTTCACATTGCGAGTGTATTCTGACTGTATGAGATTGTCCCCCAGGTTGGGTGCTCGTTTGGCTACCATTTTGGGTTCTGGTCCCACTATCTGGGCTATGCCTGGGGTATTCAAAAGGATCCCCCAATGTTTCCGAAGTACATCCCTTAATGTTTCCCATTGTGACCCAAACTGGGTAATAATTCTCACGGGGCCTGGATCTATCGTATCTCGATTATTTGTGGGCGTTTTTCTATTTATCAAGGAGGGCCGATCTAATTTTGCAGCTTTCTGTTTGGCTTTTCTAAGCTTTGTGGGAATATCCCCGTTCCCTGAATCTGGTATATAGGTCCGCACTTTCCCTTCTAAAGTACTCCGCATTAGAGCAATTGCGTCTAATGCGTAGGAATTGACCCACAGGTATACTATCTTTTTGCCATCAAGGGTAATGGCTATCGGCACGTAATAACGAATTGGCTGATGTTTCTTTACGAAACGTGTGGGTCACCAGTTCTGAATCTTTAAACCCTATAACCAGATCCAGGAAGGAGATCTTCTCGCGGCTATGGACAAAGGTGAGCCTAATGTTGCGGTCATTGCTATTAAGGGTGGCTACAAATTTCTTGAGCGACTCCTCATCGCCTTTCCATAGGACCAACACGTCATCGATGTACCTGAGCCAGGTATGTACGTGGCTCAGGTACATCGGCGAGGTGTAGACCAGATCCTCCTCCCACATCCCCAGGTGAAGGCACGCATACGCCAGCGCCCATGGTGCTCCCATGGATGTCCCGTTAGTTTGTTGGTAGTACTTCTCCAAAAATTGGAAAAAATTATGATTAAGTGCAAATGTAAGAAGGTCCACCAAAAATTCATTTTGGGGCCCACATCTGGGGAAGTTTCTATCCAGGAGTGTTTTGACCGCTTTAATACCCCACTCGTGGGGAATCGACGTGTACAAAGATTCTACGTCTATCCCCACGAGAAGGAGGCCCTCCTGTAATTGTAAATTGGCTACATGGCGCAGGACATCACCTGTGTCCCTAACATTTGACTTTAAGCCAAGGACCATTTCTTTGAGCATATTGTCTAGGAATTTTCCAACCCGTTCCAAGGGTCCCTTGATGGCCGAGACAATTGGTCTCCCGGGGTTTTTTATTTTAAGGATTTATGTACCTTGGGGATTATATAAAATGTTGGTGTGTTAAAAACTTCGACCTCAAGGTAGTCAAATTCTTTTTTGCTCAGAAGTCCTGCTTCATGTGCCAATTTCAATTTCATGTTTAAACATGCTACGATTTTGGGGAAGGGATCCTTAGAAAGTTTTCTATAGGTTTCGGTGTCTCCCAGGAGTCGAAAGACTTCTCTTTCGTAGTCTTTACCATTAAGTAAGACTACGTTCCCCCCTTTGTCACTTCTTTTGATGACCAATTCTTGGGCATCAGACAGCTCCTTAACTGCCCTTCTTTCATCGTTAGTCAGGTTATCCGGAGACTTGTAGTCCCAGTCTATCTTGGCAAGGTCCATTTGTATCATGTCAAGGAAAAGGCTCAACCACTTATGTTTGTTCAGTGGGGGCATCTTGCTTGACCTGATATTGAGATCGACCTTTCTTTTCGTGGGCTCTTGTATAGTCTCATCAATCTCTCCTCCTCCTTCCTCCCATAGGGATTCAAGTATTTCCAACATTTCCTTCTTCGTGTTTCCGGGGGTCTCCTTACAACCCATTAATCCGGATTTATCAGTATGGAGAAAACGGAAAAAGACCTTTCGAAGGAAAAGGGAAATATCTTTGAAGACCGTAAACTCATCCATCTGACTAGTTGGAGAAAAAGACATGCCTCTTTGTAAGAGATCTATATGTCTTTGTGACAGAGTAAAACTAGATAAATTAATTACCTTCATATCATTGCCCTCTAGTCTCTCTCCCGGTAGTCCCGCTGGCTTCGCTGGCTCCTGGTACGGGTCGCTCCCTTGGGAGGGTTCCGATCTTTGTCTTTTCTGAGTTGAGTTTTGGGGGCTGATGGTTTGTGTGTGCTTAATCTGTCCTCCTGTATAGACTCCCTGTTTTCGCTCACTGCCCCCTCTTTTTCTACAAAAATTGCTGTCTTTGTTAGGTCATCATCCTCCTGATCACTTTGCGATCTATTACCTCTCGATTGGGATCTCGGGGTTCCGCGTCGTGGTTGACTACGACTTCTACGTGGTGTGAGGTCAAAGATGTCCCCTCTTTCCCAGTCAACCAGGTCTCGCCTAAATTTGGATTGTTTGGTTGTTTTTAAAGTGTGTTGAATTCATTCTATCTCCTTTTTTAGAGTGTCGTTTAGTTTCTGAAATTCTTCGAGATTTTTGTGCGGTTCAAGGCCTAGAGAACTCTCTGTTATTGTTGATGACAATTCCTCAAGCTGAATTTTTTCTTCCTCAACTATTAATTTCATCACTGAAACTCCGTGGTCTATGCAGAGTTCCTTCCATTTGTCGAGAAATCTCGGACTATGAAGGTGGTCTGCTGGAATCACTTTGTCTCTGAGGCCTCTAGGTACTATCTTCTTTTCAATGTATGTTTCTAAGAAACATACATCCCACTTCCTATTGAGATGTTTAATCAATAATTTTTTATGGTCTTTAAACCGAGATTTGATATCCTCCTCCTTTGAGGGTGTAGTGACAGAGTCTTTACTAAATGCCTGGCTTATCTCTTGGTCTATCTCTTCCCCAATGACAAAAGCCATACCAGGGTAGGGATAGTTGGATCACACCTAGCAATGATCAACTATATAAAGTTTATGCAAGGATAGTCTAGGGCAGTGGTTCTCAACCTCGGTCCTCATTACCCCCAACAGGCCATGTTTTCAGGTTTTTCTTGATCTTGCACGGGTGCTCTAAATCAGTGTCAATGGCTTGGTAATTTGGACAGCTATTTTATCTAATGGAAATTACCAAAACATGGCCTGTTTGGGGGTAATGAGGACCAAGGTTGAGAACCACTGGTCTAGGGTATTAAATGTTGCAAGAATGCCTCACGAATGGATCACTGGTGATCCGAAAATAGCAGGTTCAAAAATATAGAGGAAAGAGGCTTGTTCTAGGTACTGTAATGGATCTCTAAATATTATAAAGCTAGCTGTTCAACCCCTAAACATATATAAAGAAAAAACATCTCCAATAGATGGAGACAAAAAAGTGGGGCTCATTGGACAGTAGTGTCAATCAAGTTGAAATCAGGAAACCGTATCTAAAATATATGTGAATGAGTTTATTTATAGAGTTTTATACATGTACCAGGTAGAAAATACGTTAACAACATACCAGTAATACGACTATACTGAGTGTAGGTTACCCTACTGGTTCAATTTGACCAGATTGGGTACCCAAGGACAACGGGGGGACAAACAACATGTAACACAAATTAACATAAATCCGTACGGATACCAGAGGAAATTCGTGACAGTTCTGCCTACTGCTGAAATCAGCTATTGCTAAAGTAATTACTCTAGGCAAGGGAGGGGAATATTTAAAAATATACCCAAAAATCATAAGGCTGACTGTCACGAGTGCCACCTAGGGGCTCGAGCCTGTGGGGAGGGAAGAGGGAAAAATTGGGGGGGGGGAGGTATGGTCTCTAGCTTGTCTATGCATAATTAGCTATGTTTATACCATATGACAATCACTTGGGGAAAGAAAAAAAAGAATATACTGCTTTATCCCCTAAGGGTATTTATCTATTGATAAAGATAGTGTGTCAAAAGGAAGTCTTGTATATGGTTATTGTTGATAGCCGTTTCTTAAATGAATATTGTTGCCAACATAGTAATGTCCTTCCAATGTGTGTCTGCAAATTCTCTCTTACTGAGAGTATTAATTGCTTACTGGAACATCACTGTTTTTATTGCTGAATTGCAAAGGTCATATAGACCATCGCCATACTTTACCAGTCCAATGTAGATAAGTGGTTATCAATCAGGGGCTGTAGATGACCTGTGGAGCTAGTCCAAACTCCTAGTGCAGCTTGGTGTCCTCCATGTATGGAACTGCATATATGGTTTCCGTATCGGTACTTTTACCCGGACTCGGCTATTGAATTAGCCGTCACGGAGTGCCGCTGAAGGATTTAGATAGCAATCGGGTTCTTAGCGCCCCTCCCCTCTCCCCCCCTTTCTTTTCCCCCTCCTTCCCTCCCTTTTCCTGCCTCCTTCTTTCCCCTTTCCCCTTTCCTCCCCTCCCCCCACCCCCCCCCCCCACCCCCCCCCCCCCCCCCCCCCCCCCCCCCCCCCCCCCCCCCCCCACCCCCCCCCCCCCCCCCACCCCCCCCCCCCCCCCCCCCCCCCCCCCCCCCCCCCCTCCCTCCCTCCCTTTCCCCCGCCCCCCCCTTTCTCCCCCCCTCTTCCCCATCCCCTCCCAATCCCCCCCCCCCTTTCCCAAACCCCTTTTCCCCCCCTCCATCTCTTGGGAGTAAGTAATTAATTACAAACCAAAAATTAAGAAATGAAAGACTAATAATTGTAGTTAACTGTCGACATACACTGAGAGAAACCAGCCTATATTCAGTGGCCCTATGATACATATAGGTCGTATTTTTGACTCTAGGGGCCTTTTCACCTGGTCTCTATATATACTTGTATGTTTTTATTCGTATGTTCCTTCCGTTCCCTCCTTTCCTTTCAAATAAACCCCCCCCCCCTGCCCCGAGATTAAAATAATAGAGATAATTGTTCGGGATGCAGTTACTGGTTTCTATAGATATGATGCTATATAACGTTTATTAAAACAACACAATAGACCCAGTACCTGCACCCGAACACGCTTGCAGTGCATGTATATTATCTACTTACAGTGCCCAACATAATCTATTTCCTATGTGAGAATCAATTTGTTTACATGTAGTCATTTATCGACATGCCCTTACAATCAAAACCCACCGATATTCAAGGACTATGACAAATGTAAAAAACATACGATTACAGGTCATTACATATACTTAATACCAACAACAGAATATAAAGCTTCATATGCTCTAGTGATACGGGGCTATCCCTTCTAATATATAATTTCCCTTTAAATGATTGATGGAGGAGGGGACGGGACATCTATAAGAAGGAGTCCCTCCGCGTCGTCATCACGTCCAGAAGAAGCTACACACACTCCCCCTTTGTGAAACGCATCAACGTCATCACTGTACGGACGCCATGCCTTGAGGACATGACGCTACCCCCCACGTGAGCGCACAAGCCGGAAAGCAGTTGGAGTGAACGAGGAACGGCTTTAATCACGACAGCTATAGATGTGGAAGCGGCCGCAAGGATCCATACCCTTTGGCGCTAAGAACCTGATTGCTATCTAAATCCTTCAGCGGCACTCCGTGACGGCTAATTCAATAGCCGGGTCCGGGTAAAAGTACCGATACGGAAACCATATATGCAGTTCCATACACGGAGGACACCAAGCTGCACTAGGAGTTTGGACTAGCTCCACAGGTCATCTACAGCCCCTGATTGATAACCACTTATCTACATTGCACTGGTAAAGTATGGTGATGGTCTCTACGACCTTTGCAATTCAGCAATAAAAACAGTGATGTTCCAGTAAGCAATTAATACTCTCAGTAAGAGAGAATTTGCAGACACACATTGGAAGGACATTACTATGTTGGCAACAATATTCATTTAAGAAACAGCTATCAACAATAACCATATACAAGACTTCCTTTCGACACACTACCTTTATCAATAGATAAATACCCTTAGGGGATAAAGCAGTATATTCTTTTCTTTCTTTCCCCAAGTGATTGTCATATGGTATAAACATAGCTAATTTTGCATAGACAAGCTAGAGACCATACCTCCCCCCCAATTTTTCCCTCTTCCTCTTCCCTCCCCACAGGCTCGAGCCCCTAGGGGGCATTCGTGACAGTCAGCCTTATGATTTTGGGTATATTTTTAAATATTCCCCTCCCTTGCCTAGAGTATTTACTTTAGCAATAGATGATTTCAGCAGTAGGCAGAACTGTCACGAATTTCCTCTGGTATCCATACGGATTTATGTTAATTTGTGTTACATGTTGTTTGTCCCCCCGTTGTCCTTGGGTACCCAATCTGGTCAAATTGAACCAGTAGGGTAACCTACACTCAGTATAGTCGTATTACTGGTATGTTAACGTATTTTCTACCTGGTACATGTATAAAACTCTATAAATAAACTCATTCACGTATATTTTAGATACGGTTTCCTGATTTCAACTTGATTGACACTACTGTCCAATGAGCCCCACTTTTTTGTCTCCATCTATTGGAGATGTTTTTTCTTTATATATGTTTAGGGGTTGAACAGCTAGCTTTATAATATTTAGAGATCCATTACAGTACCTAGAACAAGCCTCTTTCCTCTATATTTTTGAACCTGCTATTTTCGGATCACTGGTGATCCATTCGTGAGGCATTCTTGCAACATTTAATACCCTAGACTATCCTTGCATAAACTTTATATAGTTGATCCTTGCTAGGTGTGATCCAACTATCCTTACCCTGGTATGGCTTTTGTCATTGGGGAAGAGATAGACCAAGAGATAAGCCAGGCATTTAGTAAAGACTCTGTCACTACACCCTCAAAGGAGGAGGATATCAAATCTCGGTTTAAAGACCATAAAAAATTATTGATTAAACATCTCAATAGGAAGTGGGATGTATGTTTCTTAGAAACATACATTGAAAAGAAGATAGTACCTAGAGGCCTCAGAGACAAAGTGATTCCAGCAGAGCACCTTCATAGTCCGAGATTTCTCGACAAATGGAAGGAACTCTGCATAGACCACGGAGTTTCAGTGATGAAATTAATAGTTGAGGAAGAAAAAAATTCAGCTTGAGGAATTGTCATCAACAATAACAGAGAGTTCTCTAGGCCTTGAACCGCACAAAAATCTCGAAGAATTTCAGAAACTAAACGACAATCTAAAAAAGGAGATAGAATGAATTCAACACACTTTAAAAACAACCAAACAATCCAAATTTAGGCGAGACCTGGGTGACTGGGAAAGAGGGGACATCTTTGACCTCACACCACGTAGAAGTCGTAGTCGACCACGACGCGGAACCCCGAGATCCCAATCGAGAGGTAATAGATCGCAAAGTGATCAGGAGGATGATGACCTAACAAAGACAGTGACTTTTTTTGAAAAAGAGGGGGCAGTGAGCGAAAACAGGGAGGACAGATTAAGCACACACAAACCATCAGCCCCCAAAACTCAACTCAGAAAAGACAAAGATCTGAACCCTCCCAAGGGAGCGACCCATACCAGGAGCCAGCGAAGCCAGCGGGACTACTGGGAGAGAGACTAGAGGGCAATGATATGAAGGTAATTCATTTATCTAGTTTTACTCTGTCACAAAGACATATAGATCTCTTATAAAGAGGCATGTCTTTTTCTCCAACTAGTCAGATGGATGAGTTTACGGTCTTCAAAGATATTTACCTTTTCCTTTGAAAGGTCTTTTTCCGTTTTCTCCATACTGATAAATCCGGATTAATGGGTTGTAACAAGACCCCTGGAAACACGGAGAAGGAAATGTTGGAAATACTTGAATCCCTATGGGAGGAAGGAGGAGGAGAGATTGATGAGACTATACAAAAGCCCACAAAAAGAAAGGTCGATCTCAATATCAGGTCAAGCAAGATGCCCCCACTGAACAAACATAAGTGGTTGAGCCTTTTCCTTGACATGATACAAATGGACCTTGCCAAGATAGACTGGGACTACAAGTCTCCGGATAACCTGACTAACGATGAAAGAAGGGCAGTTAAGGAGCTGTCTGATGCCCAAAAATTGGTCATCAAAAGAAGTGACAAAGGGGGGGAACGTAGTCTTACTTAATGGTAAAGACTACAAAAGAGAAGTCTTTTGACTCCTGGGAGACACCGAAACCTATAGAAAACTTTCTAAGGATCCCTTCCCCGAACTCGTAGCATGTTTAAACATGAAATTGAAATTAGCACATGAAGCAGGACTTCTGAGCAAAAAATAATTTGACTACCTTGAGGTCGAAGTTTTTAACATACCAACATTTTATATAATCCCCAAGGTACATAAATCCTTAAAAAAAAACCCCGGGAGACCAATTGTCTCGGCCATCAAGGGACCCTTGGAACGGGTTGGCAAATTCCTAGACAATATGCTCAAAGAAATGGTCCTTGGCTTAAGCCAGTCATATGTTAGGGACACAGGTGATGTCCTGCGCCATGTAGCCAATTTGCAATTACAGGAGGGCCTCCTTCTCGTGGGGATAGACGTAGAATCTTTGTACACGTCGATTCCCCACGAGTGGGGTATTAAAGCGGTCAAAACACTCCTGGATAGAAACTTCCCCAGATGTGGGCCCCAAAATGAATTTTTGGTGGACCTTCTTACATTTGCACTCAATCATAATTTTTTCCAATTTTTGGAGAAGTACTACCAACAAACTAACGGGACATCCATGGGAGCTCCATGGGCGCCGGCGTATGCATGCCTTCACCTGGGGATGTGGGAGGAGGATCTGGTCTACACCTTGCCGATGTACCTGAGCCACGTACATACCTGGCTCAGGTACATCGATGACGTGTTAGTCCTATGGAAAGGCGATGATGAGTCGCTCAAGAAATTTGTAGCCACCCTTAATAGCAATGACCGCAACATTAGGCTCACCTTTGTCCATAGCCGCGAGAAGATCTCCTTCCTGGATCTGGTTATAGGGTTTAAAGAATCAGAACTGGTGACCCACACGTTTCGTAAAGAAACATCAGCCAATACGTTATTACGTGCCGATAGCCATCACCCTCGATGGCAAAAAGATAGTATACCTGTGGGTCAATTCCTACGCATTAGACGCAATTGCTCTAATGTGGAGGACTTTAGACGGGAAAGTGCG